>JAMZAV010000950.1:0-388608 GCA_024449915.1 Sweltsa coloradensis
GTTATGCTTACGAAGATTCGACCACTAACAGAGCTACGGGAAAGTTTTGTACCTTTAGCTAATCTAGCCTAGATGAATTGTGTATGCTAATCCACAAACATCTTTTAGTTGGCTGCAATACTGGCACACAAGCTGCGCGTCAAAGGCGGCCAGCCTAGACGTAAAAATTAGGGTGTTGTTGCTCCCGTACATACAGTAGCGCAAATCTATTTGTAGGATTCTTTACTTTCAAGACTGTGACCTGAATTTTCTGGCATAATTATTGATACCAAATTCTCTAGCCTAGTGTAGGCCTATATAATAGGCCTAATTGCTATAGCCAAAATGTGTTTTATAATTGACCCAAAGAATCTGCATCAAAGCGATCGCATGTGGGCCTCGACTTAGTCGAAATCGCAATACTTACTGCAAAAAAGTCTAGTAGGTAACCCTAGGCCTGAAGAAGATGGGGAGGGGGAGGAGCTTACGGGGATTCATGTTGCTGTCTTTCTACGCAGTCATGAAGGAAATTCAAGCAAAAAAAAACTAACTAAAAATCCTTTAGACGTTTCTAGTTTAAGTGTAAAGGAGTATCAAAAAACATTGTGTTGCATCAAATGATAATTTTGCATCAACAAACACACGATTACAGTCAGGTTGTCAGAAACAGGAATGGCGACCAGCCGATCAATTGTCATGACATAATACACATTATACAAAACAATATAATACCAGTCAAACAATTTATGGTAGTGAGAATTAGAGCATGCCCCATCCATACCACATAATAATATGTGTCTCACTACCATTTACTTATACCTCTATTATGATACATAAATGATACAACTAAATAACTATGAATGATATTCTACAGTGATGGATGCGCTTATTGAAATTGATGAGATTTGGATGATTGATGGTAATTTACACTAGCCTATACATTGTGAATGTATGTGCCTGTCTGTGTGTGTTGACTTAGTGTGGTTGTCGGTGTGCGTGTGTGTGTGTGTGTGTGTGTTGACTTAGTGTCCCATACCTTTGATTATTTCTGATCTTCGTTTTTGCTAGGGACGATTTGTTATTGTTAATTTTTCCGTAGCCTATAAGTGAGCATTAATAGGGCCTATTCCACGCCATGCTATTATTTACCATACCTACTGGAGAATTGATTGTACGAGAGCCATGTAAACCGTTCTTAATGTGCTAAAGTGGGCATTACACTAGGAAGTAAGAAAAGTAACAGAGAAAAAAAGAAGAGAAAAAACTTCTCAAAGCCATCACACCCACACATGACACTTCGGAACGAAAAGATAAAGTGGGCGCGTGGCGCCACCTCTCGGCCTTCCTGCAAAACTATTGTGCGCTGTTGTGGCAAGAGTGTGTAGGCCTACTAAGGTACGAGTATGACGATGTTTTCTTATCGCAATTTCCGCATCTCGTTCATCGAAACTAAAATCCATACTGTGTCTTGGCCCTAGAAGATGCGGGAGAAACGGTAGTGACAGTTTGACGGAATGAGTGACATCAGCTGTTTGTTTTTGTTATTTACCACCGCCACGTTTATGTTCACATCTCCGGGAAAGGCAGCTGGGATGTCTTTATACCTGTCGACTTAGGGCTATTCCCCAAGTTGTAGGCCTAATCCATGGCAACATTACCAACCAATCACGATCAACTGTTCAAGGTTACTTTACTTTTCTCTTTTCTCTTTTCCGACTAGTTCTGAAAGTTTTACTTTTTACTTTTAGACTTTTCAGTGTGATAGCAACGGGAAAAGTCCCGTAAGCTAGGCCCTATGCTAACTCTACTTCTAACAAGTTACTTTTCTATTCACTTTTCCTTTTCACTTCCCGGTACCGGTAATACTATCGTATAGAGGGTACCCCGGTTCAAACCGACGTGCGCGCGCATCTCCACTGCAGCCAACTTACACAATGCGATAGTAACTACATTAGAAACAATAAATTTGCCTTGTTAGTTGTTACTACTTAGGCCTACCTATGTTAAAGGTGTAGCCTAGGTACTTTCGTTAGGATAGTCGACCTTTCCGCCTAGTTGTAGTACGCCGCACTAGTTCTAGGATATAATCGATAAGAGCGCACCGGAAATCCTTACCGTTAAAAACGAGGTTGGGGATACTACTTGTTGTTACGCGGTTGGCAGCATTCGTTGAAAAATTTACGAGCGAAGCGGGGTACCCTATACCTACGATAGTTTTACCTAATATTTTGTATTGCCGAGTAGTGTTGCAATCAGAATTTCCAACTTGTCCTAAGTCGCAAGGCTTTTAAGTAGTAAGTCGTAACGAATTGCCCAAAATCCAATTCTTACGACTAGGCCTCACGACGGAACAGTGAGCTGTGTGTGTGCGAGTGAGAAAAGAGAGAGCGTCTAATACGTAGGCAGACTCAGATTTCTTACAACTTAAGCTACACCATGTGACTAAAGGCCGATGCACAATTGCCCGGTAACGAGAACGGGAACGAGAACGGGAAGAAAGTTAAATCACACGTTTACTTACGACACGATGCACAATAAAGCTTCCCGTTGCCGGTCGTTCCCGTATCCCAGGAACGACAACGGGAACATCACCAAGTTTTAACTTTCCGTAACGTTCCCGTCCAGTACCTTACCGGAACCAATCGGAATCAAGATGTGCACGTCCTAAAACTATTTTATCAACTGATTGATGGTTTGTACGCGAGTAATATGCGAAATAAATTAAATAAACATAAGCGGAATAACAAAATATAGGGCCTAATTAACACACTTATTATTTGATTTGTTCCCGTCGGCTTGCTTCACGGGCTGTTGTGCATCGAAGCTCTTAACGTTAGCGTCTTCCCGTTCTCGTTACCGGGCAATTGTGCACCGGCCTTTAGACCTTGCGCCTTATGCGGTAGGCCTACTCTTTCGGTTGGTATGGACAGTTTTTTTTATGTGTACCTACAAAACCTTTAACGTCGCTATTTTAAATCTAAAGTAGGCTACCTACAAAGCCTTTAACGTCGCTATTTTAAATCTAAAGTACCTACAAAACCTTTAACGTCGCTATTTTAAATCAAAAGTAGGGGGGCCTTCCTACTGATCAAAAACTGTCCATACCAACCGAAAGAGTTCCCCTTATGCCTTAGAACTAGACCTAGGCCCTAGTTGTGAATGATGCTCAAGACACAGTAGGCGCCTAGGTCTAGCTATGCCTCTAGGCTGAGCACAGCTTAGGCCTTCTTTCTAAGCGTTTTAAGTCAATAAGTTAGGCCTACCAAGGCCCTAATATGTCTAGGCTAAGAAAATTCATAACCTTGCGTAGGACTTACCCTAGCCTATGGGCTAGGCCATTGATGGCTAGCCCCTAGCCTCAACTTTTGAAAAGTAGGGTTATGTAGCCTCGGGCAAACACATAAAAATGTGGCTTTACCTTTTCAGGATTTGCTTTCGCTACTCCTCTGCGGACCCATTTTATACACGGAATAACGTTGACTCCTTGGACGACATCATATTCCTCCATTCCGATGCAGATAATACTTGAAAATTGAAATAAATAACAAACGTGCCAACGTGCCAAACAAACGTGCTGGAACAAGTGCAGCGCAAGATGAGGATAATACAATCTCAATGTTACCAGCCCACTAATACTTGCATTTCATGTTGGTACTGTTCACATTCATAGCTTCGCAAACGCCTTTTCAGGCGCGTTGTTGGATGAGCGTATGTTTTTTTAAACGAAAAATAGCGTAAAATTGCGATTGTCATGATAAATTATTTTTCGATTGCGCTCAAATTTCAAACAAATATATAAATTCATAAAATTAAGGTTATGTGAAAATATCATTACAAGCGGATAAAACATTTAGGTGTTATAAGCCGAAGAAAATTTTTTTTAAACGAAAAAGCGTAAAATTGCGATTTTCATGAGAAATTATTTTACGATCACGCTCAAATTCTCACCAATAATATTAATTCATAAAATTAAGGTTCTGTAAAAAAATCATTACAATCGGCTAAAGCATGGACCATATTTTTTTCAATCAGATACCCCTGGCAATCAGAAAAAGTACATCTTTAAGTTTGTTTAAATATTCGTTGAAAAAATGGATGAGTAGGCCGGAATCATATTGCACTGTTCTAGAATTTATGAATGTCTTAAATTAATTGTGAACCCCATTAATTATTTTTTGACTTTAAAAAAAAAATGCCTTGTGTATTGTGTTTAATTTATATGTATTAATATATTTGTGAGCACTATGTCTATTACTTATTGTTAAATATACGAGTTTCTGCATATTTTTAAATTGTTATTTTTTGTTACATCCATCAGTTTCCGCATAAAAATGTTATGTGTATTATTTTTGACAGTCCGCACACAAGAGGTTTTGTCTTACGCGGGCTTCCTATTGTGTATATTTAATATCTTTTTGTCATCACAGGTATGCTCATAACTTTGTATTGTTTACTAATCTGATGTAATGTATATTTGCAGGAATAAAATGCATTAAAATTGAAATTGAAAATTGAATTGAATTGAATTTATGTAGGTGTTATTAGTCGAAGAATGTTTTAAAAATAATATAAAAAAACCTGGCTACTGATGGCCTCCATCTAAACCGAGGGGGATCAAGAAAGCTGGGCCATCTACTGGCTATGACTCCTAAAACAGTAGGCCAACATGGTCAGGGAAACTTATAAGGTTGTACGGAGGTGGATCTGGCACAGGGCAGGTTGCAGAGTTGTTACCAAACTTGCTAAAAATACTTCAAGTAAATTGCCAGAGCATAGTAAAAAAGGAATTAGAATATCAGCACCTACTAGAAACTCACAATCCAAATATTGTGATTGGAACGGAATCGTGGTTACATAGTGAAATTGTAGACAGTGAGTTATTTGGAAAGGACTTTCAAATACATAGAAGGGACAGAGGTTCAAGAGGAGGGGGAATCTTCGCAGTCAAAACGGAACTAGAAAGTTCAGTGAAATGGAACGATATCACTCATGAATTGCTATGTGTAAGAGTATCGCTAGGAACTAAAACTGTTGATGTGATAGGAATGTATAGGCCACCTAGGGATAATCTGGAAATTATTGAAAAGCTAGGCATATATCTGGCTGACAGCCATGACAAATGTGTCATAATAGGAGGAGATCTAAATCTGCCTAACGTATCATGGAATAGTGAAACAACCAGTAGTAGTGTACCACAAACTGTGGTTTCCAACTTACTGAATGACTTTGATCTGACACAAGTAGTAAGAGGGGGCACACGATCTTGTTCTCAGGGAGCAATATGTAGCCTACTAGATATCTTTCTAGTAACACCTAGAGTAATAACAAAGGGGTGTGAGACTGTTGATGGTATAGGGGACCACAGTGCAGTCCTCTTAAATGTAGTGTTAAAAAATTGTCCCCATATTAGAAGGCGTAATGGAAAAGGAGGTAATATAACAGTTAAATGTTATAACAAGGCAGATAGATTAGGTATTATCTCATATCTAAATTATGAATATGGCAACTGGTCATCAATAGCAGCAGATAGCATCGAAGTTTACTGGTCTGCACTAAAGTCAATTGTATATGAGGCTCAAAAGTCGATGTTCATACCAACAAAAGAACTAAAAAATAACCCAGATCCATTATATTTATACTACACAGCTGAAATAAAGAAATTAAAGAGGAAATGTAATAAACTATATAAAAGCAGGAATTATAATAGCATTAGGTTAAAAAAATGTAGTGCAGAACTGCTAAAACTTAAGAAGAAAGCACGTGATAGATACATGGAGACCTTATTACAGAACACTGATGGAAATAGGAATATAGCTGAGAAATTCTATAAACATTTAAGAAATAAAAAAGGGGGTAGAAATAAAATATCAGTTTTAAAACAAGGGGATATCTAGGTGCCCGTTAGGGCGCCGCAGCCAAGCCGCGGTGCGCTACACACTCAAGCACCTTATACACCAAGCAGAGTTGGGGTGATTTCGAGGTGTTACCCAGCCGTCATGTAACGTGATGTGAACTTGAAAACTATCACAATCGAGGGGATTTAGGTACCTGACAACACATGCCAAATTTTATTGGGGTACGACCATTCCTTCTTGGTGAAAAAATGGCTTGAAACATGCTCAAAATCACTTTAAGGATGTTAGCTACTGCTAACATCTAATTCGTCAGTTTCAATCGGCCCGCGATTCTGACCAGACGGGTGGGGCTACAATGTTCATATTTTACATGGACATTAAGGTTATAGTAATATAGTCTCTTTTGAAAAAAAAAGTTGAAAAAGTTTGCTGGAAGGCTTCCAAATAAAGGTTTTAAATAAGCCTTAAACACTAGGCATACAATCAACAAGTAACCATAGTTACTTGACACTTGTTGACGGTATAAGCAGAGTTAGGCGGGAAAGTGCGATACGTAAACAAATGGAGGACATTTTAATTTTGGCTTCTATGTGTGAAATGAGAAAAGTTGTCATTATACTCTCATAAAACAAATCAGAAACCGTCCCTGACCTAGGCCCAGATGTAGAAAATTATTTATAATACAACAGTGTAGGTCTAAAGTTCCATTAGGCTATAGGACTAGATAAAATTATTACTTACATTACATGTTTGACAAGCCTAGCCAACCCTAGGCCAGCACAACATAGTTCTGACACACTTCCCGCACAAATAACTAGTTTTGATTACTAAAAGCCTAATGCAGATAAACAATAGTATGATTGTCCACCAAGGCTATACAAAAATGTTCCGAAATAATACACATATTCTTTTCTTTTTAGCCATGTTGAGCCATGATCAAAGTCAGCTTGCTACTACACACAATGTCGAAGCAAGGTGTCGAATATGAGCGTGATCATCTGTTTGTTTACATAATTGCAAAAATTAAATCATTTCATGCAACTCGTCTTTCGATTGGCCCGCGTTTATGAAGGCACTGCCATCTAGAATAAATATAGAACGTTTTCAAGCTCTTGTCTGGATTTCGTGAACCTCACCCCACGTAAATAACAGCCCATGACGTTTTCCACGATACCGTTCAAGAATACCAATTCCTTCGAAAACGAAAACGACTTCGTTTTCTAATTGCGTTTTCAACTCATCTCCCACGAACTCAAGAATTGGGGTCCAGTCCTTATACCGTCGTTATACCATGGTTATACCACCTATACCCAGGATGTACATGAATCCGGGTCTAGATATTTTACATCCTTTTGTTATTGCTAATACCATAGAAATTAAATCAACTTTGATAAAATTATAATATTTTAACAAATAATTTTACAATGGAACTTGAAAAAGTAATGAGATCACACAGATAACAAAAACTTGTAGAAATACAGCCAAACCTTACACACTCAAAAGAAATGAGATCTAAAAAAAGGGCCAAGTTCATCTACCCTTCCACATTTGCGCATTCTTAATTCATAAACGTACAGTGTCCCATAACAGCATCCTCGAAAAGCTTGGCAAAATAAAATTTGCATGTTATTACGTTTAAATTAATTAGAAAAAAGAACTTGGTTGAACTATTACTTTTAAATTAATAATCACAAATTCTATTTTGCCAAGCTTTTCGAGGATGCTGTTATGGGACACTGTACGTTTATGAATTAAGAATGCGCAAATGTGGAAGGGTAGATGAGCTTGGCCCTTTTTTAGATCTCATTTCTTTTGAGTGTGTAAGGTTTGGCTGTATTTCTACAAGTTTTTGTTATGTGTGTGATCGAAGTAACTGAAGATGAAGACAAAGCAAATATGTTGAATAGCCAGTATGCAGGAGTAAATGGGGAAAAGGAAAAATACGACTCTAACAAAATTCAGGATGCTGACAACAGATTTACTTTTAGTCATAATAGCATTAGTAAAATCATAAGAGGACTTAAACCCCAAAAATCACCTGGCCTAGATGGTATCTCAAATGACTTCCTAAAACTAGCAGACAAGGCCATCGTTCCATATTTGCAATTTATTTTCCAAATCTCCATAAATAACAGTCAAGTTCCGGAAGATTGGAGGACAGCGAGTGTGTCACCAATTTGGAAGGGGGGAAGTAGAGACAATCCAGGAAATTATAGACCGATTAGTTTAACTAGTAGTATTGGTAAAATATTTGAAGCACTAATGGCCAAGTACATTAGATACTGTTTAAACATTTCTGACAGTCTATCAAGAGCTCAGCATGGCTTTAGAGAAGGTCACTTGTGAAACACAACTTGCTGGTCTCCTACATGGTCTCCCTATGGAACCGCAAGGTTCCATAAATGGCCCTCTGTTCTTTAACATTAGTATAAATGACATACCAGAAAAAGTACTAAAGGGTGAGATTACTCTGTTTGCAGATGACTCGACCCTGAGCATGTCTCATAAGACAATCGACGAGCTTGAGGTAGACGCATATGTTGAAACAAATAATGTAGTACAGCAATTCGAATCCAACTGCCTTAAAGTAAACTCAAGTAAAACAAATATTATGGTTTTCAATCCTGGCAACAAACAAAGTAGGGAAGTAAACATACTTATAGGGGAACACAGGCTAGAACAGGTAAGGGTAACACAAATTTTGGGATTATATATTGACGAAAACCTTACCTGGAATGACCACATGACCACATTGCTAAAAAGATAAGTTCGGGCATATTTGTGATAAAACGGCTAAAGCATTACTGTAATATGAACTTACTTAAATCAGCATATTATGCTTTAGTTGAGTCGTATATCAATTATGGCATAGTGATTTGGGGGAACAGCACCAAAATAAATACTCTAAAGATATTCAGGCTTCAAAAGAGGGCAATACGGTATATACTAAACCTAAAACCAACTCAATCGTGTAATACAATATTTTAAATCGCTAGAGATCCTTACCGTCCCTTCCAAATAAATATATTACACTATAGTCTTTGAGCGTGAACATCACTTTGATACATTTGTAAAGAACTCTGATACCCACCAGTACAACACTCGGAACAGGAACAACCTTCACTTACCATCAACTAAATTAAAAGTCATTGACAAAGCCCCAATCCATGCAGGAAAATTACTTTCAATTATTTACTGCGGAAATAAAAAGTGAGGCAAACATGATCATGTTTAAAAGAAAACTGAGATGCTACCTTATAGAAAAATGTCTGTATAATATAAGTGATTTTAAGGAAGCATGACTACTACTTACTGTTCTGTAGGCTATGTGTAGAGAGGCTTCTCACTCGACGAGTGATGTATATATGATGTATATATGTAAATGTATAATGATGTAATTATTAGTAAATAATCTATCTTGTATTAGTAAAGTAGTTTGTAATTGTAAATTAGGCCTATGCCATGTATATATACAAACAATTCTGACAATGCTTATGTTACGATACACGTACTAGTAACGGCATCACATGTAATCCACAGCTGCTAATAAAATACAATACAATACAATACAAGACTTATCTGAAATAGTTGATAGAAAAGGTGAGGTGGATGCAGTACTAATTGACTTCTCTAAGGCCTTCGACAAGGTGCCTCATGATGTACTCCTTGACAAGATAAATAAGCTAGGCCTGGATGGTCGAGTGGTAAAATGGATAGATAAATGGCTTACGGGGAGAACTCAGGTAGTAAAAGTTGGGGATAAATACTCAAATGAGTTAGAGGTTACTTCAGGGGTACCTCAGGGAAGTATTCTAGGCCCATTACTATTCCTTATTTTTATTAATGACATAGGAGAGGGATTGGATGTCAATATCAAAATCAGACTTTTTGCAGACGATTGCATAATATATATGGAAATCAGAAATGAAAATGACTGCCTTAAATTCCAAGCAGCAATTGATAGAATAGTTGAATGGGTGCAGATAAATAAAATGAGCCTTAATGGAGAGAAAAGCCAACTGATTAAGTTCACAGCAAAGCAAAAACCTGTCAAGTACCAATATATTATTGGCGGCATTACCCTTCAGTATATGGAATCTTGTAAATATCTGGGGATTATTCTAAATGCAAAACTCAACTGGAGCAATCACATAAACAGTGTAATTGCCAATGGAAACAAAAGCCTCAATTTCGTGATGAGAAACCTTAGAGGAAGTAGTTCGGTGATAAAAGAAAAAGCATATTTAGAAATAGTGAGACCGGCATTGGAATATGCAAGTTTGGTTTGGGACCCACATACAAAGTCCCATGTACAGTCAGGGTCATATATAAATCAAGAGGTCTGAAAGATACCTCTTTCACCGACATCTCGTGGTCAACTCTTGGTGCCATATATTATATCGCCCTGTGAACTACATTATCGATCGATGGAAGTACCCTAGACTATTTGATGTTATTAATATTATTTAGGAGGCTTTGAAAGACTCTTGGTCAACAAAATAGTCAATATCTAGAAGGCAGTCAGAAGAAAAATACAATTTTCTCAAAAACAAAGCATAAACAAACTTTGGTGGTTTGCAAATTAGACTTGACAGCTAAGATAGAATTATTCGAAATTAACTAGAAACTAAGGCAAATACTAAGAACCAAGGAATAGTCTTAATGCTATGCCTAGGCCAAGGTATCGATATATAATGCTCTCTTTACGTTCCATGTTATATTTCTTCTAGGCTTGATAGTTACTCTGGTGAATAGAGAATTTTTCTTTGACATTATCAGCCATGTTTCTTATTTATGTCGACAATGCAGTTCACAGGGCGATATAAATAATGACACCAAGAGTTGACCACGAGATGTCGGTGAAAGAGTATCTTTCAGACCTCTGATTATATATGACCCTGACTGTACATAGCTTAGAAATGGTCCAAAGAAGAACAGCAAGGAAGGTGCTAGGAAAATTTGGTCCAAGACACAGCCCTTCTGAAATGATTTTAGAATTGGGTTGGGCACCACTTAAAAAACGGAGGAAAACATATAAACTATGTGCAATGTATGAATCATTAGCAGGAGAACTGGCCTGGGCAGACATCAAAGATCGATTGAAAGCTGCTACACATAAAGGAAGGCAAGATCATGATCAAAAACTGTTCTTACATAGGTATAATACCGAGGTTGGGAAACACTCATTTGTCGGTTCGACAATTAGAAGTTGGAATGACCTAGACAAAAACATATTTAACCCTAAACCCTCAAGTGTTGTCAATTTCAAGGAGAGAATAAATCTTAATAGGTTATGAAAGGATTGTATTAGGTTATGTATTAATTGAAATAGGCTATAAATTAAATAATCTAATTTATACAAATACTGTTATAGGTATAGTATATTTCCTATACTATACTTATATTATGTTTATAACTAATCCTAGTAATTTGCTTTGTAACAGTAATTATAAGGAATATGCACTGTGAAATATAAAATGTCAATATTCTGTATCCGAGCAGAAGAGCTCAAAACATGAATTAATGAATTAATAAATACAAATAATAAAAAAAATCGTAAAATTGCGATTTTCATAAGAAATAATTTTTCGATTGCACTCAAATTTTACACAAATATATTAATTCATAAAATTAAGGTCCTATGAACAAATCATTACAATCGGATAAAGCATGTAGGGCCTAGGTGTTATAGGCCTAAGTCGAAGAATTTTTTTAAAAATCAAAAAATCGTAAAATTGCGATTTTAATGAGAAATAATTTTTCGATTGGCTCAAAAACGTGGCAGTTCTAAGTTCAGAAATTTCGAAGGCCTAAGATTTCATCGCAATTGGAGTATCGGTTTAGCCGGAATCGTGTTAACAAACAGACAAAAATACAAAAAGACAAAAAAAAAAAACATCCCGGATTTTTTTCTTTAGTGTAGTGAAATGGAATCTTCGCTTCGCTCGCTACGCTCATCCAGCTGGGAAGCTTCGCAAACGCTTTTTCAGGCGCGTTGTTGGATGAGCGTAATTGGTACATTGAGCTCCCATGTGTTATGCAGATGGTATTTAAATTGATTTCGTTTTCCCCCTGCGAGACACACTTGCAAATATTGTTTTAAATTTTTACGACGACGACCTGAGGATCAGGGGCGCACATTAGTGACATTACACTCTTCATTACAATAGAATAAAGCATGTAGATAAGCCAAAGAATTTTTTTTTAACGAAAACCGTAAAATTGAGATTTTCATGAGAAATAATTTTTTGATTGCGCTCAAATTTCACACGAATATATTTATTCATAACATTAAGGTTCTGTGAAAAAATCATTACAATCGGATAAAGCATGTAGGTGTTATAAATCGAAGATATTTTTTTTAAATCGAAAAAAGCTTAAAATTGCGATTTTCACGAGAAATAATTTTTTGATTGCGCTCAAATTTCACACGAATACACGAATTTAAAAAATTAAGGTTCTGTAAAAAAATGAACCTTAAATAATTTTATAAATTAATATATTCGTGAGTAATTTGAGCGCAATCGAATAATTATTTCTCGTGAAAACCGCAATTTTACGATTTTTCATTTTTTTAAATTACATTTTTTTAAAAAATTCTTTGACTAAGTAATGATTTTTTCTACAGATCAACAGAAAATTTGCATAATACATGGCAGCTCAATGCACCAATTACGCTCATCCAACAACGCGCCTCAAAAGCGTTTGCAAAGCTTCCAATATTCTTAGGAAAACGTACGACGACGTAAGACGAAATAACCCAGTGAGCAACCAGAACAATGCTACGGGTCGTGAAAGCCTACAACATATTAACATATTAACGTCAAAGTCGTTGTTAGACGAGTGAGCGAGCCATGTTTCTATTTATGGGTAGGTGGATCCCTGTGGTGGGGGCACACCTACATACCCCCTTGGGGACCAGGAGCTATTGCTCCTGCCCTTATAATGTCAGAGCTCCACTGGCGAGGGATTGTTCTTAATGAACAGGGCCTATGCCCAATCGGGGGAGGGTCATAATGCCAATAGTTTTGAAAACTGCTCTACGAGATTCTGTTGGTCTCAGTGTGGCTGGCTATTATATCTGATTGCACGTTTTACCCTTATGCTTTCGGGGGCACAGCCCCAAAACAGAACTCCGATTTGGAGATGCGACTGGAGAAGGGCAAAATATGCCGTTTCCACCGAGCATCGTCTCGTCATTAGTATGTTTAATGTTTATGTTAAAGCATGCTGAACTTAGCTTCTTTTTTACATGATGAGCCAACGTGGCTGCTCAACTTTGCGTCCATGGAGATCTCAACCGGCTAGGTGGAGTTGATCAGTTATGAAAACATATTTACCAAGGAAGCCTTCATTAATCACAAGTATGAGGCCCTCATCAATCCATTATTGCATTACATATAACTCAGCTGAGTGCTCGTATTTTATTTTGTACTACACGCAGTACTATATTTTTTAAACACTAGAATAATGATTTTATGACTAACAAAAATGCTGGTCCATTGGTTACATAAATGTGGTTTGTAAATTTCCAAATTATGGTCACCTTCTATTGAGAACTAGTTTTGCAATGTATTCTAGCGTTTTATGTGGCTATATTGAATTGAAATATTCCTATAGAAGTTCAAGAAACACACCGCATTTAGGTTTTGATGGAAGGGAAAAATATAAATAAATTCTATAAAATACCGACAGTGTTGGCTCGAGCGTTAGGCGCGCGACTCTGATTCGGGAGGTCCCGGATCAAATCCCGCCGAGACCAGCAATCCTGACTGAAGGTTTTTCCCGAGGTTTTTCTCAGTCGTAAATGCGATGCAAGGAATTGAGTCCTCTTATTAAACTGCCCTCGGACTTCCCTTCACAATATTGTCCTATCTGCAACATATACCTGTGGGCAGGCTTCCCTCAAAAAATTATAATTATTGTTACAAAATGCTGAATTTGCCAAAATTAACGCTAAATATTATGAATTTAAAAGGTAAAAAGCGTATCACTAGTCAGGTCATTATTTTGTAGACTCGGGACTCTGTCACGCGAGCCTGCGAATGGTCTGGTGCGCTTTTCACTCACCAGAACGCTCACTTTCCACAAGGCCGTGGGAACAACGCGAATCCGATACAGCAACCCCCCCCCCTCTTCCATTACCCCCCAACCCCCCGAGATCTGCGCGGTGAACCGATCTGTTTCGCTTAGTGATGACGCGTCTTCGGTTTCCTATACCTTGCTTCGAAGACAGAGTGAATTTATTTGCTTCTCTCAGAGATATCCCGGAACCTAATCGAACTGGAGCCGCTAACAACGTGGGCGATAGAATCGATGGGAGACACGCGTCTCTGCACACAGTATAGATCGACATATACTTCCTTTCCTCTAAGAGTCAACGCATTAGTTAAGAGAATCGATTTATTGGAACTTAACGCTAAATCGTCATCGTAACATATGTTATGCTATAAGTCAACCGGAACACAATAGTGTATTTCGTGGAATATTCTACATATTATTATCACTGGCTGGGCACTACACGTTTCTCGATGTCGTCGGCATCAACAGAGTTGGTTCGAAAACAATTAATTAAAGCACTTCACTAAAATAAGTCACGTTGTGCAAACAGCAGAAGGGTGCTGGGCACCCTTGTACATTCACCCTCGAATTCAAAGATATTATTCAAAATATTATAATATTGGTAAGAATGTAATTTAGTGCATTGTTTATAGCAGGATAAACCATAATCTATCCATATCAGACTATGAAATTACTTTAAACTGGTTCAAAGCCGTTAGCTCTGTACTGTTCGTGAAACTCCCCACACTCGAGAAGAGTGTTACGTAATAAATAATACGTACAGAGTCCATTAAAGTGATGCAAAGTGCTCAAGCTAGAGTTCTCGATTAGTCTTTGCGTGAATATCGGTCGTTAAAAGAACGGATACGAGTGCGAGTGCGACTAAATGTCTACAATGGTGGAGGTGCCGGGTTCAGAGATTTCGAAGGTCCCCTACAATTTTCATCAAGATCCCATATGACGTTTGCCCGGTAGAGAGCGAACAAACAAAACAAAAAAACACCCGAGCATTTTTCTCGGGGTGAGTGAAATCCCACACATAACAAAAACTTGTAAAAATACAGCCAAACCTTACACACTCAAAAGTATGTAAAATATCTAGTGGCCCAAAGACTTGCTTTTTGTAAACAATGTAGGCGGTCATTGTCAAGTAACTTTAGTTACTTGTTGATTATATTCTTGTATAAAGCTTATATTGAAACCTTTAAATTTTGGAAGCCTTCCAGCAAACTTTTTCAACTTTTTTTTTCAAAGGGAACTACATCACTATACCTTAATGTCCATGTAAAATATGAACGTTGTAGCCCCACCCGTTTGGTCAGAATCGCTGGGCAACTGAAACTGACGAATTAGATAGTAGCCAGTAGTAGTAGTAGTAGTAGTAGTAGTAGTAGTAGTAGTAGTAGTAGTAGTAGTAGTAGTAGTAGTAGTAGTAGTAGTAGTAGTAGTAGTAGTAGTAGTAGTAGTAGTAGTAGTAGTAGTAGTAGTAGTAGTAGTAGTAGTAGTAGTAGTAGTAGTAGTAGTAGTAGTAGTAGTAGTAGTAGTAGTAGTAGTAGTAGTAGTAGTAGTAACTAACATCCTTTTGAGCTTGTTTCAAGTCATATTTTCACCAAGAAGGAATGCTCGTACCCCAACCAAATTTGGCATGTGTTGTCGCTTGTCGGGTACCTAAATCCCCTCGATTTTGATTGAACGAGTGAGCGTAGCGAACGTAGTGATTTCCATTCGACTTAAACGGCCCTAATTGTTTTTCTGCGTGCGTGCGTGTGTGTGTGTGTGTGTGTGTGTGTACGTTGAAAATCAGCCGAATCGCTGAACAGATTGCGCTAAAATTTTAAACAGACATCCGGTACGAGTTTATTGAGAACTGCTAACAAAATCAGCAAGATTCATTGCGATTTAAACCTACAAAAAATGATAAACTGAAAAATAGACTTCCAAAATTTAGAATTTATTTTAACAATGTTTTAGATTTTGAAAATATATTTTTTGTTTGTTTTTCGCCTGGCCGTGAAATGCCGTGCCCATGCAAGGTCTGTCGAATGTTGGACGTCAAGGTACCCCCAAATTCCGCTCGTAGATTGAGTAAACCTTGCAATATTTTCACGTATTTCGTACTGGCTATGTTTTCCATAGTATTGTCACAGATGATAGACTACACTGCGTTATATGCATTTCAAAACATGTTTAATAATTTTTTAAATACAATTTAGGAATTACAAAATCTTTCCCGACCAGGGGATTTCTTTTTCTCTTCCTACTCGTTCTTTTCACTTTTTACTTTTAGAACTTCTCCGTGTAAAGCGGCCTTAAGGCGCTTTAGCCAACTAGACTTGGGAAACGCTAAAGTCCTTGTTAGACGAGTGAGCTAATCATGTGGTGAGTACCCGGGAACATATGCATTTAAGTTTGATATTTATATTCGTATAAATAATGTTTTTTTTTAAGTTTAGTAGGTATACGGGCGCGTCAACTGTAAGACCAATGCGCCTCTCTAGGCTATGGTAGGTTAGGTAGGCCTAATGTAGGGGGAAGAAAAGTAATGTAACCGGGTACTCAACACATGGCTCACTCACTCGTTTAACAACGACTTTGGCGTTTCCCTAGTAGTTTTGAAGTTCACATCACGTTTCATGACGGCTGGGTAACACCTCGAAATCACCCCAACTCTGCTTGCTGTATAAGGTGCCAGAGTGTGTAGCGCACCGCGGCTTGGCTGCGGCGCCCTAACGGGCACCTACATTGAAGTCTTCGCTTCGCTCATGCAATAATATCTTCTGAACATAATAAATCAATATTTTCTCACAGTCGTATCCTTTGCACATTAATCTTGCTTGCGATGGTGGAGGTGCCGGGTCCATGCTACATAATATCGACTTTCTGCTTGAAATCGCTTATATTTTATCACATTTAAGAAAATATGAATTGAAAATCGACAACACGTCTGGGCCCGGGGTAGAATTGGCCCAGAGCATGGCTCTGCTAATCGTAAAAGGCGATTCAAGAGAAAAAGTCCACCTTGCAAACATCAGCTAGTATGAAGGGTAGTATATTACTTCCCGAATCTAGAGGCGAGCTCTGGTAATCTTTGTCGGGGACCTTGCCCCCTTCCCTTGACGACCCCTCGACGACAATGACGATAATTACACCACGAACGATGACAAATAAGATAATGACGACCGCGACGTGAGAATCCCCTTTCCTCCTCTTACCCGTGGCTGGTTCTGACCAGCATGGGCCCCCCCCCCCCCCCCCCCCCTAGGTTAGAGTGGTTCATTATGACCTAACGGTTGACGCGTCCTTAATCCAAATAAACAAAAAATATTATTTGGTAAATATCCAAAAACTTGCATAATCATCGATTTCATGTTGTTTAATATTTTGATATTATGTCATCACATTGGAAATATTATATTTGTATGAATCGAGAATGATATTTTTCGTAGCCGACACAATACCGAAGAAGCATTTTAAATATTTTCACTGTAAATATTAACTTGAATTTCACAGTTTTGCAATAATTTACAGAACAAACTGACAAATCGAAGTAGAGCACATGCATTAAAAATTCATATTATTATTATTGTTTGTCTCTATTTGCAACGGATAATTGAGCGAGCGAAGCGAGCGTCTCCACTTGACTCTTATGGCTCGAATGTCTGTTTTTTTTTTTTTTTTTTTTTTTTTTCCTGTTACTGCTTCGATACAGGTCGCACCTTTTCTCTGATCGACCTGAAATTTTGCACACATGTACATACCACCTAGGCGGGTTGCTGTATAGTTTTGTGGCAAAATCGTTCAAAAAGTTAAAAAGTTACATTAAAGTTAATTGAAAGTTTTTTTTTCAAACTTAACGGAGACAAAATCTGAGGTGGCCAAATCATTTAGAATGTCCGTCCGATCACGAATATGTTATTTTTATTTTGATCCGATAAGTAGTGTAGTCGGAAATTACATTATAACAAAGTCCCGTTACCATGGCAACGGCGCACGTGGTTTCAGGTCACTATGCACTGCCACCTAGAAGTAATCAAAACACTATCGAGGAAGCAGTGTATTATTTGTAACCAGAGTCGATAAAGAAGTTTCCCCTCGATAAAGAAGTTTCCCCTTTGGGGAGGTCCCCTATCTCCCAAGTCAAAACGGAATCTAACGTCCTGCGCGCTGAGAGCGGCTCCAATGTGAAACTAATAAAAGCACTGCACGCTAAATACGGTCAGTAGATTATCGATGTGCAGTGACGCTGAAATCAACAAACAACAGACGAAACGTCAAACTTCAATTTAATTTCAATCATATAAGCCCTGGGCCCTAGTCTTTTAAAACGATTTACTTTTGATTTATTTTTGTACTATAAAGTGTTGCGCAGGCGTCACTGACATTTTCGTGCGAAATAATTTGAGATATGCCTTGTTCAAGCCCAACGGACGTAAGTGTAGCCTAGGCCCAAGGCCACAATACAGTTTTCAGACGTAAGTACGCCCTAGGCACTCAAATCGAAATCTTGAACAATACATATTGTCGGCCTAGCTCCTAAGCTTAGGTCTACTCCATCAGAAATATCCTCATTAATAAAGAGAGTTTGCTTTATGCCAAAACATTCGCCAACATTCGATCGTATTTAATATTTTGACGTTTCCGCCATTTGTCGTCATCGACTGTTAACTACTAGTAGAAAAGTGACGTACTTTTATTGAAGTAGTTCCATCAATCGTCACACAGAGTCGCGCGGAACGTTAGATTCCCAACGCCAAAAACCGACTTTTTATTTAACCCAGGGCGGTATAGGGAGTTGGAGGACCTCCCCAACGGGGAAACTTCTTTATCGACTCTGTTTGTAACCAAAGAGTTTAACAAGGAAATGATGTCAAGGTCTTCTAGATGGCGGTGGATTTTATCCATTCTCTCCTATTTTTCAAATTTTCAGCTAAATCGGTCAAGACCTTAAAGACTTATTGGTATGTAACATTATGGGAATGTCTTACTCGGGTCGTGTTGCACGTACCGGTGCTCGCTCAACAACGCGTCCAACTGAGCGTTTTCCTAGTGTAGGCCTATACATATACCGTTTACCGTCATTGTTCATTTATTACATAATTGAGCGAGCGAAGCGAGCGTCTCCACTTGACTCTTATGGCTCGAATGTCTGTTTTTTTTTTTTTTTTCTGTTACTGCTTCGATACAGGTCGCACCGTTTCTCTGATCGACCTGAAATTTTGCACACATGTACATACCACCTAGGCGGGTTGCTGTATAGTTTTTGAACAAAATCCAATCGTTGGTTATAAAAAATAAAAAAAATAAAAAAAAAATAAAAAAAAAAAAATGTACCGATCTTTATGAAATTTTGCAGGGTCAATAAGTACAACATTCTCTCCTATTTTACAAATTTTCAGCTAAATCGGTCAAGACCTTAAAGACTTATTGGTAATCATATTTCGAAAAATGATGTTAAAAATGAAGGAGGCAGTGAAGATACAAAGATACACTTTAGAAGGCATGACGTGAATTAGAACAATGCAAAGATGTTGGAATAGTATAAAGTGTACAATGTCAATATTCAGTTAGGCCTACACTGTGTGGTGGGCCTTATGGGAATGTCGTACTCGGGTCATGTTGCACGTACCGGTGCTCGCTCAACAACGCGTCCAACTGAGCGTTTTCCTAGTGTAATCCACTAGTGCAAATTTAATGGAGAAGGGAGGAGGGGAAACCCGGTACCGGCACGTACCCTACTCCTATCGGAAAGTACCAGGGGATCAACGCCTTTACGTCCCATCCGAAAGAACGGTGTAACGGAGCAGACGTCGAGGAGAACGAAGCCGTTACACTAGTTCTTGAACCCTCCATCTGCTCTAACCAGAGGTATACGTGTGTTTAGGTTGTTCGAGTGGGAACCGGCTAAGCGACCGCGTGATAAATGGTCTGAACAAATAGTACGTGTTAGACCTTGCATAACACCCAATAGTTTATGAGGAAAAACATTTAAACCTGAATCAATACATTCATTCTAATCATATATCGAATACAATGCCGACGCGAGTCACCACATGTTGCAGTCCCCAGTCAAGCAATTGTTGGCAACAAACAAAACTCAAAATATCAGGCAGACAATTCGAATTAGCTCCTCAAGCTACTAGCCGTGTGCAAGCCTCTCTCGTTGTTATCAGGGGTCGAGGAGAGGGAAGGAGGACAATCTTTTACGAGAGAACATGGCAATTGTTTCCGGGTAACTCGGCGGCGACCCAAGGCGTTCCGTGACGGCCCCCTGGGGGTTCAGGGAGGGGGGGGGGGGGCAAGAGTTATTTGACTTTAACTGCGAGAGACATTAACAGAGAAAACGAGAAAATAAAGAAAGGGATTGTTTGAGATGATGTAACTTTTTGCCACGTTGGAAAAGAATGTCGTTTGAAAACATTAAAACTGTAGCAAACATTTTGTTATTTCTAGGAAGTGTAAGGTTGTAACGAGGAATGGAAAGAAAATCGTCTATACATCGTCCCAGAGAAGGAAATTGCTAAGGAAATAAAAAAATACATTAGTACGTGGGGGAAATTTGCAATAGTTTGAGGCGAGAACAGAACGCAGCTGCTGATACAATCTACTCGCTACACTATAGCTCACTGAACAAAAGTTAACTTGCTTACCACACAAAGAGTGTACACGGCGGCTGAGTGTTACACAGATAACTGGTAAATATTACAAAGAGGGCGACTGGAGGGTTAGGCGCTAAATAATATAATACACTTAAAGTCAAATTAATTCAATTACTGTAGAAACCAGTTGGGGCGCAGTAGCCATGTTGAGGCACATTATGCAGCACGCAGAGTTGAGTCATTTTCGAAGTGTCATTCAGCAGTCATGAAACGTGGAATAATCGTGGTCACGATCGTGGGATTTAGGTTTCTTACAACACATGCCAATTAAAATAATTAATTTCTGCTATTCAAAATCACTTTATCAGACGCTTAATATGAACGTATTTTATTTTATATTATATTATTTGAGGTACGAAAAATGGGTTGAAATCACCTTCAGGATGTATAAGTTATTACTCATACTCCTCCTCCATATACTATAATACATAATTCATAAATTTCAGTTAAAGGTAATAACTTTTCACAATCGTCACTTGATACCAATCAAGTAAGTTTAGAGGACTTGTTTATTTTGCCTTGAGCTAATTGGGTCTCCAACCCCGACGCTATGCCTGCTAACCCCACCCACCACTAGGCCTACACTCACATCACACCCACACCAATAGCCGAGTGTGATTCTGTGTGAGGCGAGTGATATTGGAGGTTTCTTACACCCTGCAGCGAACCAGCGACAATTAGTTAATGGCTACTAGTACTACACAGCTAGACACCCACACAGCTTTCTGCTTCTTTATAGACAGACAAGCTGCGACTCTATTTTTATTTTCACGACATGTTCGTGTAAATAATTTAAGAATGTATCGTAGATTGGAAATGAATCATAACCGACAGTGTTCGCTCCAGCGCTAAGCGCTCGACTCTGATTCGGGAGGCCCCCGGGTTTCAAATCCCGTCGAGACCGGTAATCCTGACTGAAGGTTTTTTCCGAGGTTTTCCTCAGTCGTTAATGCAAATGCAAGGGATTGAGTCCTCTTAAACAGCCCTCGGACATCCCTTCATAATTTCCTATTCCAATATACCTAGTTAGTCACCTGGGCCCCGATTCATGTACATTTATCCCGGGTATAAGTGGTATAAGGACGGTATAATGCAGGACATGGCAGGATAAGGCCTGGTTAAGTCTGAGCAACTCTCATCCAATCAGAAATTTTCAATCCAACAACAAGTACAACAAATGTTTTTTCCCCTGCATTCCACAGCCATGTAAATCAGCAGATTTGCAAAAAGAACACTAAAAATTTGCACCATCTTTTGTTTTACATTTTATTTACTGACAGAAGATTGCGTGAGATCATTAAAAGAAAAGAAAAGGCGTATTATTGCCGTAAATTTTGGAATAGCCTAGGACTATCATACCATTGTTTATCTGCATTAGGCTTTTGGTAATCAAAACTAGTTATTTGTGCGAAATGTGTGTCAAAACAAGGTCGTGCAGGCCTAGGGTTGCCTAGGAGAGGCCAAGGGCTTGTCAAACGTGTTATGTTCGTATTAATTTTATCTAGTCCTATAGCCTAATCGAACTTTAGGCCTACACTGTTGTATTATGAATAATTTTCTACATCTGGGCCTAGGCCCGAGACGGTTTCTGATTTGGTTTATGAGAGTTATGACAACTCTTCTCGTTTTAAACATAGACGCAACATTTAAAATGTCCGCCATCTGTTTACATATTTTCTTATCCCCGTGCGAGGCGGGATAAGTCTTCATGAATTGGATTCGGAGTTATACCGCACTTATACCACCTAACTCTGCTTATACCGGGATAAAAATGTACATGAATCGGGGCCCTGAAGAGGGGCCCATAAGGTGAAACTGGTGTGCACCCTAAAACGGGTTTCCTACCAAAAAATTATTTATTTATTTATTTATTTATTCATTTATGAATCATAAACAAAATCACAATAAAAACATTATTGTACGGCTGACGTTTGGCATTACTATGGTTTGTTTTCTTTTACAACGAGCCAAACCAATGTGTTGTTTATTATTTTACAGTAATTGATAACATTTGAACACAACACATAACTTTACACTAACAGGTCCGACAAAATAACAAACATGTTTTCTATATACAGCTGTTTTAACTCACATACTTGTTTACTAATGGTAGAATACACAACATATTATGAAGGAAACACATTTGGAGACTAGGTATATATTTTGCAATCTTAGTTGTGTTTTGAAATGAGTCAAACAAATTGAAAGAGCTGTGGTTAGCGTTGCTGTGTTTTGCACAGGAGAGTTAGGAAAATAGGGTAGGCCTTCATCCCCCTTGTTTGTTGTCCTAAGTTTTGGTTACGAGTTTAGCCCATCATTTGAGACAATTCCTACTCTTTTCACAGACGCACAGACTTGATTTTGTAAATTTCCCTCGAGAGTCTACAAGGTAATTCCGTAATAAAAAGACCTGCATGTTCTGCGTAGCCAGCCGCGCGAGGTGCAACGTCCTAGGTGAGACTGGCTTTGGCTTCACCTTGCACTCCGCGCCATGCAATCCGTACTTTCCAGGATAAAGACGGTATACAACATATTTAGTTAACAGAACCCTTCAGTGGCCAATCTGACTTATAATGAAGAATTATTAAATGCATTTTCAACCGTAGTCTCAATAAGCCTCGTTGTATGGATGTATGGATTGTATGTAGGTTCTTGGACTGTTGACTTGTTGACTGAGCAATGAGGTGTAGCCAATGATATTTAACACCTAGTAGGCTAGATCCCAGTCTCCAATACGTCCGCACAGGCGCGAGCGTACCAAATTGAAGCGTCAATACTCAATCTGGCCAATTCAAGATGGTGATTTGGCGTTTCAATTTATGCTTTACATTATAATTGTTTCTGGATTGTTTTGATACGGTTTTAGTTTGTGCAACATGGGTATGCACAAAGCCACAAACAGAAACAATAAGAAGTTATTGCATAAGGAAATTTAGTAATCATTTCGTGTTAATGGCTAATACAACCTGACAGACATCTTGAAATATATTTGTGCTACAAATTGCTACAACCTAATTTAACATACAAACTGACCTATTCAAGATGGCTTCTAATTGTCACGCCAGTGGACCAATGACTGGGGATCTAGCCTACTTTTCATGTTAAATATCATTGGGTGTAGCATATAACTACATGTCGCCTTGGATGAGAGTATAGTTCGCACCCGAGCAGCTCGACTCTCCGGAAGAACTAGTCAGTGTGAGATCAGAGGGTCGGGAGGCGAATAGTTTTAATTACTCTTAGGACCAGAGGGTTTTGCTGTAGAGTGTACCAACTTTCATCCGGATGATACAATACCATCACGTAATATTGGATGGCACTATTTTTGGTAACAGGTGTGTTTTATGCTATAAGTTGTGAATGACGCGCACACTTTTTATCACGCGTTTCCTACCTCGCCTGATTTGTGGTAACTATAAAGCTAGAGCAGTCGATGTCAGACACTGGTGCAAAGTCGTGGATATAACACGAGGCTGTATACATGTCTGTTAGTTCGTGGCTATAGCCAGCAACAGCTTTGCACTAAATATAAGGCTGGATCCACGACAAAACTAGTATTATTATCCCAAAATGCGAGTACACTCGCGAAAAGTGACAAATTGATCTGGGTCAATCTTTGGAAGGAATTAAATATGAGATAATAAATTATTCGTTGGAATATTTAAATCTCATACGTATTTTAACTCACAAATCGCCCATTTATATTTTAAAACACGGTTTTCAAACGTCTGTACCCTTTAAAACACGGCTTACTCATAACTGTTTGAAACATATCTGGTTCATGTCTTCTATCCCAATTACAAGTCTGGCTCAATACTGACTATTGTCAAGCTCATTAGTCATGACTAACTCATGGTAACCACAAGTGCAGCTTTTTTGTACTATTGGATAGTTCATCACGCAAGTCTGGCTCATGTCTGGCTCATGTCTAGAGATAAAGCCAGTTTCAAGCCTGGCTCAAGTGGCAAGTCTGGCTCAAGTCTATAAAGTTAATCTAGCCTAAGCCTAGCTCAAGTATGTTTATGTCTGGATAGTAATGCCTATGCTCAAGCCTGGCTCAAGCTTGGTTCATATCTGGCTCATGCCTATAGCTCAAGCCTAGCTCAAGTCTGGTTCATGTCTGGCTCACGTCTGGCTCTCGAGTTGTCTCGCGACTGTCTAGCTCGTGCACATGTTTCTAATAGCTTTAACTTCGTGTCCTAGTTTCTCAACAGTGTTAAAAGGTGATTGCACGGTTTAGTGCTAAGTTTTTTTTATTAAAACAATCAATAGATAAATTACGAAAGCATGCACACACGCGACTGAGTTGCACTAGATTTATTTCCTGTGCAGCGAGACGGCGAGGTTGAAATAACTCGAGACGTTCCACATAAAGCCACAATTTATCAGCGCTACGTTTTTACTAGATTCCATGCATGAGGCGAGAATAATAACGGTGTCGGAATTCCCTAGCAAACTATTTGGGGACTTATTATCAATTATAAATATATTGAGGTTCAGTTGTGAATGGTTAGTAGTAGTGGTACGTGTGCAGATACCCGAAATTTCGGGTCGGGTCGTGTCGGGTATTTGGAGTCCGACCCTATAGCCAAAAAAATACCCGATTTTCGGATAACAACAAAACATATTTGAGGTATGGTGGAGGTGCCGGTCCAGGATTTACATACTGTTTTGGTGGAGGTGCCGGTCCAGACAATCTTTATTTAATATATTGGTGTTCAAACTGGCAATCAATGAAAATACGTACAATATAATAATTATTGTAATAATATTGTAAGATTCTTTTGTGCCAACTTTGTAAATACAATAAGCATGTGACAACTTGAGGTCGACAGTGACAACTTATTATATAGGATAGGGCTAACTTATACTTCACCGGCTCGCAAAATTGTCAAGATTACCAAGTGAATTTGTGATTTGGAATATTTAGGAGTATTATATACACATATTTTAATAATATTGAAAGCTAATCATTTTTGAAAAATGAGACTTTGGCAGAGTAAATGAAGACAGAGAGAATGCTGCTCACCTTTGGAATACAGTTCAGTTCAGTTCAGTTTTCATTCACTGAGGCAGAGATTGAAGTCTTCGATTAAGAACTACCAAAATATTATGATATTTCATCACTTCGATTTTTGCGGCCCCAATAGAACGGGATGTTATAGAATCAATTGGAGCGTGTCAAGGGGGGGGGGAGGTTATTAAGCAGTTAGTTTTACAATAATCTACTATATAAAGCACATTTTGAACTCTCTAGTTCGATTTTTGCACATCTTTGTTGCCATTTCTCAACTCTTGTTCTAAATGTTCTCTTTCAATGTTCTGTACTGGATTCTTGACACCCTTGTACGCTATACAGTTTACGTGATTCCAGCGGTTCGGAAACCAGATAGATACTCACGTCAGCATCATGAACTCTGTGTATTGGATCAGGGTAGCAGAAAGCGGCATCGAGTCCGCTCGTCGCCGCTAAATGCGCGTCCATGTTTTATGCACGGTGCCGGTACCACTTTATCGGATGGGTTGTAAATTGTTAATTCCGTTGTTCACCTGGCATCCATGCCACACGTTTTTTCCCCATTGAATTATTAACCTGACTCGATCCCCAGCCTTCTTGTGGGCAAGTGCCCTTCAGGGGCCGGGGCAATGGTGAATCAGTAAATCAGTGGGGCTTGATTGAAAGAACCCTCGACTCAACGTTGGGGTGGAGCGTGCACATTCCGACCTCCTCAGACGAGATGCTGTTCACCCTTGGACAGAAGGAAATTGATGATAGGGTTTAGTAGGTCCATGCTCATTTGCTGTTAACAATTGAACCGTGGGCCGGAAGAACGTTAGATATACAATTCATCCCAAAACATTTAAAAGTAAAAAAATGTTGATGGACGATCAAAATAATTATTCGTTTACAATAATACAATATTTACCTCGGCTGCAAGAACGTTTGATATACATTTTTTAGCATTCACTTTTGATTGCCGAACAACGTTGGCTGTACCGCAAATATTTGTAAAAAATGTATATCCAACGTTCTTCCGGCCCACGCTTCAATTTCTATGTTCACTTATGATCACCGACAGATGTGGCTCATACGTAACCAAGGAGACTGATTGGACTGAGAGATCATCGGTCCGGATCCCGCCACGGCAATCCTGACCGAAAGCTCTTTCCAAGATTTGTTTCCAGTCAGAGAATGTCCGGATGAGTTGAGTCGTTACTGTTTGAGTGAGAAGTATTTCTGTGCTTATTATGTAATACGCTCCTCGAGCTGGTTTTGTTTTATGACATGTGTCCGGGGACAACTCCGTGTTGCAAGATCAGTTGGGAGGGAATGTCACTTGGAAGTACTTGCCAAGCTTATGTGTAGGAGACAACATGTGAAAAGGTTGTCCGTTAGGGACACGCAAATCCTTCCTGAACAATACAAATTGTTTGAGGGAAAGTTAAAGGTCAAAAGTGGTTCAGCATCTAACATGTGAAATTGACTAAATTTGTCGATCAAACGATTTTTAAATGGACCGTTAACATTGTCAAAAAGTTTGCCCGATCTCAAGAAGGAATTGCTTTATTTACATACTACGTCAAGGGGAGGCTGTATTGTACTTAGGCCTATACTTGTAAGACAAAGTTAGCGTGCAATATTTTAAACACACTTTTAAAACTATTTAGTGTGTATGAACTTTTGTTCGAA
Organism: Sweltsa coloradensis; assembly: GCA_024449915.1. Classification (NCBI taxonomy): domain Eukaryota; kingdom Metazoa; phylum Arthropoda; class Insecta; order Plecoptera; family Chloroperlidae; genus Sweltsa; species Sweltsa coloradensis. The sequence goes on from JAMZAV010000950.1 coordinate 27,243, forward strand.
ACAACTTTGCATAATTCATGGTTTGTGAGTGAAAGATAAAACGTTATGAAAGTAGAAAACCGTTTTAAAATAACACGTTTAACTTTTATTCTACCGTGTTTGAGGCGTCGCGTGTGGGTGTGATGTCACTCATGAATAATAGAGTCTTGTTCAACATTTGTTTTTAGCTTGTTAATATAAGCTGCGACTCTGGCAATAACGGAATTCGCTGGCCTCACTCACAAACATCGTGTCGAGACCGGAAATCCTGACTGAAGTTTGTTTAGGTTTTACTCAATCGTTAAAGGCATTGTCCGGGTTTCCAACAAGTGTCTTTTAAATAACTCTTAACATTATATAAGAAAAGAATGTATTTGCAAAAAATGCCTATTGAGGGTGGTGTGGGTCGTATGGGGCTTTCTTTTCAACCCGCGCGAAATAGTTTTGACGTCAGTGCTGGGCACGGTCCTCGCTCTTGCTACCTGCTACGGAGCGAGCTATTCATTGTGTAGGTCGGACGTCCGAACTCTTTAGTTTGCTGTTTAGTTTTGTAAATGAGAATTGTAGTTGCATATCATACGTGTTGTGTTCTATATTTATACTAGCGCTGATCATCGTTTCTGTTACGTGATTTTAGTCATTAGCACTAGTGTTTTAATTCGACATTTTGAGCGAGTTATTAGTGGCAATGTTTAATTTTGTGTAAGCCTGAGTAGTTGCCAGTTGTAACTTGTAATAATTACATACATTCAAAACTACTATTTCGTGTTTTATAACTCAAACTGTGACTCGCGTGTGAATAGTTACATATCTGTGCTCAGGGCCAACGTAAGCGAGATTACATTTGGCCACCCCCAGTGCCCAGTAGTGTCATCCAAAAATTATTTAAAGGTAAACAATATTTGAAAAAATAAATTACACCATTTTACAGTTATTTCGTCATGTTTTAACTGAAAAATGGCAAGTCAAGGGATTTCAGTTTTGTTTATGAAGGATATACACTAAGTTGATTTTGGACGTAAAGAATGTCAATTATTGATTGCCTAACTAAACCATCATGTGTATAAAAGTAAGTTTTGCACAATAATAAAAACATTTTTGAAATAACTTAAATCTATACCTCAAAAACTAAAACTAAACTTCCTGCACTCGGATCTAAAAACTTTTAAAATGCACGTAAAGTTAAATATGTTACCCACCACCCCCACCCCCGGTTCATACGCCACTGCTGGACAGATAAAACGACACGAGGGCGGAGAGTGGTAGCTATACTCCCCACTCGGCACTAGTTTCGGAAAGAATAGTATTACTCTCGTAATGATTAACTTTAAGTCAAAAACTATTATGGAAATCAATCCAGAAATTAAAAAGCTCTGCGGGCAGTGTTTACCGATTAATGAAATTGAGAAAATCAAACAATTAACCATCGAAAATGTGAAATCTGATCTTCCATAATCTGAATGAGTCTTTTAGCCACCTTTTGCGTTCGAGAGTTGACAATACGGGAGTACAGATTCATGTGAAACGTCAATGTTTGGTAAAGTGTTGAATGTTACATTTTTGTTATACTATAAAAACTTTAATTTAGTTAGTATTCAGAAACAGTGATATTTATCTTGTTCTTTCAATATGTAAAATCGGTTATTAGAAGTGTCAGGGCGGCAATGCCACCCCTAGGAAATTCGCCATAAGCGGCCGCTTACGGCACGGCAGCGAGCTTGAGCGAGGCCTTCCTCGGCTGGAGCCAGCCTAGCAGGTAGCCCTGCAGTGACGTCACCATAGGCGGCCTACGCGCTGTGCAGGGCTTTAGTAAAAGCGTGATTATTTGAGTTCCATAAGTCTCAGCGACCTGGATCTTGTTGTATTGTTCTTGAATTGAATCAAGGCACCTTCTGAGGAGCTTGTTATGCAAACCAAGACCATTCCTTTAATGTGAATGCAAGGGATTGTTTTGTTCTGCAACACATTCATTGATTTAATGTGTCACGAGGATGGCAGAAAAGAGCAGAGCTCCAAACACACTTGGTGACTACCAACCTTATAACAATAAATATAATAAAAGATAACAACATTATTACAATCGTAAGCAAACCTATAAAATATGGAAAATAAGGTTAAGAAATATACACTTCAATGAACCATTATAAAAATTAACCATTGAAAAGTTAGGCCTACTGTTGAATTAATTTTGTAATGCAAAAACATGTGTGCTTAGGGCAGATTTAAAAGTGTCTAATGAGCGAATCCCGGAAGAGCATTTCATTCATTACAAGTCCTGTAGTAGAAGCCATTTTGGTAAGCTGTTGTTCTTGCAAATGGAGGCTTGAGAATTAAGCCTCTACCAAGTTCTGCTCCACGACTACAGACTTGCAATCTTGCGTACGGGTCCAGATCAATAGTACCGTGTAACATTCTCCATAGAAATTGAAGTTCTCTTAATCCCATCACAATTGTCCTAACTCCAATATTGCTAGTTAGACGAAGAGGGGCATGCATTGTACCCTGGGCATGTTTCCCACGACAAGTTTACACTGGGGTCGCCACCATCTGGCTGGTTACAACAAGAAGTGAACAAAACGAATGTGCGCATGCTCAGTACCATAACAATCCAACCAGGGACTGCAGTTAGCAGTTTAGACAATTATCCATTAGGCTTCCTTTGTAAATCAGTTTTTATAACTGAAAAGGATAGACGTTAAATAAATAAATAAATAAATAAATAAATAAATAAATAAATAAATAAATAAAAAATTGTAGCGAACTGCGACCCAAAACCCAACCAAAAACTGTAACCAGTTGGCGGCGACCTCAGTGTAATACCCCTTTAGGGTTCCAAGGTAATTGTTAAAATAATTGCCCTGGATGTTTGAGATTGTTCAAAACACTGAAGGAAATCTCGTAATACACGTTCAGTGAGGTATATGCCGTTGGCTGTCAACACACATAGTTGGGTGGAACTCAGTGTTATGTGACGTAGATTACAAATGCTATACTTTGTAGCTACATTGGGCACAATTAAGGTTGACACTTTTGTGCAGCTTCTCATGATAAATTCAAGCTGAAGCATCGTCTCAACATGTTCTGCTTGGTTAGTGTAACATGTGAGGTAAAGCACACGGATGTCATTGTTGTGTAGTTTTAATGAATGTAGCGGTGTAATGGAAGTGCACGTTGTTCTTTTCATCTTTTCATACAAGATAAATAGAGCAAGGACAGAGAGATGCCAGATGCATACTGGGATTAATTGGAGCAGTCATAAACACCGTGGAAAGCTGTGAAGTACACAGAATGCACCGGATGATTTTTCATGTGACGTCATGTCATCCCCGGTTGCATTTCCACTGTCCGTGCACAATATTTACCGGGAAATGAGCGCATTTCCTAAGATTTATTTTAAAATTTAAAATATCTAGTGGTCCATTGTTGTCCTTCTTCAGGTGGTATATATGGAGAAAATGTCAAAGTGCTGTTAGAGACCACTCAATCCACTGACTCTGTAAAATAATATTATAAATAAGTAATCGAGTGCAGAAAACCTCGAGAATCTTTCAGTCTCTATTGCCGGTGTAGGGTATAGAACCGACGACCTTCCTTGTGAGAGCTACGAGTTACCTCGGATGCTTTACTTTGACTCATGCACTATGCGTTAGGTATTCCAATTTCAGAATGAAACCAGATTCAAACTTGAGTGAATTAGAGAACCAAACTATGTTTGTTAGCATAGAAGATTTTTCAGCAATATGTATTATTTATTTATGAATAAATATGTAGACGGAATGTCGAGGCCAGAAGTAACTACCTATAAAGGCAATCCTTCCTCCTCTGTATGCAACTCAATTTTCTATATTCAGTACTGCTGCCACATTTCTTTCAAAATGCAATTTAAAATTTTAATTTCTCGTGCGAAACCTTCCCAAGGAGTAAAGGTCTAACTACAGGTAGTTTGAAGTTTGGAGTTTTGGAGTTTGAGTTTGAGTTTTGGATTTTGAGTTTTGGAGTTTGAGTTTTGGAATTTGAGTTTGAGAAGGGCTGTTTATTAGATGACTTAATCCCTTGCATTCGTGAACGACTGAACAAATCTTCGAACAATAACAAAAACTTTCAGTCATGATAGCCTGAGCTGGTATCGAGTCCGCGAACTCCGCATCAGAGCCGCCTCGTGCGTCATGATTGAACTACATTCGATATTATTTCATAATTACAGTAATCTTTTTACGTTATTTCAAGTTTTCCTACTTATAATATCAATATGTTGGTCGTTTCTTTGTGTATTATTGTGTATCACAATGTATCATAAATATTATTCAAATTCAATGCACTAACTGCACAGGCGCAGAAGATATTTGATTGTAGTTAATGACGAAGTATTGACATTGTCAAGCCGAATTATATACACGTGCAATGTAACTAATTGTATCTCTAATACAAAGTTAATTCAATACATGTTAGCTATAACATGATTCTCTTCGCGAGTATTTTTCAAGTCCTTTCATATGCATACCCTGGAAATAATACGTCATTAGGAGTAATTTCCTTTCTGTCACCACCGTCTTCAATTAAAACTCACTGAAAGTAGATTATAATTTGACAAAGCTGTCTGGGAGAAAAGAGAGGCGTGTCTGGAATTACTCTCAATTATGTCGCCGAGTCGACTCGTAGAAATTCTTGTCAACCTCCCAACACATTCACTTCAAATTAACGGACTAATTTCTTTCGCTCGGATGAAAAAGTGAATTTAAGTCTTCAATTATTTACGTTCCACTCGACAACCATGTCGGGCTACAGTGTTGCAACGTGTATGATAGATCTCACATAGATATGTCGGGCTACAGTGTTGCAACGTGTTGGCCTATGACAGATCTCACAGAGTTATGTCGGGCTATACAGCGTTGCAACGTGTATGACAGATCTCAGAGTTATGTCGGGCTACAGTGTTGCAACTTATATTCTACTTCTCACAAGGTAAAGTCTATTCTCGTTACGGTCAGCGTCTTTTTGGGCGTCAACGCCATTTTGAAAGTTGGGTCTTGTTGAAGAGTGTTGTTTGGCGCATTTCCACAAGCGTGAAAGCATCCATGTTGAACTTGGCGTCGAAGTTGACATTCAAGTTACACAATTTGCATTTTGCTACAGTGTTGCCACGCCTAGAGTCTTGTCGGGCTACATGGTTGCCACGTGTACACACCTCACAGACTAATGGGCCGCGAGACAAGTAACGGGGGCACGCATTAACATAAACAAGCGTTGCGTTGCACAGAGGTGATAGCACAGTCTAACGAATATGAAAGACTTATGGAGCCCATATATTTCGTCAAAGTGTTTTTATTAACATACTTTGGAAATTATTACGTAGACACATGGCGGCGATGCCTCGTTTATCAGCATTTAGACCTGTCACACCGACGTTGCCAAGTCACTTATCCAGGAAATTAAAATTCCATCTACGTATCACGAATCATCAATCAGATTTCTGAATCCTGCTTGAAATCTACTAGATGAAACGTAATTTCACGCAATCATAATCACACAACTCCCGTCCATAGGAGAAAAGCAAGGATGACCGTGTTATACGTACGCGATCTACCTAGCCTACAAACCAGGTTGACATGAGTACAATTTGTCAGGATGAGAATAAAATGTACAGTTATTTAAACAAAATATTACACAAGTCTGCCGTCCACCAGCGTGTCCGGGAGATGAATCAAACATGCTACATGCTCGCTCTTTTATTTTGATACGTATTTATTTTTAAAATTCAAACTTTTAATTATCATAAAAACCCACAATGAATCTTGTCATCCACGTTCATTAAAACGTCCGCTTTTATTTGTGTTGAAAAACGAAAAGTGCTTTTCAACAAGAACTCATAGAAACGTTCACTCCAATTACCAGCTCTCACTCACGCCCAATCACACTAACGAACACAACTCAAACACAAATGATGAACATTCATAATGAACACACTCCAATACAGTATTTGTGATTTCCAGTAGGAAAAACTCAATGTTGCTCGCTGATATGGTGGCTTCATTAACAGAACAAGTAATGTATTGAAACTAATTCTCATGCACTAATCAAGAATCGATCCAAGATCATATTGGAAGAAATTTCCCATACACAATCACAAATAAATGTTCGGATAGCAACTTCTTTACACGATGCACACTTTGTCGCTTTGCCTACTTCTATCGAGGCTAAGGTATAGTTTCTAATAAAAAGGTACCTAGACCTAACAATGGTATTGGTGTTACTCGACCTACATGGCAAGTCAATGTTTGTGCGTCATTGTGTTTGTTTTTCCAAGTCTACTATATTTACATATTTCAGTTTGCGCAAGTGAAGTAGGGTTTTGTCCTACAAAGCAAGATTTCTCATGAACGTTAATTTTGTATTTGTGTTTCTCTAATAGCTGATAGGATGCGTTGTACACAAATCTTTTTACGTTGATTTGAGAGTGACAAGCAAGAAGTCTGTTGTATGCATGAATGCGCAAAGGATGAACAAAATGGACGATTTACAAAGAAAATGGCGTCCGAAGATGCGCTGAAGCGCGTCGCGCGTTCAGTGACCCACATCTGCCCTCTGATTGGTTAAGCCTCACGTCAGTCGCTATCTCCAGTCCAACTCTTTTTATTCGTGTTTCATTGACAAACGACCTAACCGATAGACCAGTAAATTTATTGATGAGTTTTCTCTTTTTTCATTCTAAGAAAAACTATTTTGCTAATTCCCCTAGCGCAGTGTCGCCAACTGTCAGGTGAGCACTGCGAAACCGACTACCTCGCTGACAACATTACGCTCACAAAGCGACCAACTTTTTCCCTCGTTTCTAGATAATTACGCTAGGGAGATGAAGCGTTTTTCTGCTCACCTATATCAATTAGCGCGAGGCACATCAACGGTGATATTACTTCGCTCACAGTGTGGTTTATTCGTCTAGAGATTATCGGGTATTTTCTTCACACTTGTCGAACGGCGATACGGATACTTCTGTGACCCCGGGGAAGTGAAATATGGTTCTACATCATGTATTTGATGGTGGGCGGTTTTTTTATAACTCCAGTTTTCATATTCTCCTTAGACATACGAGTAAAAGTTCGACATAAGTTTCTGGAGTTCAGTCCAAAATACACTAAATGAATAAGCAAGCGGGCTGGTGACTATGTAACAGATGGATAGGCACTGTGTTCCGCTTGCTTACACGGAAAAACATTCAATTTATACAGGAAAATTGTGATATTACAACCAACAATTCCCATGTTGAATTCTCGTGTTTGTGACGCAGGCGATATGTCACTGCAGTTTGACTTCTCGTGAGTGAAAACTCTGAGAAAGTTTGCTGCCTCCGGGAGGATTTCCACGTCTGGCATCATCTGCAGAGACGACCGAGGAAGATACAACGATAGAGGCCCGATATGTTGAGCACTGCACAATCATTTTAACTGTCTACTTCATTTTCGTCATTTTTCTATTGTTAAAACGCGGAAAGGCAGTATACCAACATTAAACACAGGGTGAAAACGCCCAATGTAACTTTTTTCTTGGCATTGTCAATAAATTATTTGCTACTTAAAGAATAAACAATCAATACAAACTTTCCTAATTATAACTGTGAAACTTTGATCTCGTAGACTTAAGTTCACGAATTATTTAATTGTTGTGTTATGAAACTCTCTTGATATCTAGTGTTTTAGTTTAGTTGTATTAAGGGCGCGTCAACCGTTAGGTCATAATGCGCCACTCTAGTCTAGGGATATGGGGGAGGAGAAGCCCACGCTCGTCAAAACCAGCCACAGGTATAGGGGGAGGAAAAGGGTAGGAGTTCTCAAGTCGTGGTCGTCATCGTCTTTGTCATCGTTCGTGTTGTTATTGTCATCGTCGTCGGGGTGGTGTCTCCAACGACGATTGCCAGTGCTCGCCTCTAGTTTCGGGTAGTAATATACTCCCCTTCTTACTGGCTGATGTTTGCGAGGTGGACTTTTTCTCTTGAATCGCCTTGTACGATTAGGAGAGCCATGCTCTGGGGCAATTCTACCCCGAGCCCCCAGTCATATTTGATTTGAAACTGTAATTCTGCACTACACCCACTTTCACGCAGTTATTTCGGGACTCTTATGCTGAACATGTTGACGTGCATGTATAACAAGCTCTGCAATCGACATACTAATATTTAACTCCGATGTTAACGTGGCGTTAAAGGATAAGCGACTGACAGTAAGTCGTATCCATCTTTTGAATGGATGTTTGTCTTCTCTCCAACAATTCTCCGTAATTTGCTTCTTTTACCGAATTACATTTCGAAATAATCAAAACCTTAGCGACAGAATCAGGTCAACTTGTGTTTTAATCCGCAACATGTACTAACACCCTTGACCATTGATATTTAACTACTGTTAGGCTAGATTAGCAGTCGGTGGTCCACTTCCGTTACAATTGGAAGCCATCTTGAAATGACAGTTTACATGTTAATCAAATGGAAGCGATTTGTAGACCGAATATTTTTAAAGATGGCCGCCAGTTTGACAGCTGAGCATACTAGATTTTAACATCAAATGATTACTAAATTCCCTTATGCAATAACTTCTTATTGTTTCTGTTTATTCAATATCATGCTGCACAAGCTAAAACCATATCACACAATCCAGTAAAATACTTTATTGCTTTGAAAAAGCATAAATTAAAACGCCAAATCGCCATCTTGAACTGGATTTTCGACGCTTCAATTTGTTACGCTCGCGCCTGTGCGGAAGTATGGGACACTGCTAATCTAGCCTACTATAGGGGTTTAATATCAATGCCCTTGACAGATGCGAGTGACGAATCAATCGTGAGAAAGCATGGACTGAAATACTTTGCGCGCTCTACTTGTCTGGCGTGAAACCAACGTGCTGCTGTATCCAAGTATGTTGCGCTGTGTTTAGAGGGTAATCATTCATAGACCGCTCGCTAAAACACACTCGATAAGTGCGAGCGAGAGTATGGGTACAGCCGCACCTAAGAGTGGCCTCATGACGTGGTTTTTAGAGGGGCTCGTTTTATGTAAATTTGTCGGAAGCAATTCCTCATGGTTGTCGTGACAGGGCTTATAAGAAGCAGACTCTTAATGCTCTCGCGTCGTCTTTGTTCGTGATGCTTCCTTGGAATAATTCAGATGTCGTCGTTCAAGTCAAATGGCAACTCCCTTTGTCTGACTGTTTTTTTTAAACCACTTCTATTAAATATGATTATCCGCCACTTGAAGATAATTGTTTCACTTTCCTCATCTGATTACATTCAATAATATTAATAGTATCATTATCAATATCGTTGTCATTATCATGAACATCATCATTAGCACTATCTGTTTCATTATCAGAATCATTATCCCTATCCATATCATTATCATTATCTCAACTAGATTTGTATTAATTTGTAGTTGAACAACACACACTCGAAGACTAAATCTTGCTTAAGTACCATCTAATATTGGTAAAACGGTATACCATAGGTTACACAGCTGAAGGTATCGGTCAAACATGTGAATAATGTAAATTTATGTAATTTGATTCAACGAAATGAAGTCACAGTCCTCGGCACAGCTAATGTTGAATAGATTCTATGAGTTTGAGGGAATTTGTAGATTCCCAAATTGATCAAAGTCTTCACGAGTCTTCCGCTCCTATGAATGGTCGCCCGTCCGTCTCGTGATCCAGCCCTCAGTTGCTTAACTTAACGACGGAAGAGTTAAATGTTGTTTTCTTAGTGGCGCGTACCAAGGAAGTGAATCAACACCCAATGAAAGGGGCGCCCCCCCCCCCAGTCTTTGACTAAACCCAGCTTTATTTGCGTTAATGAGAAGGCTTTCACTTTCAAGAAGAAACAGAACAACGTTGACTTTTAGTAAACCCCTCCTTTCTCAGATGAAAGCGAAGAGTTAAAACTTTCCGCCTAGTGAAAAGGGAACGTGTTTTTCCTTGATCTTTTCCACGAGGCTTATTTAGAAGTAATGTATTTTCCTCAACGAGGGAAACTCACTTCAGAAAAGGCTCTATAAAGTGTAGACGAGCTACTGTGCCATTCAACCCACCCCCTTTCCGTGATTCCGGCCAAGTTTGTTTCCAAATGTTCTCGTCACTATGACCGATGTTTTCCCAATGAAATCTCAATCAACAAGGAAACTAAACGCAGCCCAAAATTACGAATGAATGATTTATTTGCCCAAGTAAAGACGTGTTTCAACCTTGTTTGAACACAATTAAAACACTGATTGGATAAATAAATCCATTATGCAAACAAGATGTCTTCCTTGTCGGAGAAACTCACCCGATATTTCTTAATCATCCTGGACCATCAATCGTCTCAGTCTCAGGGCATGAGAAGCATCCTTGGTCGTATCTCCCGTCACCTGAAATGAATACAATCTCCATTAAAAGGTGAATACATAATATCATGTCATGTTACAGGCTTCTGGTATTAACTGTTGCAGGCGCGACTCGAGCCGGTTTCACAAGATCCAATTTTGTTTCTATCACCTCTCAACTCAAGTTACTATTTATTCAATAAATATTCAAATTGATCAATAAACTGTTTTAACCGTTGATCAATTTTTTAAATGAATGAGAACTGGTACTGTGTTTTCCTGCTTCGAAACAAACTTGAGATGTTTGAAACCGGACATATTCAACACCGTCACACACCTTTTCATTCCGTTGATTGATGTAAGCCTTTAAAGGGAATCAATAACACGAACTAACACTATTCCAAAAGTTCAAACGTAGCGGATGATCGCGAGAAGTCTCGATTCAGACACTCCTATTCTGAGACATGAAGCTGTTAATCCGGGGACGGGAAAAACAAATTTGTGTATGATTTTTTCAGTTGCGTTGATGGATGAGCGTTGATGGTTGATTTTCTTTGCCCTAAAAGTACGATTTCTATGAGAAATATATCTTCAGTTGTCCCTAAATTCCTAACATATCTAAGTTTCGTGATTTTTAACTTTCTCATAAAGTTTCATCAACATTGGAGTAGCCATTTGCATGGTCGAGGGTCAAATATCAAGAAAATATCACATTAAAAATCGAAAAACATCGTAAAAGTACGATATTCATAAGAAATATTTCTTAGATTGTACCCAAAAACTTGGCAGATCTAAGTTCAGAGATTTCAAAGGTCCCCTAAAAATTTCATCAAGATCGCAATGCCAATTGCCTGGCAGAGAGAGAACAAACAGAAAAAAACTGGTCTATTTTTCACAGGGTGAGTGAAATTGAAGTCTTCGCGTCGCTCGTCCAAATATAGTACACGTAACTGTAGCTTCATGCATAGTATAAAGTAACATCTACGTCCCCTTTTTATATATGTGCATGGAATGAAGTAACTGTGATGCTATAAAAGCTCACATTGGATTTAGTTTAATAAGGTAATAAATTTCCCAAGAAAAACTTCAGCTATACTTTTTATTTTTTTCGTGTACAGTTCTTTGAGCAGCTTTTCAAGGTACTTTCTCACATTTAATATAATCTTGTTCGTTCGTGAAATGAAACTTAAAGAGATGTTACGGATAGCATCTTCTTAAACTCTTATCTTGTGCCATGAAAATAAGATCCACCTTGATATCTTTCTCTTTTTATAATTTCATCAAAATTTGGATGCTTGCATTTTACAAAGTTACATTAGCACGTTTTGGGATAAAACGAGCGAGTTGACTTTTTTCAAAATCTATTCATTTTCCCCTTTGTTTGGTTACACCGTGAAATAAAACCTACATAAACTGGGTTCTGTTTGATGAGCGTTATATGGTTTAGTTGTTTGAATCACAAAAGTAAGTGTTTTGCGCCTCAATTACCTAAATTAAATTTATAATAACTATACATTTATGCCATGGACGTGCCAAAAAAGTGGATTGGGGGTTCGATTAATCGAATCCTCCAGCCCAATGCACAATGTTGGTCGCACGTTGCAAAACAAAGCGATTTAAATTATACATTTTCTGATTCTGATATCATGCTGTGTTTTCCATAAAAGCTCTGCAAAAATAAACTTAAAAATCTCATTTCTGTTCCATATATATTCAGTTTCGCTCTTGTCGAGTCGTATTTTATGTATAGGTTGCAGGAGCCGGGGCACGGTTGACGAATTTGTCATGACGATATCGGTTTGTCAAATTTCATAAATGGGTTTTCAAAGTTGACGTGGCGACGGATATAGAGGTTGACGGGGAGGGGGAGGGGGGGGGGGGCTTGAGGCAGTGCAAACAGCCAAGAGGAAATTGAATTTTCATGTTTGAATTGAATTGAAATGAAATGACATTAATTTTAATCGCTCACCAATCAATCAATGTGCGTTAAGCTTTAAACGAAACCAATTAATAAACGAGGTAGAAGTTGAATGAGACACATTGACATCGAGTCACTCAAAGCTCCCCCCCCCAAAAAAAAACAAAACAAAACATTCATCCCCCTCAAACATGCGCTTTGTAGATCGTTTCATCTTTCTCTGTTGTTCCTTGAATGTTATCAATACCCTTTCACCCGAAGACTCTAATATTAGTGCATAGTATTAGAGAGCGATTCTCCCCTACCAGCATCACGTCTCGGTCAGTCTGTACGTCACGTCTTGCGATGCAAAACAAACAGTAACTCATCACGTACGTTATGTTGTTGGTATTGCCCTTCAACAAGATGACAGAATGTTTATTGGTGAACCTTGGGGTGAAGGAGTTGAGGCTATAGAAATCTGGACCCGGCACCTCCACCAAAACCTTGATCATATGTAGTTCCACGACCTATTTTAGGATTTTCCGTATCCATGCTTGCAATTAGCTATTGAAATAACAAAACTCAAATAACACAATTTGTTAAGTGGTTCCGTGAGAAATAGTTTAATATTTAAAAACAGGATTCCATTCTTTTAGTCAACTTACGATGATTGAATTCGACAGCTTCAAACTCCTCTTCCGATAAACATATTGTGTTGGAAAGTGGACTCGACACCACTCACCTATGCACATGTTAATCCAGGTCGGTTTACACTCCTGTCTATTATTCAGGATAAACACACTAACCTCGTCCAGGATCGAACCCTAAACCAATTACAAGGAATGTTTATGGCGCTACAGAAAGACAAGTGGCTACTAAAAACTTGGAGATACTAAATTTAGTAACGTTGAAATGATGGGTGGCAGTTTGGCAATGGACCATTTCCTTCTACTCCAACTCGTTCATAACTGAACTCATGAAGTGCTTTAATTTATGACCGAGAAGCTGAAATATTATTTTTGTATGGGAATTACAGGGGAGATGATTGCCGCATAACTTCGGAGCAAGTCGGGTGAAGTCGGAGACGGTCGTGGGTCCAGCAGACTCCAGTGTTGCCCCGCGGCAACGCAGCGCAGCAACAACACGCAGACATTTTCCAATGAATGGTTATAGGCCTACAGATATTAGATTTGGCAGCATTGTTAAATACAGCGTGTTCGCAATTTCAACACCATATTACGGTTACAGTTAAAACCTCCAATTCTCAAAATGAATATAATTTTAACAACTTGTTAAAAACTTTCTTTAATTGCATTGTTTAATATACGCTTTTGACAAGAAAGATTAATGCCAAACAAATGTATTTTGTGTTTCTCAATTTAAGCAAATAAAACCCCAAAGATTGAAATAATCATAGTGAAATCATAAAACCGATACATACATCAATGATCGTAAAAACATAGAACAATAAAGATAATGGAAGAGTGTTCAGTCATCCGCTGTGACTTGCAATGTTGAAATTCTACGACAACTACAAAGACAACGACAACGACAACGACAACGACAACGACAACGACAACGACAACGACAACGACAACGACAACGACAACTGACTTTTCTATCACGTTGCTTTGCTTGAAGATATTCAACAGGCGAAGGCAACGCAGCCGCGTCTAGAGCTATTTGTCTTCGCATCAATGCTCTAGCTAGCGTCGTTAGAAAAGAACCAATTCGAAACTGTCGATTTAGCAATATACGATGCGAGAAATTATTACAAAAGTTTGCAATAAAGTGTCAACAGCGCACGTTGCAAACTCTTTGTGTGAAGATACTTTACTTGTCGCGAAATCTTTCACTGTTGCATTCTATATCTGCACACGTACACGTCTCAGGAAAACAAAGGAGTTGAGGAGTGATTGAAGGTGATCTGTTGATTGGACGAGGTCTTGTCTGGTTGAGATAGAAACGATTTGTCCGTTTGACAGGGTGTGAAAGTGTGTGTGTGTGTGGTGGTGGGGGGGGGGGATAAAAGACGAGTTCTCAAAGGGAGTGGGAGGGGAAGGGGTGGAATGCCGACTTCAACACCCAAGAATTCTCACACGTTGTTGATGAGAAATCTTCTTGATTTAGATTACATTCTTGCGCCGGGGGAAAAAAAAACACAGCTTTGAAATGTCAAAACGAAGGTAAATCATTCAGGTGTGGAGACTTTTACTTGGTTAGAAATATTTCCGGCAGGTTCGCTGAGTGGAACTATTCGCCCTGTTTACAGCTGTTACAACCTGACGGAAATAAGTGACCCCCCCTGGCCAGACGCGCGGGAACCCAGTTCATAAATCTCGCGGCTCGTTTTCCACCTCATCTCCGGGAAATAACGATGTTTTATCACCTGGCTGGAGGTAATGAAGTCGGGCGCACACGAAGAGATTAGTTTTTAATTTATTGTTACTAAGATGTGCAAGGTGTAAACTTTGTAACCCAGGTTAAGTAACCTAAAACAAACTTGCTTTGTAAAATATGTACTGTTTTGAGTTCTGAAACAAGTAGAGTTTACAGTTTCTTCATGAATAGTCAAAGCTTCATAATATACATACTTATTTGACAACATCGCTTTCGATCGTTTAGCGATGAATACATTTTTAGCGAAATATCTTAGTTTTAGCAAATAAAAATCGTGTTTACTTTGAGTTATTGTGTTGTTGTGTTTCTGTTGTTTGTAATGTGTTTGAACTATCTATACAAAGTGTAAAATGTCTGTATCTTTACAAAGTGTATCTTTACAAGGGGTAAAATGTCTGTATCTTTACAAAGTGTATCTTTACAAGGGGTAAAATGTCTGTATCTTTACAAAGTGTATCTTTACAAGGGGTAAAATGTCTGTATCTTTACAAAGTGTAAAATGTCTGTATCTTTACAAAGTGTAAAATGTATGTTTCTACGTTAGAACATTAACGTGTAAATACGCTACTTCGTTTGTTTGCGAGACGCACTAACACAATGACAAAACTTCAAAATATTTTGCAAAATTTAAAGGGTATTAAATTGTATTACAATATAAAGCATACAAATTATTGTCCCGGTAAAACTATCATTATTGTCAATGTTAATATGTATCATCACTAAAATCGGATTCATTGATTATCCATTATTATCATATTTTAAATGTGTTTAAAATTTGAAATAATGTTACTTTTTAGCAATAAATACATGAAAATCTGTTTGATATGTACATGTATGTTTAGATTCAATTAAAATTTGTAATACACTCGTAAAATAAGAAATGTATTCACAATGTTTATGAACATTCTACAGGTAAGCCCAGCAGTACTGGCCGTAAGATTGACGGTTTGTAGCCATCTAAGATCCCTCTCTCCTCTATGTTCCCCGAGCCCGTCTCGACGCCATCCATTGCGAGCTAAGTTGTTAACCAAGACACTGACGAAGTGGGGTACTTGGGAAACAACACTCGAACAAATCAGAGCATGTTCGAGTTACACCACGTTACACCATCCGGCGACACTGACGGAGTAGGGCGCTGGGGACATGAGAGTCAACAGATCGGGGAACAGCTACACCGAACTGCGCTATACTGCTTTCCGGGATTACTGTCACGTCTGGAATGAGGACAAATCGAATTAATGATATATTACTATTTAATATACTATAATCGAGAACTTATACAATACAAAATTTGCACTGTTATATAGATATATTAATTAAGGATAAATCTTACAATTTACTCAGTAACAGTTAAAGTCACTTAAAACTTACTTGGATTAGATGTTAAAGTAGGTATTTATCTACGTCCAAGACAGGTAAAAAAAAAAAAAAAAGTTTAAACATCGAAATGATAAACTATGGTATTATATACTGTGATTGCGGCAATAAACAAATATATGTCTTAATCTCTGAACAATAACAATAAAATAACCTTGATAATATTAATTCTTCTTTTGTTGTACACCCACGCACTTGTTTCTATCACCCGTCTCGATTGCCTTCTCTTCCAAGCCGGACCCATCCTTCACACCCTCTGATGTGCTAGTGTGTTGGCTGATGGATCACCTACCACCAACCTCGAGATAATATTATGCTGTGGAGGATGACTGATACGCAGGACTGAGATGACGCCGAGGAGGAAAGAAGAAAATATATTCGTTGTGCGCATATTTAATGTCTGTTCCATTTTAAATCATGTGTATTCAGAAATGTTTATTTAATAAACTGTTTGCAAAGTTGCTGGAGTGCATGATTATTTATTTATATATTTATTGAAGATTGAATAAAACATTACTGCAATTTTGCTTCAATCTGTCTTAAAATGGATAACATGTTAGGAACGTATGAAGAACAACAAACATTATAATAAAACATTATACCTAAACAAACAATAACTTCAAAACGAAAGATTCTATGATTAAAAATTGGATGTATAATATACTAGGTTATCGTACCCGGCACCTCCACCAAACTGCCATAGTATAAGTATAGTTGTGTCACGATCCCAGCTCCCCGTTGCCAGTCTAACAATATTAATGTATTTATACACTATCATATATATATTTTATTACAATTATTAATATTTCAGTACATAAAATCAGACACTTTATAGAAAGCACTATCCAATAGATATTCCTTAAAAACAGATTTAAAACGATGAAACGAGTCAATTTTCTTAATATCAGTCGGTACCCTATTGTACAATCTCTCACATTTAATCTTAGGGCTTCGTTTAAAAACACCTTAATTATATTTCACTGTGTGAACATCTTTCTGTCGTCTGGTATTATCAGAGTGAATTTCGTCATTCAAAGTAAAATTACTGTGGTGTTTTCTCACCCATAAAACAGAGTTAAAAATATATAAACAGGGTACAGTTAAAATTCTCAATCGTTTAAAAATTGGTTTACATGATGTCCTATGGCTTAATCCTAACATTGACCTTAGCACTCTTTTTTTAGCTTTAAGAACTATATCCACGTTTGTGCATTCGCCCCATTCTATGGCACCGTACCTTAGCACCGAATATAATAACCATAATACATAGTTACCAGGGAGTCTAAATCACATAAATTACGGATCTGTATAATATAGTAACTCATAAACAACAATTGTCATCACATATTTTTCTCTTCGACAATTATTATAGGTTTAAATGTTTGTTTCATATCCCCACTTAATGCTACAGTTTCTGTAATTATTTATGTTATTTTGAATTTGTAATTCATCATGAATTGCTTTAGTGCACGATCACTTCTAAACTGGCTTGACCTACCCGGCACCTCCACCAAACGAGATTATATTATTTTGAACGAATATACTCATCCCTCTCCTGCTGATGTAAGACAATCTTTCACTGTATTTACTAACCAAGTTTTGTCTTATCATGTTTTATGAGTTATAAATTTCTGTAACCCTAAAGGTTATTTAATACTTTAAAAGTTAAATGTATCATAATAATTTATGTATTTCCTTCATGTTTTCTATTACATTCAATGTTTTTCTGGATTTTACTGAAAAGTATATGTCTGTTGTTGAATAAATAAATAATAATAATAAAAAATATTTCATATCCGTGTGTCATTATGGCTTCGGACTTGAATTATTATAGTAAGTGATCTTGAATTCATTTTTTAATTTAAAATTTAAATTTATCCAGGGAAAACATTCAGGTGTCTAGCTAAGTTTTCAAGGAGTGCGTTCCGATAATTGCTGGCTCTACTGGGAGCACAGTAAACACCAGTGCTAGCCTGCGCGGTCAGTAGGCCTAGAAAACGGAATGGTTCCCAGTAAAAGCATCCAGCACAAACACTGCAGCTGTCAGAAAAATAATCGTGCAGTCAATTTAAAACATGATATTAATTATTTAGGGTAAACTTGAAGAGAAATAAGAAGATTTCACGTTTATTCTCAATTATCGGTTTAATAAATAAATTATTCTCTTGGCGGAATATTTAAAGCCGTCATCTAGCCTAGGCCTAGGCTATCGACCCATTAATTGCAAGCTATGAATAAAAAATAGGTGTAAGCTTGCAAATAAACATCCTTAGCTCATCCCGAATTATTATTGTTATTTTTAGTCCACGGCAATATCTCATATCTCATTTTTTCTGGACAAATATATAGCAATTTATTAACTTTGGAAGCAAACTGACATTTCAACGCCGCTATGACACTAGCTGGTTTACTGGCGATACTGAGCGAAAAACCTCCAGCACTTTCAGTTACTGAAGGCGCTGGGCCAGCAATTTACGGGACGCTCAGCACACTGCTGACAGCAGTTAACGGAACGGGTCCAGTAAAGCTGGCAGTACTTCCAGCAGTTAACGGAACGCAACCATTGAAGTGCCCAAGGAGTCTTAAGACTAAAGTGTATCCTTGAGATACAAAGTGACCATCAGCGGACGAGACCGGGATCGGTCGTCCCGTCTATTGTCTGCATTTTTCCCTTTCCACCTTTTTTGGCGTGACCGAATTTGGGAGCGAACATGTTTTTTTTTTCTACCTGCCTCCGCACATTTCAAATCTATTGTGATAAAAATAATTTATTCAGCGCAATATTTTTTTTATAATTGTATGTATTTAATAACGTGGTTCAAATGTGTATAGCTTGAGTTATGAAATGCGTTTTTTCCCTAGTGTCTACGATCAAAACTGACTGAAATATAAAAATATATATTATAGAAGCATTATCCGTAACTCAGTCAGTTTTTATCGTAGAATTTCGTCCAAAAAAATGACATTCAAGACGCACGCTTAATATTTTAACAACGTTATTAGATATTTGCAATTAAAGAAAAAATATCAATAAATAAATAGAACAGGAAGATAATACAGCAGGTATAAAACCCTCAGCTTCTATTAGGATGGTCTATTTTACGACTACACGCGACAACCCTTAGCAGCTGCCTCATACCCATACCCGACGCGTCCGTCGATGGTCACTTTGTATCTCAAGGATAAATAAACTATAGCTCGTGTCGGTGCACGGGACCGCTCATACACTGTGATTGATAACACTATACTAACCCCACATATCCCAGACCATGACAATAAAACATCGCCAGCATGTGTCAATCTTTGTCAACACTTCCTAATAATGTGCTGGCTACATTGTATCGCGCTATATATAATATTTTAAAATAGAAGGAAGACGACTGTAATCTTAGCTTAATAAGTGAAGGTCTTGAATATAACAGGAAAATACATTTCTTAATTTTTTGGAACAGGACGTGACGTCATTGTCAGCCATTATATATATGAAAGTTTTGGGACAAAAGTGTTAACTTTAGACGATTTTTGTAATATTGTTTCAAAACATCATTGCCGTCCACCTCCTTATAATGAAAAATATTTTTTTTATATCGTTTAATGTACGTTTCTTTTTGTCAACGGTACAAATAAGAGTTTTTTACTTGCTGACAAAAAATATCGTACTTCGAACGATATTTCACAAAATCGTGTTTCCTTTTAAAGAGGTTCACGGTAATGATGTGTAGAAACGGTATTGAAAAAACTCGTAGTGTAGCACACCTAGCTCAGTCCGACACGTTTGACCCAAAATTTGCATATAATGGCTGACAGTGACACGATGTCCCGCCCCAAAAAAATAATGTAATATTCAATGCCCTCTTTCATTTAGCTAAGGTTTTAGTTTACTTCCTTTGACTTTTAAAATACCGGTGGAGGCGGTAATAATTACGCATGAATTAGGTATGTTTCTATTAGTGCTCATCGTCACTCTTTGATAACACCGTGGTCTTTACTTTTACCCTGCTTTTAAATTGTTTCGAATGGTCGAATGGTCGAACAACTTCCCAAACTGATCATTATTGTCGAGATGAGCAAATTCTATACTTCCTTATACTAAAGTAGTGATTTCAATGTTGTCCAACAGCTCGTATAAAGTTTAGGGTCCAATTTCTGTCTAGCAAAGAAAACAATTTAGTTTTCTGCCAACATAACATGACTTGTTCGTAAAGGAATGATGTTCGGTGAGGTGGGTGACCTAGTTTGGTGGTTGCGCGAGGTTATGGTCGCGGGGTGTTGCCGGGGTGGTGGATGCAGCGCGCGTCCCGCTGGAGAGGTGCGCGCCGAGAGGGTGGAGATTACCGACGTCCGGGTCAGTCCGCGGGCAGGCGTCACGCGACACGGGCGTCGAACCAGGGACCGCAGCTCGGTGAGTACCACACACGTGAGGCGACGACGTGCATGTAGGAGCGCGGGACAGCGTTCACATTGCATCATATAAATGCCATATAATTGATACAAAATTAAAGATTAAATTACTTAAACTATTATATTTAAGTTTTATCGTCGAACTAAATCCAATATTTATATTTAATGGCATAAATGCATTACGTTTCTTTGAAATATTTTAAACTAATTTGTTCGCCTTTTTTAAAGTTTGAAATAATAGTGTAATAACAATGAATATGATTTCACGAATAGTTATTTTTAAATCGAGTTAGTTTTATATTGAAAATAAAAAGGTACCAAACAATTTAAGTAAAATTCAACATTTTCATAAAGTTTTTTATATATTATCGTAGTAATACAACAATAATTTCCAAACATTAAAATATTGAATCATCAGTTGGTATTGGTTTAATTATATAATCGAAACAAAGCATTTTCAGATAAAACAAAATAATTTAAAAGATCTAATTCCGTTTTCATTTACAAATTCGTTTCACATAGATTTGTGCGTTACAAGTTACATTTTTTCGTCGTTCGGAAAAAGAAATCAACGTAAAAGCGAAACTTGCATTCAGCGGTTAGAGTAAGATAATGTTATATTATCCAAACTGTATTCCGAACAGCCTCAAACTTGGAAATCGTCCTAGCTCCCAACTATAAGAGCATCTTAGCGAGATACCATTCCTGTGTTTTATTTCAAATTACGAATGTAAAAGTAAGTCGTAAATATGATTATCTGAATATCGGTTTGTGTAGTTTATAATTAGATGATTGTCATAATAATTTACTTTTTTGGAAAACTGAGAGTGCAACATCTGCATGTGGGAATTGAATTTATGTGGATCGTGTTTAACACGAATTACTCTTACCATGTACATAGGGTACTTACATTGGCATTACTGTGGTTTAACCATCCATGAGGTGAGAACATGGATTGTTCAACGCATCCACCCATGTCAGCTATCGGCATTTTACGCTGGATGAAGAAGACACCAAATGACTATCCGAACATCATCGAGGCAGACTGAACGTGATTGCTGCAGATAGCAGACGGGACAACACGCATGACGGGTATCTATAGGGGTGCGGGTAGTGGTTGGGATATGCTCTTTTGTGGAGCTCGGCGGATATCCGGGTGTAGATAAGCACTGTTGGACTGGGAGGCGGGTATCTGGTACGAAACACGTATTTAGTAAATAAAATGTGATTTCACAGATGATCGCTGATTGGCGGAGCTAGACAGATTTCGGATACACATTGTGGCGATGGTAATAAAGTAGGCGGGTGCATCTGGAGAGGCCGGATGATTCTATTTAGGTATCTAACCGAATGTAACTGGTTAATCTGTAAGTGAGCGTGGAGTGGCCACCATATAAACATTCAAACAGTTGGGTTCCTCAGCACTTGGCTCTGTCCGTCGTCGCTATTACCCTTGTTGCTCTGACGAGATGTCAGACTCTTGTCTCTTCAGCGAGCCACCAGCCCCAGTGGAGATGTTTGTTTCTCTCTGGAACCAACAAGCCTGTGCTGTGCAGCCACCTACGACAAATGCGTCCGTGTTTGTTTTCCACTGTCTCTGATGTCCACGTCACAAGGACGGATCACACGAGGTGGAAGACGGGGTGTTGACTCAATCCAGGGGGGAGGGAGGGGGGGGTGGGGGGTCCTTCTTTTATTGCTCAACTTCTGCTGGAATGTTCAATCTAATGTTTAAATTGGGTTTTGTCGTTTTTGATTGCTTGTAGACCATTAGTAAAATCAAATTAACATGTTCATTATTATAAAAGTTTTGAGAGTTTGTTTTTTGTTAGCTGCACAGGCTTGAGGAATTCCAAGTACGAATCTAGGTCAGCTTTGTTCGATAATGAACTGAAATTTATAAAACAAAATAAGTTTTATTAAAAGCAGGTTCGTAACATGTGATGTGCACGAGTCGGCCGGTATATGTAATACATATTATTCACAAGAACATACTTACAAAAAACATACATGTTTTTTCTGTTTGTATGCTTACTCATTTGCAATTAATTACGATTGTGTGGTGAATGTTATTTTGACATCACCACAAGTAATTTCTAAGGGTGATGTTAAAGGCCTTTGGTTTTGGTAAGCATTGCCACTTTATAAACAATCATGGACATGTTTATACAAACCGATTTAAGCAAAATATCGTATATATATATATATCGTTATATATTTTAAAGTTAAGAATGAACACCATTGTTGACCAAAATAAATAGTGCAGCAAGAATATTGAAGTAGAAAATGCACCCACATAAACGACGACGAATGCAATGGAAGTAAATCCCTTATACACTAATTTTTGTGCGAGATAATGAAAAAAATAGTGTTCCTTCAAACATTCCGTTAAAAATATTAACTTACACTTCTGAACAATAGATTGCATTGAGGTATAGGTATCGAATTTGCTATCCTAACTTGCATCTAAGCCATTCCACACACATAATATACGACTTTAAATCCTTGACATAGTTAAAACATCACATCTTGAACACAAATTATGTACGTTTCACTTTTTCACATTTCACCTCTACTCCTATTAAACTTAAAAGCACAAATTCTTTACCCACATATAATATTAACGTTTTATAAAGTGTGTTCACAGGCGTAATTAGCAGAAAACTTACAAGTTAGCGAACTTTGCCAGACGGATTACCTTGTTAATTGCACTCCCAAAGTCGAAAGGAAATAAACAAGTCTTGAACGACTTTGAATTAATTAAAACAAATTATACCAACATGTATCTACCTGTTTACGCTTGGAAAATTTCAATTTAGTTCGCGCAATGTTTCCGTTTATTCAGTTGAGTCAATGGGATCTCAAGCTGATCCTCGCTATCGTCTGTGTACAAGGATCTGAATTACTTACGAGATTTACTCGAGACTGAGTTAGATGAAGACAAGTCAGAGACGCTGTCGCTCTAAGAGTTTAGTCGGAGATGGAACACTCGACTAGTCTTCGTCTGCTGATCAAGTAGAAAGTTGCCAGATGTAAACTAGACTAGAGGGAAATATTGTTTCGTCTAAAGCAGATTAGACGAGAAAGGAAAGTTATAAGTTAGTGGCACATAGGGGTGGGTGGGAACTAAATAGCTATAGCAACTATCTTCAGCTTCATATCAAGCCTGAGAGAAGTCGCAGATGGCAGCACGGTGGAGGTTCGCACGCTCAAGTTTCAGGTGATTGCATCTACACTGTTATCAATAGCATTGTTAGATTTCGCAAGAACGTTAATGAAGAACCGTTCCATTGATATCTACACTTAGTTACAAAATAATAACCTTGGAACAATCATTGCGAGACATAAGCCCAGAAAGTAAAAAAAAAAATAGAAAATCCAAAACATGAGTTGAATTTCCTGAAATCCCCATTGAAGTGCGTTGATGATCCAGCACGAAAATTCTCTATATAATACCAAGGTAGCTTGATTATATTGCAAAAGTTCACAAAAATAAAAAAAATTGTTGACATTTCCTGAAGTTTTTACTCTACATCGATGAAAATAACTCATAATTCGTATGTTTATCTTTATTCACGTTCACAAAAGATATTATAAATAAGAAGTATTAAACAATACTAGGGGGAAAAACAGAAAGTTGGGCGCTTAGCTTGCCTCCAGGCGCAAGTATCAGAACTTTCAGGGTGCAAGTATGAAATCCACAAATCATGCTAAAGAACGAAATTGTCTCGGATATGTTTTATTTTACAAAACGAAATAAAAATGAATATATGAATAAGTCAACTCTGCAGCAGGAAGCAAAGTACTCGAAATGCAAGATGATAATAACGAGGGGTGACTTTATCCAGACAGCACCCTCGTTTGTGAACCCTGGCCCCCTGTACAGACAGGACACTTCCCTGTGTGTACTGCCTGTACAGAGAAGCCGCGGGTTACTAACGGTGGCAAGGACATGATGCCTAGGAGACACTGCTAGTCTTAGTGACATGTAGTTCAGTGCATGCAGATGTGCCTCTAATCCGGAAGGTCGCGGATTCGACTCGACTTCTGATAAAGAAGACTCGTCCTTTTCAAGGAATATCTTAAATAAAACATACCAGTGCTTGAAGAAATGAATAAGTCAACTCAAGCAGGAAGCAAATATCGAAATGCAAGTGATAATAAGGAGGGTGATCTTATCAGACAGACCCTCGTTTGTGAACCCTGGCCCGCTGTACAGACAGGACACTGCTGTGTGTACTGCACTGTACAGAGAGCCGCGGGTTACTAACGGTGGCAAGGACATGATGCCTAGGAGACACTGCTAGTCTTAGTGACATGTAGTTCAGTGCATGCAGATGTAGAGCACCCTCGTTTGTGAACCCTGGCCCGCTGTACAGACAGGACACTTCCCTGTGTGTACTGCCTGTACAGAGAAGGATGTATAACCAAGTCACATTGATCCAGGAGACACTGCTACTTAGTGACATGTAGTCAGTGCATGCAGATGTGCCTCTAATCCGGAAGGTCGCGGATTCGACTCGACTTCTGATAAAGAAGACTCGTCCTTTTCAAGGAATATCTTAAATAAAACATACCAGTGCTTGAAGAAATGAATAAGTCAACTCTGCAGCAGGAAGCAAAGTACTCGAAATGCAAGTGATAATACCGAGGGGTGAGGTCCCCCCACTCAACCCTCAAACATTCCTTTAAAACTATACTAACTCTCTACGCCAATAAGATAAAAGTTTAGAGGCAACTTGAACTCACTCTCTACGTTAATAAGATGCAAGTTTAGAGGCAACTTGAAAAATTGTTAACCTCACATTGATTCAGGGTTCGTTAACAGAGTATAGACCATCATATTATGTAGTCGGGGTCAGTATACAAGAATTGGAGAAAGTTCTGATGACTATTTATTTGCGAAGTCATCGATTTTGCAATGTCATCAATTTCGTTGCATAGTTGTTTTTGACTGTTGTCAAGTCCACTTAGACCCATGTCCCCCAACAGAAGCAGGCTACATGCCAGAGCACTGGCTTCTCCACTCTTCATCGTTAATCAACCGCAGATCGTCCCGACGAAATACCAAGCTCAGAAGAGAACGGATTCAGCACTCACATGGAAATGGTTTCACGACAGCGAGTCTTGTGTAAGCTAACGTTCCGATATATTGCAAGGGTAGTTTGATTAAAACCCGTGCCTTATTTACTTTTCCCTACCCTTTATTGTCTGAAAAGTTCCCGAGCTTTGTATTGAGAAGCGGCGAGAGTTGGAGTGAGTTTCTAGATTATTGTCGATAGCGAGGTCGATTCTGCACTTAATTGATGTTCGAGTGAGTTCGCCCGAGGATCCAGAGAGATGCCGTGAGCGAACAAGCTTTTAATTTATCCCCATTTCCCTCCAATCATTTTATGTTCTGCAAATAAGTTGCATGAGCTATGCCCGTTCACTATTTACGCGAATGTAGGTCGCATTAAGAACTAGATAATAATGATAATTATAGTGAACATAATATCAGGCTCGGTGGTCACACCCCACTTTTCAGATGTATAAAACCAAACAACTAGTTATTAGGCCAATATTTGATTATTGTTTATGATAAGTAATTAAATCATAGCGTTAAGCTTAAATAAATAATAAATAAATAAATTGTATTTAGAATCTACCCACTCAGTTATATAACTGATTTTCAATGGGGGACTTTAAATCAAAGCGACCAAGCCAACCCTATAGGCCCCGACGCAATCGACGAGTGAGCGATAACCAACCAAAGATCGATATTTTTAATAGGAAATATAGCAATCAGTGGTATGGACAGTGCGAACACCCGCGGATCAACGCCAGAATCAACAAGGCCGATTCAGCACAACTCTGAATTTATTATGTGCTTCGTTGCTAGGACGACTCCAAAGTCACCGTTTACAAACTCCTAAGACACGAACTGATGGACTTAAGTCCAAATCAGAAGTTAAAAAACTTATGACTTTGACGGCGATCGAACCCTGGATCTTCTGCATTGGAAGCAGATACGCTAACAACAAGACCAACAAGCTTAGTGCATTTTTTGTATTCTTTATGTAGATATTTAATATGAAACTTAATTATCAATTTACATTTATAAACCAAGAGTAACTATGGATTGTTTTTATAAACTTTTTTCACAAAATCATGTTTTCTAGTTTTTACTCATTGAGGCGACATATTGTATGTTAGCACTAAATGTAATTAACTTTGAAGCTACGAACTAAATAAAAATAAATTTATTTAGAGTCTACCCACTCAGTTATATAACTGATTTTCAGTGGGGGACTTTAAATCAAAGCGGACCAAGCCAACCCTGCAGGCCCCGACGCAATCGACGAAGTGAGCGATAACCAACCAAAGATCGATATCTGTAATAGGAAATATAGCAATCAGTGGTATGGACAGTGCGAACACCCGCGAATCAACGCCAGAATCAACATGGCCGATTCAGAACAACTCTGAAATTTATTATGTGCTTCGTTGCTAGGACGGCTCCAAAGTCACCGTTTACAAACTCCTAAGACAAGAACTGATGGACTTAAGTCCAAATCAGAAGTTAAAAAACTTCTGACTTTAGCGGGAATCGAACCCTGGACCTTCTGCATTGGAAGCAGATACGCTAACCACAAGACCAACGAGCCACACAAAGACCAACGAGCCATCACACAAGACCAACGAGCCACAACTATTTTTTTTTATTTGGCTCGTCTTTAGAGCTTACCGCGAACGTGCCGTCACATAATACGCCCTCAAAAGACGGAGCTAACAAAAGAATAACATTGATTATGGAAACTGCATTAAAGCAAAAGATAAAACGGTGCAAAATCTTCCCTAACGTTGTTTAGGTTTTGAAACAAAAGGAGCTCAGCATTATCGCCATTGTTTTATCTCTGTGCTGGAAACCTGCGACCTTATCACATCGAAGTTTGCTCAATTAGAGACTCAATACGCATCTCTTAGAGACGAGGAAAACTCTGAGAGGATAAGAGTTGGAATAATTTAAACGTTGTTTACACGAAGAGACGACGAACTAGTAGGTACTAGACCAATCAGGATGCTGGGATTCAGGCGACCGATATGAGCCAATCAGGATCAGGAGATTCATTCGATCGGTGTGAATACGGCTTGAATGATGGTACGCTTACTATAGTTAACGGTTACTTCTAATTGACTAGTAAATAATGACGATGATTATTAGTTCTACATAGTTCTACTTATAAATTTCAATACTGATAACAAACAATGATAATTTGAACTAGGAGAAGAAAATGTGTCAATAACAGTGCTATCTGTTCTGATATGTGGCTGTTCGACTGAGATGATTCTCTAGCTAATGAGGTGATTCCTAGACCAGTGTATAGCTAATGAGGCAACACAACACTGCTACTGTTGCGAACACAGCCTGCTGATGTTACCGTTCAGTGTCAACAAACAGCGGCGACAATTGTTGTGCCGAGGATTCACTGCTTATTGGATCGCGTTGTCTGGCCGCGGGGCTAAAGCTTCGACCTCACATTTGCGAGAAATAATCCGCTTAATTCGCTAACAAAGAGGGGGTTCATAAATAACCCTTGTTTAGGGGTTGGTATGCTCGCTAATCGATTCTAGCTGTGCGCTACTAAATCGTCCAGCTACGCGGATTAAGACACTGATTTCGATATTGATGTATGTAAAAGAGGTAACTTTCAAACGAAATGTACATATTGAGCGATGAATTACGTGCATTCAACGGTGGATTTCAAAACTAGTTTGTGTACACAGGAATGTTTAACTCTCAAATTACTATCACACTAATGCAACGCGTTATCATCCGCACTATCAACGTACGTTGTCATGCACAAAACTTGTTTCCAGGAAATTACAATGATATGATTCTAAGAAGAAAATATGTTTTACCCGGAAAAGTTGTAATGAAAGTTTGTAACATTAAAGCTCAAACATATCTTGAATATTTAACCTGAATTTTGAAGAGCGGCAGAGAAATATGATGAGCAGACATTGTTTCAAATCTAAATATTATACAAAACGGTGCATCCTGCAATGAGTGTAGGCTATAGTAGTAGACAAGTGGTGAGTGTTGAAATAATAATTTAATTATCTAAACTTTACGTAACGAGGAATGAAAAGCTGTTAATGGAGAAAGGAAATAGTCTCAAAGTTATGTTTAACCCAAAACTTCGTCTTGCAAAACACAATATTCTCAAAAACATAAGATCTTTCCAAAATGGGTCGCCATAAAAGTTTGGAGGAGGTTTATCTGCGTTACCGTTGTAAAAACAATATAGCTTACTTATTAATACTTGTACATAAGAAATTAGGAGCATTTGTGATTGGTCATTGGAATGAATAGATGGTACCAATATAGCCAATTGCATTGAGAGTAAGCCTAACATTGTTCAAATAACGAATTGCGATGGTCGTATGGTCGGTTATGGCTATATGTGACAGGAGGCACACGGGTGTAAATTTTGAAATTATAAATTGTTGACAAAACATTTTAAATTTACCTTCAGTTTGAAAAAATAAAAACATAATAGTAGAAACATTGCGGTACAAGTTGCCTATTTTATAATTGATTGATCATGTACAACAACATTGACAAAAAACGTTGACATCCGCAACAACGACAACAACAATAACAAAAACAGCATCAACAAAGCATACAAATCGAACGGTCGTGTTTTGTCCCCAGTCCTAACCAAACTTGGATTAGCTTCATCACAACAATACAAAGCTGGCGCTTGGACGAGCTTCTGTCCAGCACGGTATGAACTGAGCCTCATAATCCATTGGAATTGAACCAATACGTCCCCGTCGCGCGGATATAAAACCCGGCCCGGGTGACGGCCGGGGAATACATAATCCCACTTCTGATAATTCGCAGAGGAGTACAGCACAATGTTTCTAATGGCTGACGCGGATTGAAGTGCGCTTTTAGACTATTAATGCTCGGCTCATCAGTAAACAGTAGTGCATGTGTTGGCAGACATGTGTACATTACTAGCGGCATTATTAATATTGCGTGTAGATTAATGGGGTTTGACTGATGGTTCACATACATGTATTAGAATCAGGCTGACAGATATGTAGCTGAAGCGTTAAGTGGGAGACTCTGATTTTGGAGGTCCGGGGTTCGATATCCGCCATTGGCAGACTTAACTGGAAGTTTTTGATGCGAATGTGGGGGTTGATTTCTATCACATTAAAAATAATTAAAATATATTTTGTGGGAAGACTGCCCGGAAGGCAATTCATGTATGTTGCGGATGGATTATTGTGAGGGATGTCCGGGGGCTGTTCAAGAGGACTCAATCCCTTGCATTCGCATTAACGACTGAGGAAAACCTCGGAAAAAACTTCAGTCAGGATTGCCAGTCGCGACGGGATTTGAACCTGGGACCTCCCGAATCTTTTTTTTTTTATTTTTATTTATTATTTATTATTTTTTTTTATTAATCGTGTTAACAAAACACACAATAATACAAACAGAAAAAAAGAAAAACATTCCGGATTTTTTCTCCAATGTAGTGAAATGAAATTTTTTTTTTTATTTAAAAGGAGCCTTTTATACATTAACTCACAGTTCCCAAATGTGCCATTCCTAAAAACATATATAAAATCATATTTAAAATTTTACAAAAGAGTTCTTAAAAATGCAAAAAGTAACCAAATAAGAGAAAACCATATCAACTTCAGACAATAAGTCAAAATCAATTTGGAAAATAATAAATGAAGAAATAAATCGTAAGCCAAAAAAGCCTAATGATAATATAACTCTTCTCAACAATAATACATAATTAAAGATCCCAACGTAGTAGCCACAACATTGAATAAATATTTTACGAGTGAAGCATCTTACCTGACAAATAATATAAGTACCAGAAATTATCCAAATAATCCAAATCATAATTTCCAAATTACTTATCAAGTCAAACAAAAGCCCAATTAACTCCTATATTTGTATGAAACAAACCCTAAAGAAATAAAAGATATTGTACTAAATTAAGCCAAAGCACCTGAGGTATTGATGATGTCGTTATATTATAAAAATGTATAAATGACTAGCGAACCTTTATCGACATTTTCATACTTGCTTTGAAGAGGTTTTTGCATTATATTTAAAAAGTAAAATGAAGTACACATCAACATAGTGACCTGTTTCGATATGATGTATGTAAAGAGGTAACTTTCAAACAGAAATGTACAGATTGAGCGATGAATTACGTGCATTCAACGGTGGATTTCAAAACTAGTTTGTGTACACAGGAATGTTTTAACTCCCAAATTACTATCACACTAATGCAACGCGTTATCATCCGCACTATCAACGTACGTTGTCATGCACAAAACTTGTTTCCAGGAAATTACAATGATATGATTCTAAGAAGAAAATATGTTTTACCCGGAAAAGTTGTAATGAAAGTTTGTAACATTAAAGCTCAGACATATCTTGAATATTTAACGCTGAAGTGAAGAGCGGCAGAGAAATATGTGGGGGGGGCAGATATTGTATCAAATCTAAATATTATACAAAGCGGCGCATCCTGCAAGGAGTGTAGGCTATAGTAGTAGACAAGTGGTGAGTGTTGAAATAATAATTTAATTATCTTAACTTTACCTAACGAGGAATGAAAAGCTATTAATGGAGAAAGGAAATAGTCTCAAAGTTAGTGTAACCCAAAACTTCGTCTTGCAAAACAAAATATTCTCACAAACATAAGATCTTCCCAAACTGGGTCGCCATAAAAGTTTGGAGGAGGTTTATCTGCGTTACCGTTGTAAAAACAATAAAGCTTACTTATTAATACTTGTACATTAGAAATTAGTAGTAGCATTTGTAATAATGAGTTTTAATAATTGTATTGGACATTAGAAAATACATGTACATTATTTACTAATAAAAACAGTTTCCACCGTGTTGTCCAGGATAGGATAGGCCCTATTTATATTATACAAAACTAAGAGAGAAAAATTTGCACCTAAATATTTTAATTGAATACCTGCATACCACACAACATGTAGGCATACTAGGCATGTATGTTCAAAGTATTCAGTGAGCATTCAATGTTTGAAATAGGTACTTCATATAGTCTAGGTACAGCAGATATTTGTCAACACATTGATAATATTAATCAATATAATAAGCATATACAGAGCAATATTGATAGATAAGTAATATAACCACACTTACACTTCATCTGGTTTAAACAAATAACGTTAAATGAAGTTAAAGTTAGCACTGCATATAAGTACAATCAATATTCGTTAACACAACGATATTATAATAATTAATAAGTGTGTTCATAGTAATAAGGATAGATGCCTAAGTAATAGAATTAATTTATTCTTGTTTCTTGAATAGCCTAGTTCTTAGGTACTTTTGTCTGTCATAAAGTCTTTTATGCTGTAGTATGCTTTTTGTGTTAGGAATTTAGTTAGTTCATTTTGGAATTTGATGTGTTCTGTTATGTCTTTTATTGATTTGGGGAGTTTATTGAATAAAGTTTTATTTAAATGATCAAAGAACTTTTTTGACCTAGGTTGGTACGATATTGGTCAAGATGGAGGTCATTTTTGTGCCTCGTGTTGTGGGTGTGTATGCCACTGTTGTCTGTGAGAGTGAGGATGTTTTTTCTTATGACTAAAATTGACTTGAGAATATAAAGAAATAGGACTGTAAGAATGTTAAGTGAAATAAAGTAGGGTTTGCAATGCTCTGTCGGCTTAAGGGTACACAATGTTCTGATTGCTCGTTTTTGCGTGATGAATACCTTGTCAATATGAGTTGATATTCCCAAAAATTCGATTCCGTACCTCAAGTGCGATTCAAATAGAGAAAAGTAGCATATTTTGGCAGTTGATATGTTGCTTATTTCTTTGATGCTCTTGATTGCGAAACAAGCTGAGCTGAGTTTTGGTATTAGAGTGTTGATGTGGGTATGCCAGGTTAAGTTTTTATCTATTGTTATTCCTAATAAGTTTGCTTGTGTGGCTGATTCTACAGTGGATTTATCATGTGAATTTGTATGGCAAGGTATGTGGTTGAGCGATTTGTTTTTTGAAATGAATGGAATTGAATAAATTTGGTTTTTGCTGAGTTTAACAGTTGTTTGTTCACCGTAAACCATCTGGTGGATTCGGTAAGTCTTTTATCTGCCTGCTCTTGAATTTGAATTTGATTGGTCATTGGAAAAGGCGGTAACAATATGGCCTTACATTGAGGGTAACATTGTTCAAATAACTAATTGCGAAGGTATGATCGGTATGGCTATGTGACAGGAGGCACCCGCGTGTTATTTGAATTGTTGAAAAAAAAATTACCTTCAATTAAAAAAAATTTAAAAAATAATAGTAGAAGATTGCCTATTTTATAATTGATACTCATGTAAAATACAACTTGGGAACAACAACATTGAAAAACAACGTTGACATCCGCAACAACGACAACAACAATAACAAAAACAGCAACAACAAAGCATACAAATCGAACGGTCGTGTTTTGTCCCCAGTCCTAAACAAACTTGGATTAGCTTCATCACAACAATACAAAGCTGGAGCTTGGACGAGCTTCTGTCCAGCACGGTATGAACTGAGCCTCATAATCCATTGGAATTGAACCAATACGTCCCCGTCGCGCGGATATAAAACCCGGCCCGGGTGACGGCGGGGAATACATAATCCCACTTCTGATAATTCGCAGAGGAGTACAGCACAATGTTTCTAATGGCTGACGCGGATTGAAGTGCGCTTTTAGACTATTAATGCTCGGCTCATCAGTAAACAGTAGGCCATGTGTTGGCAGACATGTGTACATTACTAGCGGCATTATTAATATTGCGAGTAGATTAATGGGGTTTGACTGATGGTTTACATACATGTATTAGAATCAGGCTGACAGATATGTAGCTCATGCGTAAAGTGGGAGACTCTGATTTTGGAGGTCCGGGGTTCGATATCCGCCATTGGCAGACTTAACTGGAAGTTTTTGATGCGAATGTGGGGGTGGATTTCTATAACATTAAAAATAATTAAAATATATTTTGTGGGAAGACTGCCCGGAAGGCAATTCATGCCCCTCTTCAGGTGTCTTACTACGTATGTTGCGGATGAATTATTGTGAGGGATGTCCGTGGGCTGTTCAAGAGGACTCAATCCCTTGCATTCGCATTAACGACCGAGGAAAACCTCGGAAAAAACTTCAGTCAGGATTGCCAGTCGCGACGGGATTTGAACCTGGGACCTCCTGAATCAGAGTCGCATGTAATTGTTCCTTGGCATGCTTCCTACATGTTTCAAAAATTAAATGTTGTATTAAAATGAGTCAACTTCTGTTCATTCAGCAGTTTGCAAAGAGACAAAGTATTCCTTCAATGTCTGTAACAGAAAACAGTGATTAGAACGGTTTGGGCTGTCTCGAGTACGACATAAAAAGAAAACTCTTTTTCAGTGCTACGACGTAGATGATTATTGGGGTGTGGTCGTCTGAGGAGGGGGAGGGGGGGTCGTTTATCCCATCCGCGAGGGGCTAGATTATCTCCCGACTGTTATTGAGAGACAAAACCCCCCCAAGAAGAAAACTTGGCAAGCTAAGCGACATTACAAGTGACAGCGTAAGAGAGATTCCGTCACGAAGCAATAGTTCACAGCACAATGGCCCAACTATAAGGATACATTTCACGTTCAATGAGACGAAACTGGAAACTAAAAGCCAATACAAACGCTGTAACTTGCTCTATTGTGGGGGATTATCTTTCAGACGTTTTATCACGCAGACAGGAGAACTAAACACTCGCTGTACGTTCAAATCTTACCTTTCTAACACTTGTAGGATTTTTAGTATAATTCTTTTAAAAGCTTGAGAGTCAGCTACTAATAGTGGCAAGATAACTATTTGACATTTAAGATAGGTGGTAAGTTACATGGTTGTCGAGTAAGAACACCTAACAGCGTATCCACTGTTATTGTTGATTGTGCAAACAATACCACCAGAGTCGATAAAGAAGTTTAACAGGGAAACTTCTGTATCGACTCTGATACCACTGAGAAGTTTCTTGACATGTAAAATACAAAGTTTATTTGAGTAATATTTACTTTAATTTCGAATTGAAACCTTTCCCGACTAACTAAGTAGCAGATTATAATTCAGTTTCCATGATGTGCCAAGTTTCGGACACCTGTGATGTCAATAGTATAGTGCGAACAGGAATTTGATAAGATTCAGTTCAGGTATTCTGATATCAAGGAGAATCCAGCCTGTAATGGAAGGTGTAAGGTTCAAGACTCTGAGACATCTTGATCTGTTGCTTCTCATAGCGAGGTGGGGTTCTGTTGATGCTATCATACTCCCTCATGATGCCTAGTATCATGTTTGCCTCTGTAATAAATTTTGTTCAGCAACATCGGAAGTCACGTTCTCGCAATTTCCGCTCCCTCCTCAGCGCGCTCTTTAGCTTCCAGGAAGTTGTTAACAATTCAGTTTTAACAGAACTTGATATTGACATGTGGGCTGTAAAGAAAGGGAAATTGAATGCGAGATTAATATCCCATATCAATTTAAAACACTGCGAGTCTTTACGCTGCTTTTCAAAGGACACGTTTCTGCACAAAATTGCGTTCGAATAAATTCGCCAAACGAAGCACAGTGTCGCTGCCTGGTGATACAATGTGGAACCTGTGGTTGAGGGAGATAAATCTAGTGACTCTGGTATGCTCACGATTTACAAGTGAATTAGGCGAAGAGGGTTAAACAATATACATTTGGACGACATACATAGCATTGTGCAAATAAAGTGATATGAATGCATTTCTTCTCGATTCAATTGATACTCGATAAGCAAACGTTCTCAGACCTTCTAAAAGGACTGATTCATAAGTGCAGGTAGATTGAAAGAAGTTTTGTTATCATTTGCGACGGTTTACCTCATTTGTTAAGTTCTGCTGGACCAAAGCTGGTGTGCAAATTGTAATTTTAAAAATAAAACTACAAATACAAAATGTAATACTCACACCTAATAAAAAGTTAACATAGATAAGTTCTTCCTTATAATTAAAATAAATCATCGTAAAACACATCAGAAATACTCATCATAATACAATATGTTCTCAGAAGATTCGTTTATTGTCTGCGTTGGGCAAAGCGATGATCTAGCTCTTATTTCATCGAGTGCCGAACACAATCACAGGTGACTTCTGTCAAAGTCACCACTGAGTTGAGCGCTGTTATCGATGCGGAATAGAATATTATACAGGCACGAGGAGACTTTCCCAATGTGAGATCCGTTGGTGGTCTACTTTGAAAACTCCCCGCTAGGTTTAGCGCTAGCATCGATGTGGAATACATATGACATTCTCCCGCGCATTCTAATGAATTAAAGAACAAATTGGTAGAGGTCTACTTTCGAAAGTCACCGTAGGGATCGTACATGTTTGGAATATCATTTAGAGGTTGACAAAATTGGAGTAGTAAATGTGAAGTCAGCCCCTTCCTCGGTAGAACAATATCTAGACAATCGTCTACTCCGCGGGCAATCACACTTGACTAGTCATTCAAGGAAGTTTCATTGAGATTCATGATACTTGCAAACTTACTCTAAGGTAGTGCAGGCGGACAACGACGCTCACTGGATGAATACGCTACGTAGAAATCACTGTCAGCAAAATATCGTCATCAAAGTTGGAAATGAGATTAAATTTTCATTAGCCAGAGCACTCGCCTCCGTTTTCACCCAACTCACCAGTGTTATTTACAAGCTTACACTTTGCGAGCGCCAAACAGTTCTAGGAAAGAAAAAGTTATTTGGGCAGTCAAAAATCATCCATATAAATCTTGAAGCCTAATCCAAATGGTCGCTTCATTCAAAATTTGTTATTATTTTAATCTTCAAAGATTAATAAAATAACACATTATCTGAAAATATAATAAAAAATTCATCGGAAATCAGAAATTCGTCTTATTCGTTAATTAAGCGCTCTTTTTATACGTGTTGGATGTTATTTAAAGGTAAAATAATTGAACCGATACGGTGCACACGTAAAATTAATAAATACCATCCATTATGGTTGGTCATCAATCACCATATGAATCGTTTAATTGAACGCAATCAACTAATCGAACACGGTTTGTTCGTGTTACTGCGATCAGCGCGTTTATCTAGATAAATTCGAGTGTTTTATTACCGAGAGATATAATCACATCACAGGTTAAATCGCTGAAACGAAACTGTCGACAAACTTATTTGTGTGTGTGTTGTTGTTTGCAAACTAATGTTGTATAATCGTTTGAATACGTTATGTACTGAAAAGGTAAAATGCCGTAAAATGCATATTAATTTAACTTCTGACGTTTTTAATTATTTATATATGATTTAAATAACAGTATAATTAATAATATAATATTTGATAATAATTACAAAGTTTCAAATAATTGAAGGAAAACATTACATATTATGTCTTATTTGCCTCATGACTAGAACGGCCAAGCAGAAAACCCTTCAATAACACAAGTTTTTGTTGGTAGTGAATGTTACTTGACCAAACTTTTGTAACACTCTGTTGGCGACTTTAGTATACAATGAGGCGTTGACTTGTGCGGAGAAAGACGAATGTATTTAGCTGCCTGGAAGAGTGTGTTGTATTGTTGCCAGTGTCTTAGTGTGAAAGAGTTTGTAATAGTTGCCAGTGGCTTAGGGTGGATGTGGATTGAAACACGCACGGCCAACACGCGAGATTGTCTCTGGAACTCCTAATACAACAAAATTGTGGCACTTTCCACGAGAATCTAGGGGTTGTTTGCGATTACACATCTAAATTCTGCCGAGGACGTCAGGCACACAAAATGAATTAAAACTAGATCTCGTCCCATATACACGTGTAAACCCTATGTAGCTGTAGCGCAAGACGTGGATCTGGGCCACACTGATGTCGGCTGACTTGGTTTAAAATTTGTCAACAAAATACATTTAATTTAAGTAAAAAAAATAATCAAGTAATTAAAATTGACTTAATAATTATACAATCCAGACAGAAATCATAGAATCCAAGATCAGACCTTGAACAAGGATTGACCCTAATTATACCTGGTAAACTTTCTAACAGCAAGAACATCGAGTCGCTTGTCGTTTGTCATTTAAAATAATAACGTATACAATCATTCCAAATTTAGTATATTTTCTAGAATAACCCATAAAATTAGATCCACGAGGCAGAGTTTTCACGATTATCAAATCTCGAATAAACTCTTCTCTCATACCCACGCAAGGAAATATCGTTTTAAAATAAGTATGGATTGTTAAACTGAAACAAACAAACTTTGATCTCAAACGAAACATCCTCTTTGGCGAAGTACGCTTTGCGACGAGACAAGTTTTGCTCTGCGCTACAATTATGTCAAGGTTTTGCCCCCATCCTGGCGCTCAGAGTGATGTTTCTTGGAAAACGAGAATTCAATCGCGTCTAGTTTACTGAGGATAATGCTTCAACTTTTTCGCTACTTACGACAAAGAACCCCGGTTGTGTATTGCAAAGAGATTACAGGGTATGAAAACTTTCAAGGATTCTACATTTAACAATATATGCTAGAATCTGTGCTGTGTTTCGTCCATTGTGATTTCAACGGTGTTTTATAATAGTGTGCAAATAAGAAACCCTATAAATCTGCTTTCCGTCAGCTGTGCTTTGTAATAACAATAGTTGTACATTGTAAGACATGCTATGCACTATAGCAAGTTTTACAATGGAACGTTACAGCATAACGTTATACATTCAAAAGCAGTATTTATATATACTATATTATATGGGTCTCATCATATATTACTTTTCCCCCATTCATTGATATTGTTCATTGTTCATCCATACATATAATGCTTTTCCTGTTCATAAGTTTCACATATTCATTCTTTCTAACAATGTGTAGTTGAAAACTTAAAGTTATATCTCTATATTCTGCTAGAAATAAGCCTTTATGGCTTGTGCTTTTCTGCTTACTACACTTCTCTCATACTACAAAATTTCAAAAAGCCACGTTTTAAAAGATGAAAAATTGCAGTTTAATATAAATAGTTACCTATATTATCTAGTTATATTCTGACTAAAATCAAACATATTACCGTTTATACGGATACAGGTTGTTCTTAAAAGTTTACCAACAGTGTTGGCTCCAGCACTAAGCGCGCGACTCTGATTCGAGAGGTCTCGGGCTCAAATCTCGTCGAGACCGGCAATCCTGACTGAAGGTTTTCCCCTCGAACTACGTCCTCTCAAACAACCCTAATCCGTTCACAAACTGCCGTAACTCCAATATATCTACCTGAAGAGGGGCTCATACATAGCACCCGATGGCAGGTATCGCATCGCACACAAATTATTACTAGGGAAAACGCTTAAGTCCCGCCGCGTTGTTGGATGAGCGTAATTGGTGCATTGAGTTGTTAAGTGTTATGCGGATTTTCTGTTGTACTGTGAAAAAATCATTCCTTTGTCGAGATTTTTTTTAAAATTAATTTAAATTAAATAACAAATAAACTTTAATTTTTAATTTTTTTAATTAATCGTAATTTAAAAAAATTAAAAAATCGTAAAATTTCGATTTTCATAAGAAATAATTTTTCGATTGCGCTCAGATTCCACACGAATATATAAATTCATGAAATTAAGGTTCTGTGAAAAAATCATTACGATCGGATAAAGCATGTAGGTGCTATAAGCCAAAGAAATTTTAAAAATCGAAAAAGTCGTAAAATTGCGATTTTTTAAAGAAATTTATCTTTCGAAAACGCTCAAAATTCACACG
This sequence comes from Sweltsa coloradensis, assembly GCA_024449915.1. Taxonomy (NCBI): domain Eukaryota; kingdom Metazoa; phylum Arthropoda; class Insecta; order Plecoptera; family Chloroperlidae; genus Sweltsa; species Sweltsa coloradensis. The sequence continues at coordinate 66,432 of JAMZAV010000950.1, forward strand.
AATATAACAATTCATAAAATTAAGGTTGTGTGAAAAAATTATTACAATCGGACAAAGCATGTAGGTGTAAAAAATCGAAGAATTTTGTTAAAAATCGAAAAAATCGTAAAATTGCGATTTTCATGAGAAATAATTTTCCGATTGCGCTCAAAAACGTGGCAGTTCTAAGTTCAGAGATTTCGAAGGCCTCCATAAAATTTCATCGCAATCGGAGTATCGGTTTAGCCGGAATCGTGCGGACAAACAGACAAAAAAAAAAAAGAAAGAAAGAAAGAAAGAAAAAAAACATTCCGGAATTTTATCTCCAGTGTAGTAGAATGGAATCTTCGCTTCGCTCGCTACGCTCGCTACGCTCATCCAATAACAGGTTAATTCGGACTTCTTGAAATATGTGGTGAAAATAGAAACATCATTTATTTGAATTATTGGTAATTGGAACCTATAACACACTTAAATAATTATCGATTTTAAATGTAACGTTTGATTTGTTTGTCGAAGCGAGTATAGAACCAATGATGAGCCTCACATAGCTGGCTTAATCTTGAAGTCACACCTTCTATCTCATCACTTGAGACAGGTTCGATGAGTGACAACAACGTTCAAACATACATTGCCAAGACGTGCACACATTAAATTGTGGTTCTACAGAAATATTATGAAGAAAAAAAATCGAATCGATTTGTAACACATGTTGGATAAGAGAGCAAACACGCTTATCTTATTGAGTTTCGAAGCCAATTAGCGATCCGGGATAGATAATTAATTAAATTCACACAAATATTGTTTTTAAATATGTAATACATAGATGGTTGGCAGTGGTGCCACTTTCCGTGGCAGCTGTGCGCTTCCTTGGAGTCAACGTTTAATAAATATAAGATTTGGTGGAGGTGCCGGGTCCGAGATTACATACGAGTGATTGAATGGATTTAAACTTAAAACGTAGGTATCATATTTATGCAAACTTGCGCTGACCATAAGACAATGGGCTGTGAAGAGTGATAAGTGACTGATGATGAACGTGACCAAGGAGAAAGTGGGATGAACCCACACAAACAGAAACCAGTGCTGGACAGATCCAGCCACAGGCGACTCAAAACTACAGCAGACACTCTGGTGCAGAAACCGGTCATCAACAGGAAAAGAACGGTTGTAAGGGGCGGGGGGGGGGTGACAACCGGAGAAGCACTGGTTTCTGGGAGGCAACTATACTCCCCTACTCACGGGAAGGGTGCGAGTTGAGACGGTGGGACTTGAAGGCGCTAACTAGATTACTTGTGATTCACGCACAACCGAGACGTTGTCAAGTCTTTGGTGGAGGTGCCGGGTAGAGAAGATAGGTAATTAATACGCAACTGAAACATGGTGTAACGTAAATAACAAAATATGTAGGCAATCGCGTCCATTGTTGCTATTTTGGTCTAACTTTAAGGAACTACGATCACGTTAAAAAATTCAGTTCCACAAAAAACAATGCTTGCACTTAATTTTGCATTAGCATTAGCGCTTAGGTATTGTGGTTGACAACTATCTAGGTAGCATGCAAAACAGTAATAACTGACACTTTAGCATGCCTTGTGTCATGTCAGACTTTATCGATGAGCGGTTGTCAACTAGTCTTCATCACATTGGGTATCATTTCCCATGCGAGGTTAGCTCATAAGGGGTGACTTTTAAACGTAATGTATTGAGATTTATCAACTTAAATAACCCTGAGAGCGTACGCACCCCCTATATCCAGAGCCAAGCACTCAATCCAACAGTAGTTATAGCTATATAGATGGCTGGCACTCTGGCAGTAATCTTATCAATTGATGTTAGCCATGACATCAAGCAACGAAATTGAAAAATAAGTATCGACATTTATTTTTTACTCAATAACGGCGTATGTAAGGGTGGGGGACTTAAAGATCCCATGTTTGGTGGAACGCTATATTTCGGTCAAATGTGAAACGATGCGACTTTCTAGGGAAAGGGGCGGGAGATTATCTTGATTCATAAAGGTTTATATCCTGTACCACGCAAGGTTCATGGCTGTGCGTTGCCAAGTTTAATCCAGTGTTGAGTGAGTGAAAAGAAAAGTACAACTCAGGGCGACTTTGTACGGTTTTACTTTTCATAGAAGGGCTGGAAATGTACAGACTGACTGCGCTTGTAAACCACAGAGGCGTGTGTAATTTGTGTGCTGTTGAGGTTGAAATGGAACAACTGGCGGATTTGCATGGAATTAAAAGCTTCCTAATAGCCACGCAGTCAAGAAGGAGAATGGCGAGTGGACTCGGTTGAAAGTTCTCGCGGAAACTCAAGTGTTGTGTCAATATAACCGAGGGGGATTATTTCCTACCCCACATAATTCAAACTAGATTGAGGTCTACTTAGTTTTGAAGGGGGCCGAGTATTCCCTTGTTTAGAATGAAAGGGAACGACGCAACTCATTGAACTTACACTTTTTTGTCATAAGTTACTTAAATTAATATATTTTGTAAATCGGACCGTGTGAGTTTCACAATATCGCATCATATCAGTTCTTCCATTAGTCCCTTTAATATTCACACTCGTCATTACTTATTTCTAATAAGAAAGGTGTAAGCATTTCCTTTTCTTTAAAGTCTCTCCCAGACAGACATGTACACGGCACTCTCGTAAGCACTCAAATTGAGATGTAAAACGCTCTTGAGAAAAATTGAAATTACTTACGTGAATTTTAAAATGCAAATGACACAAATAATTTTATGCAGAACAACATACAACAAACAGAATTGCTTTATATAATAAACCCTTCTATACAGTATACACCATGGTTAAGTGTAAAAAGTCAACGCAACGGGAGCAACCTCTTCTTGTTCCCGTTGCGTCGACTTTAAGCTTAACCATGGTGTATAGTAGGGTTATTATTACATTAAGCAATTCTGTTTATTGTATGTTTTTCTGTATAAAAATATATGTTGCTTGTGCATTTTCGAATTCACGTATGTAGATTAAATTTTTCTCCAGAGCGTTGTACATCTTAATTTGTGTGTTACGAGCGTGCCGTGTACATGTCTGTCTCGTGAAGTCTCGACAGTTCTTGAGTCTTAAAATATCTCCATTGGATGTCACTCACAACATGTACTTTAAACTATTTCTGACAAGACAACAACAGTGAAAAAGTCCAATGATTATATTATAACGTTACTACCTGTTATATAGTTTCATTTTTTATAAGTTGTCCATAGCTATGGCTATACTCCCTCAAGAGGTTATATGTGTATTAGAATGAATAGTAGCTAGAGCTACATAGTAAGCTAAGTAGTCCACGCAAAACACTAAGTCGGGAGGTCACCGGTTCGACACAGGCCACTGGTAATCCCAACTAAAGTTTACATGATATCTCGGTTCAAAGAGTAAATTCTGAAATAATTACTGTCAGAAAATGGTATTTTTTCGTTTATTTAAACTATTCTCACACATTATAAAGATAGTTTTTGCTCCTGAGAAGGTTTCTCATATACTAATGTATGCCTAGTACTGAGAATAAAATAAACGGGTCGTTGAATCCATAATTTCATCAGCGCACGAATCATGGTGGACTATTTGGATAGTAAATGACGTATACACGCAGGGTAGATTTGAAATGCAGAACCCTAGGTCGAAACGTAAGCTTCTCTTTCTGCACTAGTTTTTTTTTATGACCATTCTACTGCCCAACATCTGCACTAACTAAATCAGGTTGATGAATTCTGTATGAAGAACCCCCAGATAAAGTTCTCAGTATTGGTAAAGTTGAAGATAGAATTAAAGTCCCATTTCTCTAAATCATCTAAGCAGAAAAAGGGTTGATGTCAATCTCCAGGGGTCCTACCACAACAGTTGCCAATTATACCTGTTTTAAAATATTGTAAGTAACTGACCGAATGAAGTTTGGCGATTTGGCAACATCGTTAAATAGTTTAGAAGCATACATTTCCTGAGTTAAAAGGCGTTAAATTGATTACAAGGTTTGCTTCTTTTGTCCAATAATGCGTCTTTGTATGAAAGTTATGGGACTCTAATGCTGTCTTGAATACTACATAAGCTTGATCGCTTTCCCTTCCTCGATCCTCTCCGACTCTTGTTACCCTTCCCCTTCCCACAGTGCTCACTGCATGAAATGCGCTGCCAATACAGCTTGCCATTGATCACAACTCCCGACGTTTTTCTCCTCGGTACTTTCAGCGCACGTAGCATAATAATATTTCGCCGTCTTCTGCTTTTCTCTTTCCTGAGAAATAAACAACCCTACATTTCTCTGGATTAAGACCAGTTTTGTTGTCACCGTTCCACTTTGCCGTGCGATCTAAATCATTTTACAACCGTGTTTCATCCCTACTGGGAGGATTCGTGTTTTATGAGACGATCATCTGCAAAGAGTTCGTTATGAACAGATTCTGCAGTTTACGACATTTATTATTAAAACTGTCGAAATGAAAGCTAGAAAGCTTTTAATAAACACACACAACATGACATTACTTTAGACCTACCGAAGGAAAATTATAATTGAAGCACGTGATAATGTGGCTAGACGATGTGGACGGATTAGGGTGGATCATTTGGGTGGATCATTTGGGTGGATCATTTTGGTTGGACCGCAGGTACGAGTTTTGTGACAGTATCAAAATCAAGAATTTTCAGTTGAATTCCGGGTAATATGAAAGTATACAAGGTTTTCCTCAGTCAAAGGTATGATAAACAAATCGATGGTTTGCTATCTATACCATACACAATTGATTTCCAAATCTTCTCTGAGTTAAATCATGTGCATAAGATATGATCTACATATCCCCCCCCCCCAACGTCTCAATCAAAGCGTATTTCTATCAGTCATCTGATCTAAAGTGCGAGTTCGGTGATCCGCTGCTGCGCATGTGCAGTAGAGCGAACTAACTCCCTCCAGATAAGATAAGACGCTCATTACGGTGAGTTCTAGCAACTGTGCTCTGATCAAGATCTGCACAAGACAATGAGATGATAAGCCAGGCGAAAACTCACGCGCTCGACGCATTATCATTCAATTGTGTCCGATGCGTAGCTTACAAGGAGACGTGGCAACAATGTGAGGGAAGATATCGGCTTGCCATGACCGTATCATGCATGTTCTGCATTTAATATTACGTTATTAATAACATTAAAATATTACCACAATAATATATCGGCAATATAAAAAACAATCCAAAAATTACAAAATCCGTCTCAGCGAGGTATCGAACCCCGGTCTCCCATTTGCCGGTCGGATGCTTTACCCCTAAGCTGCCGAGACGGTTAACTTCATGCTATATGGATTGTTGGTGCATTGTAGATCTGGAAAGATAATTACACCTGGTTGATTACACCTACACCTCTTAATGTTTTCCTGCGTTCCGACATCCATGTCGGGAATCTACTATAAGTAGAGATGTGCAAAAATGGTGAGAACGAAATTCGCGTTTTTTTTATTTTTTTTATTTACAATAATCCCTTCAAATTCAGTTTGCATATGAATCACCTGAATTGTGATTGAATGGTATCAATTTCCAATTCGCGAATTTTCGCGATATTTTAGTTGATACCGTGAACTAGTGGCGAAATTAGTAATTACGTCTTTAAACGCGAATTAGGTCACGAAATTTCAAAGTTCTTTTTAAAGTGTTGGTGGAGGTGCCGGGTAGGTAGTCGAAATTAAATTGATCCTAGCTGGTACATATGGTGGAGGTGGCGGGTCATAAAACGCGATTGTGAGATCGTAATAATCGTTTGTACGCGAGTAAGCTCAAAATACTTCATATCAAAATATCGACATTACACAAAACAATAATTTCGTAATTTTGGTGGAGGTGCCGGGTAGCCGAAATTAATCCTGGTAAACCTTGCAGAAACGTTGAAAACTGAAGGCTGAAATTGAGCTTAAAATTAAAACTGATTCTCACTTTCACGTGCTTGTTTTCTTTTAAATTAATCATAAATTGTCCTGAATTTGTGATACTGATGATTTAAAGGCGTTTTTATTTTTTATTTCTTTTTTAAAGTTGTGCATTGTCAAATTGTTTCTTTTTGTGAATAACGAAAAATCGTGATTTTTTTATTTTAAAGGCGCGAATTTTCAAAATTAAAAACAACAATTTTTGTACATTTCTTCCTATAAGTTGAGAGCTGCTCGAAATGGCGGGGTAGGCGTCACTATCGCTCAGCACCGCGGACTGCTAGGCGAGGCAGCCCCGTGTTATCATGTCCCGGTGAGAGCACCCGGTGTCATATTATCTCGCCCCACCCTCCACCGCCTCCGTGTTTTACGACATGTCACTCCGACTACCTGGAAACACTTCTTCAACCCTAGTGAACGCGTCACGATAAGAGGGGGGCTGTCTTATCTAGGCGTCGTCGTCGTCGTGTAATCAAGATGGCGAGAGTTAATCCGCCATCACAAACAGATAGGATAGGCATCGGAACCCGAGCAGGAGGTGTGAGCTGTAGTAGAGTCAAGTATATTTGAATTTAACACCACGTGATTAAGCATGTCGCTTTGAAGGTGCCGTTCTTATCACACACTACGTTCGACACGAGGACTGTTAAATAAATAAAATAAATAAATTCGTATTTAGAGTCTACCCACCCACTCAGTTATAAAACTGATTTTCAGTGGGGGACAGTTAAGTAAAGCGACCAAGCTAACCCTGTAGGCCTCGACGCAATCGACGAGTGAGCGATCACCAACCAAATTTCGATATTTTTTAATAGGAAATAATTATACCAATCAGTGGTATGGACAGTGCGAACACCCGCGGATCAACGCCAGAATCAACAAGGCCGATTCAGAACAACTTTAAATTTGTTATGTCTCGTTGCTAGGACGGCTCCAAAGTCATCGTTTACGAATTCCTAAGACAAGAACTGATGGACTTAAGTCCAAATTAGAAGTTAAAAAACTTCTGACATTGGCGGGAATCGAACCCTGGATCTTCTGGAAGCAGAGACGCTAACTACAAGACCATCGAGCCACACAAGGTTATATTCGTTGTAGTTCCACAATTAGTTAATATGTTCGACCTGAGTGGCTGTTACACAATCGAAATACGTTGGATGGAAGTTTCGCTCGCTCAAAACAAATCACGCCGAGTTACGATCCCGTAGGGACACGGCCAGGCCGGCTCGGGTCTATCATTGCAGAGTTTGAAATTTAAATTTCCAACAAATAAAACTAGTTACTTCCAGGTCGAAGGGTTCGAATTGCGAAGGGAGTAAGAATTAAAATAGAAACGCATTTTTTTTATCATTCTTTCCGTATATATTTGCAACAGCATCGATTTATTATGACAGTGTTTCCCTGGCCTTGCACGTCAGGTTGTCACATTATGAACGCCATTAGTTTTTATCACGCGTATAATGTGACAACGTGGCTATTCCAATGATAAACTTCCCGACTACGACCGAAATATTGTCAACATAAATTCTTAAACATCACAATAAATTGCGCTGATGCCTTTTCTGATTTTGAAGCGTTCGCAAAAAAGTTTTTAAGAAAAATGACAGTCAATCATATCCCAAGCTACTTACAAAAATGTCTAAACATCACAATTAAAACCTAGAATAACCATAAATAAGATGCAATCATGTATTTTATATCTTTCTTACAAAATATTTAATTTTATGTTTGATTTTATTAAGACCAATCAACAACAGAGCAAGCTCCACAAGTGTTAATTTGAGTGTACTTTAGCTAAAACATTACAATTTGAATTTAGAAACTGTAGTAAAACGCTTATGCCCGTATTCGTCGTCTCCTAGGAGGTAATATGTGACCATTGTCGTTAAGGACTTTGTTTTTAGCGTATGTAAAACGACTTACCAAGGGGGCTCTCTCTGGGCTAGGGGGGCAGTCGTGTTTGATCATGTCACCGCCTTCTGAAAGAAGAAAAACAAAGAGGCGTTGAAATGGACACCCGTCAGAATGAACGTCGACTATCTTCAACGTTCACTGGCATTCTGCCAGAGATGTGGCAGAAGACGAGTTGACGAAATTATTTCGTCTTTAAGAAATCGTGGGAGGAAACATCAAAAGCACTTTTCCACACGTTAACATTGATTTATTTCGATAAATTTAGAGAATAAAAGTAGTTTTGATTACAGAATATCACGGAGCAAATTCAAACGCATTACAAATATGTCATTATTGCCTCGTATTTTTATTCGAGTTCGTACATAGCTGACGTTACGCTCTGTAACGCTCTGTAGACGTAATGTCTCATGTCACTGAGCTCTTCAATGCTTCTGATAGCCTGGTACTCATTACTCCAACCCTTACCTTGCAGGGTCTAAATAGAATTCATCTACCTTGCAACATGTTTGGCTATCCCCAACGTCTCATGTTACTGAGCTCTTGAGTGCTTATGATAGCCTGATCCTCGTTACTCCAACCAACCCTTATCCGGCTGGATTTAATCATCCCCTTGTCTTGTCTGTTTGTATATTTTAGCCCTTAAATCCTGAACTTGTCATTTGTTTGTCTACAATGCCAATGCCTTCATGTACGGGATTATGGCCGGTATGAATTTAGAAAGAACCTTTGATGTACGGCAATATGTCAGCTGACAATATAAACACGTAACGGCATTAACAAAATACGCAAATTCATCCCCGTACGAAGATCAACGATTATGTTCCCAATTTCATTCAATTTGAAACAATTTGGGTGTACTTCAATCCTATTCCTATGTAAAATTCCAAAATTTACTATTTTTATAGAGTGTTGTTAATGGAATTCATTACTTTAAACAAAACAAATGTGTGGTTTTCAAACGAAAGCTCAAAAGCTTCCAACCCAGCATATTCATATTTAACATGCGTGTGGTGCGTGGAAGCGCATCCGGTTACCCACGCGAAGCCCTAGTCTATTGATTCCCTCTCACTCTTAACATGGGAAACTACATTAAGAGGGCCGCAGGTGGTAGCCGGAGGCTGCCAGCTGAAAGGGATTAACTTGTGTGGGACAGGTCTTTAAAATAATTATTATGAGGGCACATTCAGTTAGGGATGGGGGTTTCAGAGAGACATGCATTCACTATATTGTCATAATGTGAACACTTGTCAATACAATGAGGGGTAGTTCATCACTCAACATTTTAATAATTAATGCCGATAAGAGATTTACTTTTAAATGAGGCTCACGATAGGATTAGCTAACATTATTATTTGAATTTAGTTCTGTAATCACTTAAATGTTACTTCCCATCTGTAAATTAAGACTAGAAGACAGTTGCAAGCAGTGTTTTGTCTCGATATCTTTGATCCCAGAGATCTAAAGGATGATATCCACTTCAACACCGGGTTGCCACTGCTGCCACCATTCTAACACAGTTTTGATAATTTAAGATAGGCAACAGAAGAGAGGCAAAATTTGTGGTTGATATTGTCCAAACGAAAAGCACATATTATTTCATCAACTAAAGCTTAGAAGAGCATTATTATAAGTTACCTCAGTACGCATGAATATGTTACCCACAGAGGTAACGTAACGTCGAGGTACGTACAATGTTTACTCGCAACGCGGCGAAATAACTCGAAACTCATACACCTTTGATGTTATATTCTTATTCTTATTCTTAGAATGCTGAAGGCACTATACTACCTCCAACGAAATAACGCGGATGCTTTGTAGTGTGGATATAGTATGAATAGGCGGTAAAAAGGAATGTCGCCTGTGTGTATGAAAGAGAAATATATTTTACCAACAAGAAGAAAAACTATCTGTGTTAGATCACAGAGTTCCTCCGTGTGCAAGATCCACGCTGAGCTAGCGTGAATAGAGTTGACAACGTTGTTATGTTGGGAAAACAATTTCGAGCTATCTGCATTCTTTTGTTGGAACCACTATAGTCTTGTTTCATTTTTTAAACCATTACATATACAGCATCTCATCGAACCCATCACGAACAAGCCCTCTCCAGACACACCTGATACTCAAACACATGATCATACACGCTCTCTTGTTATCCATACCCTAAACATGTGATACGTTGGTAACAAAGATGTTGAATACTCGTACTGATCCTTGACGTCGCCCAATCTAGAACTCTTGCGTTCCAATCAAGACGAATTTCGGACGAGGTAAATAATTAATTAAGCACGTTAAACGTAGATCATATTATTCTAGTTGGTTGGGTCCAAACTTGAGTAAAAGCTTGAGCGAGAAACTTTCAAAATCTGGCTCAAGTTTTATTTATTCAGTGGAATTAATAGGTTGGCGTCTGCCAAGGAACCTCGACTCCTAGCAGCTATTGAGACATTATGGAAATGGAAATCTCTACTTGCCTTACTAAGATATAATAACAATCTAAGACATCTGGAGGTGGAACCAGTGGCGTAGCGACATGCACTCGTGTGAATGTCATTTTGGACTTTGTCATGCAAATCTAAGTGGACAGCTAAGTGGAAGCGTAGTCCAGTGGTGTCGTGTTGTTGTTTAAAACAATGAGGTCTAATAGTCAGTCTCAATAGTAGCATTATATTCATTATCCATTGAGGAATTGCACAGTACTAGTGCCGTACTGGTACTGTCTCGCCTGAATCACTGGAACTTTTAACTACAGTAGACGAGAGACCTGGCTCAGGCTGTTATGATCGAGCTCATTACTTCATGTTGCATCATCGTAACATGTTCCTTCATTTCTTTAGAGAGTAACATATGGGGTTTGAAAATGGAAGGCACAGCCGCACAGCGATTTTGTCAAATAACTATTCCTGCACGAAAAATAAATTGATTTTTATGCAATAAACGTGTCATAAAAATTGTGAAAAGAGGTTATAATAATAATAATAATAAAAATCATTTCAACGTCAGGTTGAGTGTGTTCTCACACCGATAATAATCTAGCACGAAACAATTTATTGCTGATATTGTCGGATCAGCGTTTCGTCATCCACACTTTCATGTTATTTTCCATCCCAATTCTGCTTATCCTCACCAATTTTTTTCCCACTCTTTCCTGTCCTCCACAGTTCCATATCGCATCACCTAGGTTCCACGATTCAAAACGCTCTTTAACGTCTTCTTCGATCAATCTTCCCCATTTTTCTCTCGGTCTTCCTACTTTTCTTTTACCTTTCTCCCCTGCTTAAAAGTCTCGTCTTGGGATCCTATCCATTTCCATCTTCTTCATATGCCCAAACCGTCTTAGACGATATATTCATATTAATTTTTGTTTTTTAAATTGGCATCTTTCAGCAAAACTGATAAGAAGTATGTATATTTTTTAAATTATTTGGATTATCTAAAATTAAACAACATTTCATTTCTACATCCATGACAACTCAACATTTCGGAAATTTGTGCTGCAATTTGTGTGTGCAAACATAACGTGCGATAATGCTCTCGAATGCCTGGATAAACACATGCAGCCAATGATAAACACTCCACACAGTACACTAGGCTACAACAATAAACTGATTGCAGCCCTGATGGTCAACCGAGTCACGTGGCGAGTCACACTACGCCACTGATGCAAATGCCCGGTCATTATGGCCGCGACTAAGCCTTGTAATGGTATTCATTAATCTCTGGGGGCAAAACATCCACGTTGCAATAATTGAACGGGATTACAGAGAAGAACGGAAACTCCCATTAGGAGATATTGAATAATTAATTGAAAGTTGTGTTTACGAGGCAGCCTCCGTATGTACCACGCACACGCACTCGCACAGCCTTCTTGATTGATTGATTGATGTTGGGATGTACGCATCACACGCATGCTTTAGTGCTAACCGAGACTAGGGATAGAGCTAACTGTCATGCACTGATTGTGTAGGTGACTGTTCATCGTTTGGGCTGAATGGAGGTTTGAAGGCTAATATAATTACCAGAGTACATTAACAACACTATTATTAATGAGTTTTGGCTAAGTATATTGATGAGAGGAGTAGGACTTAGTACTGATTCGCTAAGCTAATTCTATTTTTGTGTGACATTTTATTAATTTATTGACGTTTTTCAATAAAATTTCTCATATAGACTTATTTTATCACAGAAATCTTAAACAGCGTCAGGTGAGGGGTCCATTAACTTGGCTCCCCCACTTTACACTTATTCAGATAGGATTTCTGGTGGCGTAAATCGACTGCGAATATTTATTATATTTATGTGACTCGTTGACGCTTTAACTTCATGCCTGCTTTTACTACAAAACCTTCCGGTTCAGATCCAATTATCAAGCCGAGTTTTGTTGTTGTTGTTGTTGTTGTTGTTGTTGTTTCTGAAAACTTTGTCTTTGAAGCAGCTCTGGTAATGAAGAAAACCAAATAATAATTAAAAAATCAGTTTTGAACCAAATTGATACAATATAAATATTTTTAAAATATAATTCTTATCACAAAATTAGCTTGAATAGGTTTCTTCGTAATCTCTTACACTCATGTACTCATATCCCTGACTCGCCTCCTGTGGTACGCTTGCCACAAGTTGAGTAGAGGCGCACTAATTATATAGGCCTAATTGATTAGTGGATAAGTCGCCCTCTTTCGAAATTTTGCCTAACAGCTTAAATCACTCATTTGAGTGAGCATTCATCGCGCTACGCTCTTCTATTAGCTTTGAGGCCAATTAACAAATGTAAATGATGTAATTAATGGCAGAAAGTCGGGCTTTTGCAACGCTTTAATGATACCATTATTGTTCAATTATCTTTATCCTTCATTGCGCTTTTAATCACTAATTCGGATGCCATTTTACTTTAACTCTCCAGCATATCTGTTAATTTTCCATGTTTTATGAGCTTTGAGATTGGTTTTTCTCATGAGATTCTACAGAAGTTATATCACAGCAGCAAAGACGTTTTCGAGTGCATGCTAAGTCACGGCGTTCTAGAAACACATCGCAAAGTCAGAGATGCGCCTGAATTGCAACATGCAAACTAACAAGTTTGGCTCAGGCTCATTTCTAACTTTTATTAAAATAAAACGCCATTGCATCTATATTACGTTCTATGTGGAAGATGTTCTTTTTCTCACTCTCGCATTCATATTTTCTATGTAACATATTGTTCAAATGTGAGCTGTTAGAACACAAATAATATGAATAAATAAAATAAATAAATATTTTATTAAAGCATGGATGATTTTAAAACATGAAATGCTTTGTCGTAGAGATTAAATACTTGATTAGGCACTTTCATAAAATAGAACCTGTGCAAAAGGTTTAAGTAAGATAAAACTTCAAAACGTGCATTTAACACAAATCGACAATAATTAAAACATATCGAAAAAATGGTGAACATAATTTTTATTGAATTTAGCTAATCTATAGCTAATAATAATTTACTCCGTTGCATTGACGTAATTGTAACATAATATGTTGGATAATAATCTAAATTAACCCCTCAGATTACAGGCATCCGCCAAAACCTTATGATGTTACAGGGTTTTACCTCATTAATTAGAATTCCCTGCACTGACACAGAAACAGCTCGTAGACTTCGTTGGCGTTGATCTCGTCAAACTCGCGAATCAAAGCTGGATTCACGTGTCTTACGATAAGAATGCATGGAATCACGCTTCAGTGGGTTCTAATTAGTTGATTTGAATTAAGGTCACGCTCAACTCATAGAGGGTTCAGAGTTTCACCGCAGCGCGCCGCCACTTCATCCCCAGCGGTATGCTTCGCTAATTCATTGGCCCCCGCCTTTCCACCACGCCAGTCACACATCACTCTACCCCCTCTCTCTCTCTCAATCATGCAACTCGCACTCAATACAATGACGCTGTGTTGACTCAGATGATAAGATCGCTCGTCGGCTAAATGCAATTGTAGCATCTTTATTAGAACGACAGGTAAAGAGGTTCACTAAATACACACCCCTTCACCGTAAACCTACATAAATAATTCATGAATTAATTATATGTCCATCTGCATGGCAGATTAACAGTAATCGCAGCCCACACGCAATTAGTTAGAGGTGTCAGTGGGCAGGGGTTGTATCAGTTCATCAGCAAGGAAGTCAGATGTATCATTACCCTATGCCCACGGTCTGTATACTTAACTAATGGACAGTTATAAACTAACTTGAGTTTGCGTTCAACGCAAAAGGGTTCAACAGATTCTCGTTGAGGACGTTTTAAACTATTTTGCGGATGAAAAACTACAATGACTTAATAATTATATCATTAATATTGAGGTATAAAACTTAACATTAGTTTTCTAAGTTGAACAAACTAACAAGTAGTTACTTTATTGCTGTGAGATAGGATCCACCAGCTTACCTTCGAAAAGTAACCTACTTAGTAACTATAATTTCATCTATCGGTTATCAGGTTAAAGTAAAAAGCGAGCCAAAAATTCAATGTAGTTTAGTGATTATTTTTCCCAGTGATTCCTTTTCCAAAACATTCTTCTTCTCTCTATTCATAATGATCAAAATATAGAGTTGAATATTGTTATTCATCTCTTTATTCATTTAGTTATAGGCCCTCATAAGCATCGTCGAGCCGCTACACACGATCCGCTAACTTCAGTATGCATCTGAATCCGTAGAACATACCGACTGCGTTGCAGTGAGCAGTGCCCTAGGGGCCGGTGCAGCGAAGCTAGTGCGGAACTTCTCAAACTCCCAACTTCAGTCGAGAACAGATAATGTACTGGATTAAACTAATTAGCGTATCTTTTTAGGTCACGTGTTATAGTTTCCGCGCTCGCGTTACCTAGGGTTTATCCGCGGCTACGTAGCTTTGAAAATAATCTCACGTACAGCAAAGTTTTAATTGAATATAACGAAATGCATTTTCATCTGCAAAGAGAGGAGTTTTATGATCAAGCCAACCAGGAAGTATTGTCATGTGACGCCCAATGACACCAAAACAATGAGCTGCTATGAGACTAGCGCTATCTACAGCTAACGACTTCAGAAAGACTTGTGTCGATAGCAAATCCCGAAATCAATCCACTTCGTACACCAATGGACAGAAGTAAATCAAGGGTTGGACACAACGTGCCCTATAACCTATAACATCACCTTGTGTACTTATACCTAGTAATTTTCTAGAGTAAAGTCAATAAATCAATAAACAGTCAATAGGCATCGTCCACATCGATGGCGTTGGCGTCGACAAGAGTAGCTCGGAGGTGAAAATCACTGTGTGTATCTTTTAGCATACATTTATTTATTTCCGTTGATAAGGGGTATTTAACCGCTAAACTCAAAAAATATATTTCATTCAGGCCACTAGTAATGAATTAGCATAACAGAAAATTTATTGGGGCCCCATGACTCCCAAAAAATCGTCAAACATGACATTTTTCGAGCAGGTCCATCGGCAAAAATCTCATAAAATAACAGGACATCTTTATGCCCGTGACCTGGAGGATTTGATCCCGAAAAAATATTGGCCATATGACGTACTCGACAGCCTTTTATGTAAATTCCTAATATTTTTTTGTAATTTGGGCGTAGTTCAAGCAACATATGCTGTTTTACAAAGATGCGGTGTGATTTGGAATGCTATATTTTCGTGTTTAGGGTATATTTGGGACACAGTCAAGACCTATGTTCATAAAGGCCAATTTAGATTGTACTCCATAGTATCATGTGACAAAGGTGGCAAGTTAAGCCGATTAGGAAATTTTCCAAAACACCAATTTTCTTACCAATTTCTGGATCAAAAAAAATTAAAAAGTTCTGTTAAATACAGTTCAAGACTATAATTTGTAAACGTCATTGAGTGTAGTATGCTGATGATCATGTTAAAATACATTTTTGGGGTTTTGCCCCGATAAGGACTAACAATCCACAACAATGAATAACAAGATGTGCAGAAGAATTGCTAGGGTACAGAAGGTTTCTGGTGATCCTTGGATTTACTTCCGTCCTCGGGTGTACGTGATTACAACAATGTAAAGAACCAGCTAGCCGGATGTCAACGAGAACCGCAGAACAGCAACAGCAACAGCAACAGCAACAGCAACAGCAACAGCAACAGCAACAGCAACAACAACAGCAACAGCAACAGCAACAGCAACAGACCGGCTTCACATCACTACACTCGACTATGGGGAATCCCTCGTAGCCGCAACACAAAACACAGATGAGGATCTTACACTGATTTCCCTTGTCGTAATTAAAATAATTAAATGTATAAATCTGTATGTCGTCTTCCCATTCAATTTAAAGCTATTGATTTTCTCCGGGAGACGTACATAATTTATTACCTTTCCTGTTCCTTCGACGACTCGAAAGCCAACGTTTACATTCAATGTTATACAGACGATTGTTGGAATGAAGGGAGGGTTCAAGCAAGCGTGCTAACAGGATCTATTTGGAATAAAAATCAGTGAACCTACCTTAAAAATCATTAGTTTTTCATTTCAGGGTGCCACGTGATCAACTTTATTGTTAAAGGGGGCAAGGAACACATTCAAATGTTGCATTCTATTTCATTCTGGAATAATTAGTGAACAGCGAAGATATCGGGCTCGTCTAAAACAAAAGGGCGCATGTTCCGCACCAGCGAACAAGTTTTTTCACCGACAATACTGACGTCACTATTCTCAAGACCTCTCGATCGCCGGCCAGCTAATCGGTGCAAATTGCAGCAATCAACTCCAGCTTTGTGTTGGAACGAAGAGTCGTCCTGCAGGACGCGTCGGCTGACTCTGTCTTATACGCCCAGGCTGTTTAGAAGCCGGGACCTCGTAATCGCCGGGACTAGAAGGGCGGGGGGGGGGGGGGGTCTCGTTGCCGCGCGGCTTACGGGGCTAAAGCGGGGAGAATTAGCGGGTTCTCTTGTCTGGGCGTATTTAAAGGGAATTCAAATCCGTGTTTGAGATGCAAACATTGAAAGGGGTTAAAATACAAATATTTAAATATTTTGTATCCTTGTTTAAGTTCGAAGTAAAACATTGCATTTTTAGGACTTAAGCTGACTTATATAGGCTTATATAGCTTAGCTTATAAGACACAAATAACACGTATAACATCCCCGCATGGAATTTTAAAGTTGTTTAGCGAAAAACTATTTCGATTTTCTATATTTCCGTGGTTGTTTTGAGCAAGGCATTAAAGTAATAGTGTACCGCATGATTGGATCGTTGTCTTTCGGCACTTAATGGCGATTCAGGTGCAATTATTTTAATTGAAGCAAAAACGCTCAGACTAAAGAACACAATCAAAGTGGAAAAAAATACAATATGTGCACATATATTTGCTAGTCGGGTCATGCGGCGGACTGGTGATTCAAACAAGTAGAACTGGGAACAAAAGAAATGAAAATACTCATTAAGGTCACATCCTATTCCCGCTATAATATAAAACTATGCTTTCAGAAACCACGCTAAAAATAATTGCTCGTTATTTAGTGCTTTATAATTACATTTGTGTCAACTTATTATTTTTTATACTCTTTCAAATTTGATTCTCTTTTTAAAAATCCCCAACCAATTTACTATTCATCACAAACATTTATTTTTATAAAATTTATTTTGTAAAACAAATAACTAGGGTAACACACATACTGTACATATCGTATGTGACACGGGTTATTTGTTTTACCTGTGAATTTTATTACTTTTAGGGTAAGATGAGCGGCAGCGCCTCCCTAGGAGGAAAATCTGTTGACCTAGCACCTCCACCAAGCAGGTTGGAGGATACGTTCAACATTGTATACAAAAAGTAGATTTCGGTCCCTATTTAATTATGCTAGCAAATATTCTCGTATAGTATAAAACGAAATATCCTTGAAACCAGCATCCATCGAATACCAAGTCGTCTAGTCGAGCCATGTTACAATTCACGTGTTGTGACGATGCTTGGTATTGGCCGAGAAGGAGGGGTGAATGAAATAGCGGCAACATCTTGCACAGTCTCCACGCAAGCAAACAAGTGTTGCCAACCGCGCCAGACATATTCAACGAGTCGCCGCTGTGGTCAGGTTGGCCGCCCTGACCTAAGCTCGGCAAGGCTGCTTACAGCACAACTGTGACCCGACATTCGCCGGCCTCGTGGTTAGGTTGGCGAGCGTGATTTATGTAAGCCGTGGGGACTTTGGGGATAAGCCTGTCTTCAGATCTGACAAGGCTACCAACCCTGCCTTACAAAATAGACCTTTCTATTTATCTTGTGATGGAAAAGCTTTCCTAAAAGCCGTACAAAGACCTACACATTCTTCACTCTAAAAAGATACATTTTCATGAGGTTTCCACACAAAAAACTGTTTTTCTGGAAGATGATCTCTGAAAGTGACCTGCGTCTTGCTTGGAGTCAACACAAGAAGCTAATCCTTTATGAATCTTGGTGTAAGAGGAGTGTAACGTATATCTACACATTGGCAGAGCACTGAGCCCTAACTACATGTTTACTACCGATGTTTACAGCCGTTGCATTCAGAGGGATGACAATAAAATTACTGGCCTGGCGTCTGGGGATTACCTTGGATGCGCGCGCATCCGTCGGCCGCCATCTTGAGTCTGTCTTCACACATAGTATAACTAAGAGTTTCCAGAGAATTCAAGTTTCTTAATTATAAATTTATAACTTTGTACTTCTGGGCTTCTATGACCCCTCGCCTAGTTAAAAACAAACTTGATTCGGATTGAGATGCGTCTTTTGTTGACACTGTCTTTCAACAAGGATGATCAGAATGGTTTTAGTGACCCTCTGTGTCAGGGGGCTATCCTAACTAAAGGAGGATTTCGAAAAACCAGGCACCTCCACCAACTCGTAAAATAAAACTGAGGTAAACGTGTATTAAAAGTCACATTTTCACGGGTACTCTCGTACATGTGGATTTGCAATATTATAAAACATATTTTATCATATAGTTTTTTCATAAAAATACATGAAATAGCTAGCAACAAGTGTTTTAAGAACATTTCTATCATCTTTCTCGTCAACTAATTACCCCAATAAAATTGTCACCTTTACGACGGAACCTTTCACTGTTATTTTATAGTTTATTCATCGCCTACAAACCATTTCTCAACACTTCTCAGTCCAATACGTTATATGGCCTTCGCAAGCACGTACTCGACGAGATCCTGAGGCTACAGATTCGAACGGTTCGGAGTACGAGCCTCCCATGCAAATCAGGCTCGGACTCTTACAAGTGGTGACCGTGGGAGGAGACGTCGGATAGCTACCCTCGAGCCTAGGATGGTGGGGTAGAGGAAATCAACCCTCACGTGGTACACTGTCCAGCGTCGCAATCTGCTACTTGCAAACATGTTGAAGCGAAGTAGGCCTACATAAATCAACGTGCATGAAGTGGACAAGACGTTTCAGGACAAAGGTCATGGGTTGGGGTGGGATTGTAATTAAACTCTCCCACGCTGGCCTCAGCACACGAACCCGATAATCAATAATATCGAGTTAAATGTGAATTTAGTACGCATACCCTTCGGCTAAATATGGCTTTGCGAGCTTATCTGTGAAAGTATGTATGTAATTCACATTTTGAAAATTATACGATACACACTGTTTGATATTTTCAATGTGTATGTTTTTTTACATTTTATGATCAGTTATGTGCAATGAAGCTATTCGTGACGAAAAGTGTCGATAGAATGGAGATGAAATCCAATAAGAACAACTAATCAGTTAATTAATCAACATCGGAACACTCGTCTCTTGTTTCACGAACCGTGTGAGCCACCGCTGACGTCTTTCAATACCTCGTTAAACTTTTATTATTTTAATTTTACTTCAAGTTTTAATGAGTGACTCGTCTCTGTGCTAATTGAACGCCGTAGAAGTTGAGCAAGACCAAATTAAAAACTTTTAAAATTATCAAAATAAACTCAGCAGTTTCACAAACTCATGGAAGGATTAGTAAAAAGGTCAAGTTGACATAATTGATTAAAACTCTGCATTTGTAGGTAGATTTTAATGTAGGTAGATATTTAATCAATCTTTCCTTGTAACTTGTCGTCAAATATTTAGATTGGCGTTAAAAATGCATTGAGTTTTAGATTGTTAGGAAATTAGCATTTTGTATTATCCCACATTCCCAAAATTATTTTGATTTAACTCACAAAGTAGCGCAAGCTCCATTTTGTATCAAAAACAAACTTAGTCAATCACATTCTCTTTTATGACCAGATCATAAAATCTCCCCCCCCCCCTCCCCCCCCCCCCAGCTAAATGTATAAACACAATCTCGCCCCCTGCGCGTCAACAACTTAGCCCAGACCTCGCCCGCTGCTTTATGATCGGCCGGGAAACGCCAAACCGTGTTTTACTCCGTTTATGAAACCGCTTCTCCATTGAATGAAGCATAACTAGGTTAGCGTGGGGGTGACACTCGTCGAATGCAAGTGACAACCAAACCAATACCCGAGCCGACCTCACGCCGAGCGAGATTTGATTGAAAAGCTTTTCGAGATTATTAAATTAGGGGGTGTTACAAAGTGGGACCTTGCCGCGACACGGATTTGCATAATGGATGCCATTTCCGGGACTTGTGACACTTCCCGGTCGGCCGGCCGGGTTGTAGTTGTGTAGGGAGCAATCTGGTGCTGTCAACAGAACCTGTCGTTGATTGACGTGTACCAATCACCTCAGTCCATGCATGCAACGAGGCTAACTGAAACGATAATCGAGGCGATAACTTTCGAACTTTATTAAAAACATTTCAATCTATGACCGCTTCAAATATAAATTTTAATAAATTTAAATTATAAAAGCCAACTATAGTTGTTCAGAAGCAAGTAAGCAGATGCGCGCGGTTTCGGCGGGCCAATGAGCGATCAGTATTTTAAATCGGGGACCGCTGATTGGCTGCAATCCAGCCGCCGGTGACGCCAGCAACTGCTTACTTGCTTCGGAACACCAACAATCACGGAAAGTTGCTATATTGCTTGATATAATTGGCTTGGAACAATTTGCTATTGCACGTTTCTATACAATTCCATTTCTTTATATTCTCCAATCTTAGTTTAAGCCAAGTTTAGTTGGTATTAATAAACTAGTAAAAAGAACACATACGGTGAAAAGGGTTATTGTTGAATCTTCATCTTATATCATTCAATTGTGTTTAATGAATGATTTAACAAATTATCAAGGCCTACTTGCCAACTTGGTCTTTCATTAAAAATTAAATCAATAACATTGAAATAGCCTTTCCGATGAGCAATTGAAAAGTCCCACAAACTAAAACCATCACCGAATACGTTTTCTACATCAAGACATATTTCGCGTTTATTTGATTCTCATGCGTTTACAAAAGAATCATATTAAAGCATTAT
Organism: Sweltsa coloradensis; assembly: GCA_024449915.1. Taxonomy (NCBI): domain Eukaryota; kingdom Metazoa; phylum Arthropoda; class Insecta; order Plecoptera; family Chloroperlidae; genus Sweltsa; species Sweltsa coloradensis. Next base: position 87,637 of record JAMZAV010000950.1, read on the forward strand.
TTTAAGTTTTTTATAAAAAACACAACATTTTTTTTTTTATTTTGTTTCCTGGGGTTGAAACGAGATTTGAACTAAAAGGCGGTTGGACGAGACCGCTGTCGACTCATAAAGGGATTAAATAAATAAGTCACAAAACAAAATCATCGTAAGATAATAAAAAGTGGAAATAAACATTTTTCACAGACGTGTTGTTTTGAATTCAAAATATCTAGTACAGTACTTGTAATGTACAATTCAGACTTAGTAATAAAACAAACCAAAACATGGAGTCATAAAACAAAATGGCGTAGACTTGATGTCTGGAGGTGAGTATGAATTACACTGAAACTACGTTAGATGTTACGAAACAGTTGTAAATTATTGTTATACAAAAAAAACTGGATATTGATTTGAAAATATTCACTTATAGCGTATATGTTTTGAGTTTTCTTCGCCAAGTCTTCTGTGAAGAGAGATGAAATGTATTTATTTATTTAACTCTATCCTATTCAGTTATAAAAATTGATTTACTTAAAAAAAATTAAATTTAAAAATTGATTTAACTGAATTATAAACATGCTGAATATACAAGTATTTATTTACCTTACAAGTGACAACGATTGTTATCTTACATACTTCTTCGCGATGGATTCCAAGTTTACAAAACATATTGCTATCGTAGAGGGAACTCAACCACTTGAAGGCCCAAGGCAATGATTTGTAGCAGAGAGCGAGTACTTCAATCCAAATCTCGTTTCTCGAAGATTTTCCTGCAATCGCAATCATCCCCGGTGCACATACAAGCACCCACAAGCACAAACAAGCACAAACAAGCACATACGAGCACATACAAGAACATACAAGCACAAACAAGCACATACGAGCACATACAAGCACCCACAAGCACAAACAAGCACATACAACCACATGCAAGCAATAAAACATACAACATAACGTAACAGAAACATACAAGCATACAAACTAAGCCATCAGCATTAACAATACAAGCACAACAAGCAATCAAGAATAAACATGAAGAATAAAGCATTAAGACTACAAAAATACAACGACTAGAATCACATCAACATAAACACAAAAAACAGCATAAAAACAGCAAACAAACTATCAAATATCAGACTAAAGCACATTACAAGTATACGAACATGAAACATACAATACAAAAACATAAGCACATGGAGCATGCAAGCACACAACATTCGCACATACAGCAATACAGTATAAAAGCAATCAGGTCACAACAAGGCACATAAGCAAAGATAAAGAACTTATATACATATTAGACACATCAAGCCTAAATACAGTTAATAGAAACATACAATTACTAACAAATAAACATAAGATTAAAGATACAAACATCATAAACATCAGACATACGAGCACATACAAGTATCATTACACTAAAGACAATGACCAACACATACGATCACATAACATACACAATCAGTTAAGCAAACAAGCTATACAAGAATACAACACATGAAGCACATACAAGACTTGTAACATCAAGCCATACAAGACATACTTGCAAATACAAAATCTCAGTATCTACAAGACTTACCATCGCAATCGCAACATCTCAGCCATACACATGCTACAAGCACCCACCACAAGCACAACAAGCACATACAAGCACCAAACTAAGCACATGCAAAGCACATACAACACAGCACATACAACACATACAACACATACAAGCACATACAAGCACATACAAGCACATACAAGCACATACAAGCACATACAAGCACATACAAGCACATACAAGCACATACATATACATCGTAGCTATATGCATCCCGTGCACAATGGATGTACCACGGTGAGCACAAAAAGATGAGCCAATAAACGCTTGTTCCCTGGGAAGCTGTAACGCCAGAAGTTAAGTCATTCAAGTATGAATTCGTAACTTGTAAACTTTATGGAAACTACCGCTGTCTCGAAACAACTGGAGCAATTCAACTTGGTTTCTTTTTACCCAGAAGTGCAGTTAATTTCAAATGTGCACATGCAAAGTTTTCTGATATTCTTCCTTTTGTTAGTTAACCTTACAGCTAAAATTGCTTTGGTTAGAAGTTCCTTTATTAGGGTGGTTAAAATGAGAATATAAATACAAATGAAAACCAAACTACCTCTATAGTTTTTGTAGCGACACCGCGCTCGAATGAGCCACATCCTGAATCCTGACACTCATTCCTTGCTGCTACATCCAACTAATCATACTTGTACAAACCGTCCGTATAATATGGACTTGTTTTAACATCACGAAACAAGCGCATACAAGTTCAAAGTTTACAGTGTTTTCTTGTGATGGTCAACTTTAGTCCAACAGTAACTTCTGTAACTCATATAAAAATATATAATGTTTTAACCGTAATTATATTATAAATGTGATTTCTGTATTAAAATTTGAATTAAAATCTTATTTAAGGATATTTATATTAATACCCAATAGGTAGCCCATGCAGTAGCAAGAGACCGCAGGTTTGATACCTAAAACAGGCAATGTTTTTTATGTGTTTTCCAATATTTTCCTTAAAAGAAAGAGTGAATCTCAAAGTATTGCATCTATACTAGCTATATGGCAAAATTAACTGTACATATAGTACATGATTGATTGTATTGCCCCGTGTACACATAAGTGTACCCTACTGCACGTTTTGTGACGGACCTGAATAAGAAATTCGCGTCATCATTCAAACTCATGTTTACCCAGCATTGATCTCTCTTCCCTCGTTACTCGCGCGTTCATCCGGACACACCCCACAGACAATCCATCCAGCATCCGTAATCATCCGTACACACCCCGCAGACAAACCATCCCACATCCGTAACCTCTTTCAATCTCCTCCTATCGCACTTACCTCGCGCCTTCAGCGATATAATACACTGTCTTCTTATTTCAAACTCACTTCTCCAAAACGTGTTCAAAATAACGATTCAAAATGATTGAAATAAGGCAGCTGAACCAATCTGGCATTTTATAGAATGATGAATTGCTCCGAAACCCAGCATAACTTTACACCTAGCGATCGATTGAATACGTGATCTCACAATAGAATATTACAAACCAATCTCGTGTGTTTAAATCTGACACTGTTAATAATTTATTGTGCTTAAAATGGACCTGTTTCAAGAAGATAATCGTCTGCACGTGACTCGGCCATCCCGTGTGAAGCCGGGATCCAAATATGCCACAGTCGGGAGATTATGTTTTGTAATATTTTCTAAGCGTATTTAATGAACTTTTCTCGACCGATAGATTGGAAAGATGACTTGTATACAAGGCTTGACTCATTCCCTCTGTTGTGAAGACATTGATAATACAACTTATGCCGTTTCTCGTCAAAATACAACTTCCTTCTTTGTTGAATGTAATTATGACAAGATTAAACATAAAAAATAATACTAATAATAATATTCATGGGTTCGATATGGGTATTTATTTCACAAGCCAATAACTTCACTATAACTTAAGAAAATGAAATTTAAGAATCAAAACTGTCTGAACTTTCTTTAGAACAGTGTATTTTTTTAAAAGATAAAATGAAGAAGAAATCGAATTGGAATATATAACTCACATTTATAAAAAGTTAGGTTAGAGGTGTAGGGATGTCTTTGTAAATATCTAAAATAGACCTGACTACCCAGTATCGTCTCTAGAAACTCCTATCCTGACAAACAATCCTATTCTGACACACACTCCAATCCTATAACATACACTCCTCGATACCCCATTTCTTCATCAAAATCATCAAAAAAAACTGAAAACGTATTTAAAATTTTAAACATAGATTATAGCTTGCGCTTTGCCACCAAATTATTGTACATCATATTAATTACCTTTCACCATCCCCTTTTATATTATTTGCTCACTTTTGTATTTATTTTATAATGTGGTTTTAAGATGCACAACTTATAGAATGTACAACTTATAGACTGTTTAGACCGAATTTAAGAATCAAAACTGCCTGAACTTTCTTTAAAACAGTGTATTTTTTTAAAAGATAAAATGAAGAAGAAATCGAATTGGGATATATAACTCAAATTTATAAAAAGTTAGGTTAGAGGTGTAGGGAAGTCTTTGTAAATGTCCAAAATTGACCTGACTACCCAGTATCGTCTCTAGAAACTCCTATCCTGACAAACAATCCTGACACACACTCCTATCCTATAACATACACTCCTCGATTCCTCATTCCTTCTCCAAAATCATCAAAAAAACTGAAAACGTATTTAAATAGATTATAACTTGCGCTTTGCCACCAAATTATTGTACATCATACTAATCACCTTTCACCATCCCCTTTTATATTATTTGTTCACTTATTTGTATTTATATTATTTAATATATCATATTTAATGTGGTTTTAAGATGTACAACTTATAGACTGTTTAGACCGAAATTTAAGAATCAAAACTGCCTGAACTTTCTTTAAAACAGTGTATTTTTTTAAAAGATAAAATGAAGAAGAAATCGAATTGGGATATATAACTCAAATTTATAAAAAGTTAGGTTAGAGGTGTAGGGAAGTCTTTGTAAATGTCCAAAATTGACCTGACTACCCAGTATCGTCTCTAGAAAATCCCCTTTTATATTATTTGTTCACTTATTTGTATTTATATTATTTAATATATCATATTTAATGTGGTTTTAAGATGTACAACTTATAGACTGTTTAGACCTCATGACCCTTTTCTAGCTTTCTATTAAGTGGTGCGTTTTAATTTTCAATGGAATGTACAACTTAAGAAATAAACAATAATAATTCCACACATCTTTCAAAAGAAGCTCTCCTGTTGTTCACACAGACAACCCATGTACCTGGCCAATTTTGTTTCTCGCACAACTTTCTATTTCTCCAGTCTTGCAGAGTTTATCTCGGACTTTCTTCGCAGATTGCACTTTTACAAAGATAGCTGGGAAATATGAAGTAACGAACACATTTCAAGAGTCCCTCCCTCGCTACAGAGTTCTCTCGTTTCATCCAGACGTCCGGTGAGAACCAGCACAGCAAGGAAGAGCTTAAGGCTTCGGCGTCGCTTCCAACTGTTATCAAACAAACAGGTGGAACAATACACATCGCAAGTGAAGCTATTTGCATGTTAAATCCATTGTGACTTCATATGAAGGCAAGTTAATTTGCATGCAATTTCGTAATGCCAACGGCCCGGACTACGGGCCGAAACAAGCTGCGTAAAAAAGAGGTAAATTTATTTTTACCTCCACATCCTAACTCTAACATGACGTAAAACTCGTTTCAAAAATAAATATCCCCAGATTTCAGAGTAGGTTTTTAGTGGCTACGCAGGGTGGCGGTGACATTTATTATGCACCTGATTTCGTGTCGCGTTGTTCAAGATATAAGTACAAAGCTAGATTATTATTAGAGGGGCTCACCTGCTAAACACACCAAAAAATTAATAGAGTAAAAAAAAATATTGGGTACACCACTTCACCATGACCTGAAGGAAAATGGTCAAACTTGGTAATTTCGAGCTAGGTCCCATGGGCAAAAATCTCCTGTAAGAAACAACATGGGACGATCTTCAAGGATTTTCATCCAAAAAAATAGTGGCCCTTATTGACGTACTCGACTACCTTTGTTGTAAATCTTCTATGATTTGTTTTTGTGTAATTTGTGCAAGTGGTTTGTTCAAAATATGTTGATTACCAAGAATGGGTATAATTTCGGAATGCATATTTTAGCGTGTTTTAGTGTATATTTGTAAGTATACAGGTTCATTCAAGGTAAAATGTTCTAAAGGACGGCCGTTTTATATTGGTACGATGCATCTATGCTGTTCAAAAATAAGCAGGTAAACCCTATTTAAGAAATTTGCCAAAAAGTCCTTTTTCGAAAATTTCATAATCAAAAATCTTAGTGTAAAATCACAGATGCAAGATACAATTTTTTTCAACGGTCATTTTGAATGTTGTAATATGATATAGTAGAAATAAATTTAGGAAGTGAAAGTCCCTCGAATTAATATGTTCGTGTCGTATTGTTCAAAGGCTATTACCGTCAGTGGAAGAAAGATGTTCAAAGGCTATTACCGTCAGTGGAAGAAAGAAAAGAAAAAAGGCAGAAATAAAGTGTAGGAAAAATAAAAATGTGCAAGAAAAAGTTAAGTATAAAGTATAATAAAGAACCTCTGAAATACTAAACCGAACTGGGGTTACCCATGAAGAAACTCCAATGGTTTCACAGTTTATGCCTTCTGTGTTTTTAGATTACGAAACAAAGAGACACAGAAATAAAGAAAGCGAGGAAAAATAAAAATGTGTAATAAAAGTAAATATTATATTAACCACCAAGAGAGCGATCAGGCAAATGTAATACTTTGCTAAGCAAGGAAATGTGAACATTTTACCACAGCTATTCTCAAAGATTCCATTTCCTTTTGTATTGAAGTCCGACAAAAAACTGTATAATGTCGCAATATAAAGATAATGGCAACATTTAAGCCTCGTGTTTGATAAAACTATGCAAAACCTTTGTCCCGTGCCTTTAGTGAGTATAATTACCAGCCTAGTATCACGCCATCAGACCCCAAAGATTGGCGGGTAATATCGCGTCGTTCGTTCGCGCTGCCCGCATTGTTCGCGTTCGAAATTGCATAAAATGTCACGTTTGAACGACAGTCTGACAATACAAGGTATGCATTGCTATGGAGGGGGTTGAAAGGGTTTGGTTTAATTAGAACGAGTATTGAAGTGGGTGAGGCTATTAACACAGTAGAAGGGAATGAAGACAAATACAAACTCACTTTGATTAATTAACTTGAACAGAAAACGCGTTGTGTTTTAATTCATTGTTGCATATTTTTATTTTCATCAAAGCATTTCAATCGAATTTAAAGTTGGAACTCATTTAGTACCCAGGCGTATATAGATGCATTAGGCATGCACATAACAAAGTTCAAATATACAATGAACTAGAGCTGGAAACTTGTGAATAATAGCGAATAACCACATATATGCAACACAAGTTAAATTTAATTGCTGGTCGAAAGAAAATGCTTATACAAGCAATTTTGTCGGTAAATATTCAGATTGTGTGATTGAATTAAAAGGCTAACTATTAAGTAACCTTTAATAATTCCTGACATTGTGACACACCTACTTACTGTGAGAGACAGCGTGGTTTTTTGTTTGTGTTGTTATGTGATTGTTTTGTGTGTTTCAGTGTTAGCGTAAGGATTATATCATTCTTTTTTCAATTTTACAAAGTTGATCACACGATTGATAATACAATATTTTGGCCGAATATAATTATTAGTCAGATATGAATTAAGAGTTATTATACAACTTACAACACATCACACTTCCGAGTTCTGATTCCTTTTTATTGAGTCAAGTTGGCATCAACCACGTAAAAGCCACAATTAATATTTATTTTACAAAATGTTTTTATTTTAAATTATTTCTTATTGTTTTGTTACAGAGCTATGGACCAGCATAAAATTGGCTGAGATTAGTCGATATTATTATAATGAGAAAACCGTAGCCAAAGCTACGATTCTAATAGTATACCAACGCCCTAGTCTCAAATTATCTTTGCCGACTTGTTAACTTTGAAACTGTGTTCATTATTATAATGGAAATTGTTGTTATAAACGAACAAAAAACATAAACCCAGTTACCCTACGATAGAGTAAAGTGTCTGATTGTCCATTAACATAATTGGAATGTTACACTATGCGCCAACATCCTCACAAAACTATTTTGCATATTAATTAATGAACAGCCAACTACTCTTGATTCCATAATTGGATTATAATCTGAACATGTTTATTCAAGAAAAGAACTAAATTGATTTCTTTGGTTTAATCACTGAGTAATTACGATGGCTTGATGAGGCCGCTAGTTCAGATGCGAAAGAATTTCAATTGCACTTGCAAATTGGAAATCGTTGTTGGCTTTTAATTGATGTTGTAAAGTGCGCAATTTTAATTTAAAAGTCAGGCTGTGAAAAACCACTCGCGGAAAGGAATCTGGAAAGATTGATGTTATCAGAACTGCATGTAGATTGTAAAATGTCTTACACCACGGGTGGAAAACTAGGACAACCGATATTGTCAACATCTTCTACACAAAAACAACTCTAACAAATTTGTTACAATAAATTAATTTACCATTTTGTTTTCATCGCGAATTCACGATGATAAAATTGTGAATTTCTGCACCTTTGTTTGAAAATTTAATTTTCTTTCTTCCCGTGTGCCACGAATATTCAAAGAGGCACACGCAAGAGAACAACCCAACCCGCCTATATTGTGAAGAGAGCGAACCTCATTATTTCACATCACGACGCCGACGAAATAAAAGAAAAAATCACAGCCGTAATCCGTACCTATTGAGAATAGAATAGAACAGCTGACGAATTCTTTTCTTCCTGCGTCTTGTTTGGTTGAAGTGGAAAAAACTCGCAGTATCAATTTGTTAGAATATTTTCATGATACTGTTTACTTGATTCAATCGTATATCCTTGTTTATATAAGTTGTGCTTCCGGTAATATATAAAACTGGTATATAAGATATTAAACTTGATGCTGAAATAGCGAGTCTTCAGTTCACATATACAGCCAGTTTCATTCAGCGAAGCAATAAAGTATTGTCGAATACATAAACCAACTGCAAAGGTTTGAAAAGCAAACCTTTATATCCGCAAAACTTTAATTTTAAATATTGATGTTGTTTCTTGGATTTAGAGCATCCTCGAGATGTAAGCCACGCCAGCAGCTTTGAGCTAGGTTTTATATTTGCGAGCTTCGTGTAAACATTGCGGCGAGCGCAGTTACGAGTATGACGGAATGAAAACAAGTAAACAGGATCAGGACGAGAATACACCACTCGAGTCAGGAGAGATCCTGATTTGCGCGCGAGCCTGGCTGGCCCACCCACGTGACCATCTGGGAAATCAGCCGAACGCTGCAATGTTAATTTGCTCATCCTTATGTTGGAACGAGCCACGGAGTCGAATTACTTGGCTCCATTCCTAAGTAATTTACTTGTATGATCTTCCTGCATCTTCCTCCCCTAGTATTATGAAGATAATTACATAGAAATATAATACTAACAAAGGGATTTTAATGGCGTTCGCATATAATGTTACGCATTGAAATCAAATATCCAAACGGTGCGTGAACAGATTGTAATTTAGAATTTGGTTGCATGTGATGAGTTGGTTTTAGATCCGACAACTGAAATGTCTTATCTAAGAAAATAAACCTGTTTATAGGTGGTTCGTACCGCGCCGATCCGACACAGTGCGCCTCCAGCATAAGATCTGACTTAAATTTTGATTTCTTCTAAATATTCGTATTTTATACTCGGCTCATTGAGTTTGAAAATATTCACATTCCAACGTTCTGGTTAAAAAATTGCAAGTTGCAAAACCAATTGTTTCCATAAAAAAAAACTCCGTAGAAAACATTGCGATAGAACAAGAAATAACTGATTAAATTATCCTGACTTTTGGTTTGATTGCAGAAGCGAAAACATTTTCCCCGGTAGATTGGCAATTAGAGCGAAATGAAGCGCGACCACGGTAAACAGTTCTACCAACTGCCCGAATTGATTACCATCCAGTTCTACCAATGCTTGCATTGATTACCGACCGGTTGAATCGAGAATTCTCTGTGAATTAGTTCACGGCTATTGACATCGGCCTAGTCTCCCTAGTTAGTTAATTAGAAAACTGACCTGACCAATGCAAATATTGTATGAAGTCTACCCCAGCCAGACCACTGTGGTATCAGATCATAGCCAGGGTTTACGTTCGTCGACAAATACTCGAACACACATAAACAAACAATATTAATAAATGCATACACCAATGTATTTACACTCGGAAACACAAGCACACACATCTCTCACTCACATCTCTGGGACACATATATACACATACATCACACACATCACACATATATATAATAAGAAAAAGTACTAACATAACAGCGTCATAGTCGCCTACGATAAAGCCAAGTTTAAACATATATATATTAATAATTATTGTTGAATGGGGCTTTTTTCCGCGAAGAATAGCAAGGAGTTCACACTTACCCCTCCCTACAATAATTAATTTAACATATCCCGCGAAACTTAACTTAAACATATATATATATATATATACACATACATATCTGGGACTATCACGTCGAGAAGACTGGGACACATACACCTCTGGGACATACAGATCTATCTTGGAGACACATCCGGGACACATATCTCTGGGACATACACGTCTGGGTCATACAGATCTATCTGGGACACTTACATCTCACGGGTGAACAATACAACATGACTGACGATTTCCTGAATCGTCCACATGGAAAATAAAATGTCATCAAATTCCTCCTCTTCAGCAATTTTAGCTTTCCGTTCTTCTCCTGCCTTTCCTGTTCCCCTACTTGGTTTCCCTATTACTTGAAACCCGATATTAGCAACCGCAGGAACTATCGACTGAGTTTCTTAAATCCCAACTCTTACGTGAAGACATAAGAGAGATAACTGCCATCATTTTAGGGCTAGGTAACATCAACTTCATCTTTATCTACCGTGATTGTAGATATCATTAAATCGTATGCTTACCCGGATACGGTAGATGTAAAGATGCGCTAAGTTTATGAGGTGTCTTCAGATATTTCTCTACTTTGGAAAGCACAAGCGCATCGCCTGATGTTTAATTGCCGACGAAACGTTGCTTCAGACAATGCATGATGATGACTATCAAATTTATTTACTTATTCGTTGTACATCATTTAATTTCGCATTTTATCATGGGAAATTTAAAATCACTTTACAAAACTAATGTTTACGAAAACAGGGGCACTTTCACCAAAACAAATCAACCTTTTTAAAAACTTTATTTGATTTAAGCTATATACATAATATGTATTAACAATAACAATGCATATTCATTACCATTACCTATAAACGTATTTGTGGAAGCTTCATTAGGCGAACATGTAACTACCCACTGTCAAAATCGAAGTAATGTGAGAAAACAAGAATCAATTTCTGTGTGACAAACACAAAGGTAAAAGATTTTTCTCCAGGCCGTTCAAAATGTTCGTTTGAGTGAGGGACAAGGGATGCGTTTCCGTTGCACAAGAGATAATAGAGAGGGTGGCGCAACGATGAGGGGTGTAATGACGTGACCAACAGGGAATAAAAGAGAAAGATGAATGTATCAGATTCAGAGAAAGTACCAAACCACATACAAGGCTTTGTACAGAGAACTACGAGCTTGGTTTTGTCTGGATTGTAAGTCCTAATTCACGTAATATAGCTGGGAAAATAAACCGCGTCTTTTTTACAGGGTCGTAAATAAACTGCATTCTACACTTATTCTCTTGGGAAAAGAAGAACGTAACACATTTCAACGAGAAAAACAAATAAGAAACTGAGTTTGTCGTTGCAGAGAAATAGGTATAGGTTTTTTTTAATATAAAATACGCAGACTTATAATAGGTCACAATTGTTTATTATGGGAATAGACCTACATGATATCTTGGACAACCAAAGCGGCGCGATTAAAAATAATCAACATCGCCTTTAAAAAATAGTTAAAGGTAAATAGAAAAAACTAAAGCCTTCACAACTATGTAGAAGCGATGAAAACATTAATATATAGAAACAAACAGATTTGGACGGTGTACTCTAAATAATTGTACCAGATAGAATAAAATTTTCTATAAAATGGCAAATATCGTTTTGTAAATAAAAAAAATGGGGCAAATGAAAATAAAAATACATACATAAAATTCTAAATAAAAATCCTATCTCTTTGCAAAAAAAATTATAAATAACAAGTGCGAGTGGTAGAAGATTTCCCGACACATAAATATATTTAAAACATTGTTTTATAAATTAGTCTTGAACAATTCTATATAGGTGAGAGAGGGCGAGATAGAGAGAGAGAGAGAGAGAGAGAGAGAGAGAGAGAGAGAGAGAGAGAGAGAGAGAGAGAGAGAGAGAGAGAGAGAGAGAGTGAGAGGAAGATCTCGCACTCGGCCAAGCTATAGTATAGTATTGATCCTACACCATCTGTTGATGCATGCACCTACACCAGTCTTCAGTCGTCCGCACGAGACATCACAAAAAGTCAAAATACGAGTCACTTTTTAATACCACTCGGGACAAAAACACGTTTATGAAAACCATATTGTGTCTAATTAGCTGAAACGTCGGGCAGTCATTAACGCGTGACGGTTTGTGCAGATTATCTTCATAAGTTACGTATACACACAGCTTCCTTATGTTGCAATAATGCGGGATTCCCTCGCATATTTTACCATCACCATTCACCAATATTAAATTTACCCTTTTTTATGTAAAAATATTACTGAATACGTGTTTTCCAATAATGGAAGAAAATTAATCTCGTAAATAATAATTTTATCTGATAATATGCATTACTTGGAAATGTAATATTTCATAGAAACCATAAATTAAATAATTCCGACTTACCAAGTCGATAAATAAATGTAATGTGGCATTTTCCTCCTAATATTAGAAATCTCATTCAAGTTTTTATTATTCGATTTAAGATGTTAAATGAATAATGCCATTGTTTGAAGGTTTCGGCCCCTTTCATCAATGGTAATGCTCGAATATAATTTTACCAAAAAGATAAAAAATAAATTTAAAAAAATCTAAGTAACTCTGCGAAGGACAGGAGACTAGCCAGATAAAGGATAAAAGAATAGTACAAAGGGAAAGCTCAAAGGCTCTATTTAATAGTACTCAATCAGACTGTGTATCTATTTGGCAACCTTTCGAATTAGATATCGTAAGGACTGAATGCGAACTAGTCTTATTAAGGTTGTTGCCAAAATGTCCCAAATGAAAATCATATTTGTGTATGTGTGTGTACCCTTTGACTCTCAATACATGTTTATATATTTTAACACGATAATACCAAAAAACTAAAATTTTCAAACCGAACACCATGACAATAACGTGTTTGGAGAATGTGGTCTATTCAGAAAGCTTTCATCTTGAAACTTAAAAAAAAAAACAATAAAATAAAAGTTTCCACCGCAGCAAACGTAGGTTTGCGTTGTTTAATAATGCAGTGTTCAAGCTCCATCAGCGCCATGCAACCGTAGCGGTTGTATTGGGAACCTGTGTTGTCATGGCAACACTGAGACTGGTAATTGAGTTACATTGTTGCCAGAGGTTGAGACTATAGCTTAGCACACCTCCCGTGCAGCTTCTGTGTTTTCTTCGAGTGCTCTAGGTCAGCGTTAGACAATGCGGGGTAGTAACGAGGTTAAAGGGTGAAATGGGGCCCTTTGAAACTCAACAAAGGGGCGCAATCAGAGGCTTAACATTGGAATTTAATCAATATAACAACGGGGTATTTAATGAATTGTTCGGTCAATCCAATTATCACGAGGCTACGATTCTATTAGCGAGTAATATGAATGAAACAGTGTTTAGGAAATACCGCTAGTTTCAGTCTTCTAACCCGCTGAGCGATTCGAGGATTTTCTGGAATTATGAACCATTTATTTAATGGACAGTTTAGTAAATTAATAATCCAAGTCTAATCTTAACTTTGCCCACGAAGTTATGCTCTACAAATGGCCTCTGAACAGCGTTATTCCTGATAAACTGATAAGTACATTCATTGTAGTGTGGCAATGCAAATATTATGTTCGAAAGATGGTTATATGCTAAGACCCATCTAGAAATGTGTTTTCCGATTGGGTCTCTCGATCGAAAAATGTTATACCGAAAGACCCATTCGGAGGGCTCTTTTTGCATTAAGATCCACCCGAGATGGATCTTTCAGTATAATTATACGCTTTGGACGCACACAGAATGCACCTTAGTGTATAAAACGTTATACGGTACGAGGATTATGTGTAAAGTACCACTGTCGAAAATAGTTACTTATATGGAAATACCCATAGAGTTTTATACAGAGGGAGGATTATACCCTAAGGAGTTTATACGCAACGCCCCCGACCCTCGAATTGTAAAAGTATGAAGGTGTGCATTGTCGATTCATAGCCATAAGGTTTTGAGCCATTTATAAATAATAATATTTATTGGATTTTAGTTCCTTGCTACATTTAATATCATCAACCTCTTCCACCAAATCTTAGGACCTATATAGCAGGACCTCCATATTTTAACACGATGATTACTATTGATATGCTAAAATATTGGGAAACCCAAACCCTCCCTTCGCCACAAAAGAGATGTTTTGGTGTCTAATAAAATGAGTTGCCGGCCAATGCGTCCCCTCCGCCCTCCACCCCCACCCATTTACATGTCTCGTAGTTCGCGGTATATTCGTGTTCGTCTCGGAAAACGATGTTGATGTGTTTTTATGGCACGTGATAAAACCACCCTGACGAGACTGTCTAGATGAGGGTGTTCGTGAATCATGCACGCCCAGATTCGCTCGTATTTAAATAACCCGCGCAATATAGCAATAACGTTTCCACGCAGTGTTTATGACTGCGAGAAAGGTGGCAGCGGTGGAAGTCAGTTTGAGAGGGACAACAAGTTGGCCGTTGTTCTGGGTCTGGGGCGGGGATGGAACTTGACCCAACACACACGTGTAATAATGAGGGTAGGCAATAAACCTAACTACTGACCCTAGTACACCATATTCTTCATAATGTTATATGCACAAAGTGTGTGAACTAATGTGGTTATGTGCTTTATCAGAGTCTCCATTTCGCCCACTGTATTAGACCCCGTTTGATTCTAGCGTTTGACGCGAGTTGGGACCCGAGTTAGAAGGCAGGTTGAAATTTGCATTGAAAATTTAACCATCGTATTTACTTGCGTCGTGTTTAAACGCAAAATTTTACCCACGTAACCCACGAAATCGCGTCGAACGCTAGTAATATAAACGGGGTCTTAGCATCTATTTATTAGTATAATATCACATTTTTTTAAATAATCATGTATCGCATTTCAAATTAACTTTAGAAATAATCAATCCAAACGTTTATGGTGTAGGTTAAGAGGATTGGGAAAGATTTTCCTAGATTTTAGATGTTGGGTTAAGATTCATTGATAAGAAAAATACAGGGGCCACGGTTGAATAATAATGTTATTTTAAACATTTTATAGGGTTGTTGTAAAGCATCGCCTCCTTGAAGTTAACACTGTGAAATCGACTTCCCACTCGATAACCTCGTACAAAAACGCCTACAACTCCCAACGATCCCTCTACTGAGAGCTGGGCCAAGAGTTACACGGCCAAGTTGTACGAGTTGACCGCCTACTTGAGGAAACTACCCTCAAAGCGGGGGCGGTAAAAAGAAAAACCTCTTCATCAAACTTCGGAAGATGTGGACCTAGAATGTCGCTGGTGGTGCGGTGTAATTCATGCGGCCGAGTCCTGCTTGATATGAACACGGTTCATGGTGAACGAAGAAGGAAATGCAACAGTTGTATCTCGACGATCAAACATGATTGCAACGCATTATGGGGGGGGGGGGGGGGTAACACATTATATATAGAGCCATTACCAACCCCCTTCAGCATGCCATTAGCCTTTCTCAGTCATTAACCAGACAGAAAGTCAAAAATATATACACGCACATTTATTATTTTAATGAAGGTGGGGTGGGAAAATCTAATTTAAGAGTTTGACTCTTGTGATGTTTTCATGTAAAAAAAAACATGGAATACAACGATATATTCACTTTACAATAACGATGAGAAGACAAGAACGTTTTGTAAATGAATATTGTGATACTTAGGAAGATAGTTGGGGTAACAGATGATGATGAATGGTGGCTATAGAGATTCATATTCACATCTTTACAACTATTCGCTCCCCGCCGCTCGTTCTTCCATGAGTTCCTATGATAATTTACAGGACACGGGTCGTTATGTGAGCTCTACCTCATCCTTATTGCCCCCCATAAGCTGGTTGCTTCTAGCGTCTCCATTCCCCTCCTTCCCCAAAACACCATAAATAAACACGAATATCTACGTTTTTATTTAAAACATACAGTTATATTAGAACGCATCTGCTCTCGATTGCTCAACTGATTTCGGAAAAAACAAAAACACCAGGGGGAGGGGAATGAGTAGAAAGTGCATTGTTTTAGTTACACTTCATTAATTCATTACATTAAATGTAGATTATCAAAGAAACGTTTTGTGTTTGATTAATTGTTCGCAACTGCATAAATTTCACGTTTAATGAGGATATATACGAGTACATTTTAAAAAGGTTTACATTATTAAAAAAGCACTCATTGATTATGAGGTGTAGAGTGGGCAACGGCCCAACAATTATTACTACACTGGTGCGGCTTTTATGCCTGTTTTACGTCTGAAAAACTTTCCCCTCGATAAAAGTGCGAGAATTAGTTTCTGAACTAAAACAAAAAGCTTTTTAAATGGAGTGGATAGAAGTGTCGCGTTGTTTGTTTTAGGGCGTGAGGTCAGCTCCGGTTTACACTCCACCCGCTCTGTTTGTTTGTTTGCTACGTGGGACTTGGAGCTGATACGTGTTCGGTCGGAAAAGATGATACCTCCCTCGCAGGCACAGAAAGCAGAAAGCGACGCGAGGGTTGTAAAATTGAAACGGTTCATTTAGATTGCAAATTGCCAGAAATTGTGGAACCACGCCGTCGTTTGATGCCCATAAGAAATCTTGCATACACAATTCAGCTGAAGGAAGAAGGGGAAGGCATACGGATTTAACAGGCAAGAAACTTAAATACTGAACGAGCTTGAAGAAGAGGGACAGAGAAAGAGAGAGGGAAGGATAAGAAGGAATACGTTGGAGATGCACAAAAACGTACGAAGATACACACAATGATAAATGACGAGAACGGTGAATACTAACATCATAATCAAACCGAGCCCTTCTGTAGAAACTTTATAAAGCCTTTATTCAAAATGACTGCATTATACTTTTCTGATTCTGACGTAAGTCTACGACATGTAAATATCAACTACACCATTCGACTCAAATATCGCCGAAACAGTTTATGCACAAACGCGAATGATATTAAGTATAAGTTAAATTAAAAAAACTTTAACTACAATAAGTACACCCATCAAGTTATTTTAAAGCTATCTAATCATTTAAGGGGGGGGGGGATGTGAAACGTTGGCCTAGAGATGACTATAAAAATGGCCTACAAAAGAAGCCTGTGGCAGTTGGTTCGGAAGTGACAGTGGGGGGATCCGAACCCGAGACCACCCCAATGTAAGACATGGCGTGATACATGTGTTTATACAAGGCGGCGGTTCGGTCCCGTCCTGTGATGAGCTTATAACCGGGCCTACGTGTGATACAAGGCGGTGGTTCGGTCCCGTCCTGTGATGTAGCTTATAACCGGGCCTACGTGCGCCCCGTGCGGCTCCTGTGGCAGCTGAGATATTAGCCAACACCAGGGCGATAAATACACGTTCAGCCTGCAACAGTGATGCGGACACCTTACTTAATCTCGGCGTGTTTCAACCCACCCGTGCCCTGAGCTAGAACAATGCTTGTCCGGCCACAGAACAGAGTAGGTGGATAGTTTGAGTGAATATTTCTGTGAGTATATGCATGTTCTGTCCTCTGCACTCTTCCCTCGTTCATAATTCAGAATCATTCCAAGCTTTCATCGGCCTATCTGACTTCTAATCCGCCTGCGTAGCTCAGCTCAGCGCTAGTAAAATAAGCTTATTTCGGAAGATTGCTGGTTCATTGAACGGA
Organism: Sweltsa coloradensis; assembly: GCA_024449915.1. Lineage (NCBI taxonomy): Eukaryota > Metazoa > Arthropoda > Insecta > Plecoptera > Chloroperlidae > Sweltsa > Sweltsa coloradensis. The sequence continues at coordinate 105,336 of JAMZAV010000950.1, forward strand.
AATTCTGACAAGATATTTCTCAAAGTCAATAAAATCAAAGTGTATCTCTTTAGTTAATAAGTATACGTTAAATAATAAAATGAAACGAATTGATCCAGGGATTGACTTATTCCTCCCAACCGCCTTCGTACAATAAAAATTAACAGCTTTCCAATGTAAAATAATATTCTTAATACTGATTTAAAACGCTGTATCGACTTTTTAAAGGGACTGTAATGCCCTCGCCCACATTGACTACAATGTGTTATTGAATACACATAGCTTTACACACAAATACATATCAACCCCCTTTACACACACGAACGGTCCATAGATAATCTTGGTGTAATCGTAGGTCACGATATATATGATGATATTAATATTTAAGGGCGCGTGAACTGTGTAGTTGTAGGTTGGATAACGACATATGGAGGCAATATAAGTCCTGCCAATCCTCTGTTGTTGCGAGGTATAAATATTCCGATTCCCTGCGACGATATCAGCAAGTGTGGCTGTAGTGACGTCACCATTATCCACTTGAACCGCCCCCAAAGTCGGCGTAATCGTTTCAGATTATTCCCATTTACCGATCGTTTTAAAATACCATCCCTTTCGATATACGAAAAGTTTTTCAAATCCTCTACAGTCCTTTGAAAGGAACGTGTTATCGGTTATCGGGCCGCGAAACGTCCAACTGTGCGGCAACATCTGAACCGAGGTATAAAAGTGAGAGAAAGAGGTCGGCATCTCTCTGAAATCATCACCACAAATCGATCCCAGCGCGGCTTATCGTCCTGGCGGAGACCGCGGTAAGCCCATGTGAATTGAATCCGACCTTAAAGAATTGGACGCCGAATCTCGGGCCGCAACCAAACATAAACCCATATCCGAGCTCAGTTGGATAAATCACGGAGCTTGCCGAGTTAATTGGAATATATCGAAATGGTCGACGCGTTCGACTTTCGAGTTTTCCGTTTTCTATGGTTTTCGTGTTAATAATGGGCAGAGTTTGTTTGTTCAAGTCGCGGACTTCCCTTGGATCTAAGAAGTAATCGAATGGAATATTGGTCTGGTCGCGGGTTTGACAGAAGACTGTAAATCCCAGTAAGTATGAATGGTTCTTGTTTTGAGGGGGGCGGGGGCTCTTAGTGAACTACGTCACACCTTCGTGGGAGGGGAGTGTCACTAAAGTGTGTCGAGTCAATTTATGAAGATTTCCTCACTTGCAATTTTAAAATTTTCTCTTCATATCGCCCATGCAGCAATAATTAAAAGGTGAAACCGATTCGCTGTTGAATTAATTGCACCACGCACTAATTCAAATTTTTTTTAAAGATCTAGTTGAAAAGTGGTAGATTTAAGTCACATTGATTATTTTGGGCAGAAGGGAGTCCACATACGGGGGAGAGTCGTGTGACCTTATAAGAGTGGGCCTAAGGAATGTACATTTTCGATGATATACTTTATTCAGAGCTCCGCGTCCGGCGATTGTCATTGCAATCAACATGTTATTTATAGTTATTTAAAACATATCAACTTATTAATTCAAATAATGATTACACTTAAAACGGTATAAAGTGAAAGAACGTCTGAGGGGAAAACATCTTCAATGTTTTTCGAAGGTGATTGGAGATGAAGACCGTGGAAGATGTTGGAATATTGTGGTAGCCGCACTGATTCACAAAGATGGAGTCACCAAAAAGGAGTTAATTTTAGGAGTAAGCTGTTCTTAGCCCAATTTATCAGTAAAATTATAACTCTTAATTAGACGAGTGAGCGCAGCGAACGAAGTCTACAACGCTACTCGATCGGGCCTTGGTCGTGATTAATAATTCTGTTAAATGTTAAATGTTAAATGTCTGTCTGTCCGGTCCCATACGGCCGAACGGCCAAATAGACTGAGCTGAAATTTTAAAACGGACATCCGTGACCAGGTAACTGAGAACTGCTAACAAAATGAGCTCAATCCGTTGCGATTTAAACCTGCAAGAAATAAAAAACTGAAAATACGTTGAAATGTATTGGAATTATTTTAAAGACAATTTGGTTTTCATTTTGAAATAATATTTTTTGTTTATTATTTACCTGGCTGTGAAATGCCGTGTCCAAGGTTAATCGAATGTTGGTCGTCAAGGTACCCCCAAATTCCGCTCGTAGATTGAGTAAACCTTGCAATATTTTCACGTATTTCGTACTGGCTATGTTTTCAAAGTATTGTCACAGATGATGGGCTACACTGCGTTATATGTATTTCAAAACATGTTAAATAATTTAAAAAAATACAATCCACAAATTACAAAATCTTTCCCGACCATTGAACCCACGTCTCCCACATTTCGGCTATAAGGGCGCTTTAGCCAATTTGACTAGGGAAACGACAAAGTCGTTGTTAGACGAGTGAGAGAGTCATGTGTTGAGTACGCGGGAACATTTGCATTTAAGTTTGATTATAATATTCGTATCAACAATAGGGTATTTAAGTTTAGGTCATAGTTTAGGCCATAATGCTCCATTGTAGCCTATGATAGGCTAGGGAGGCCTAAATTATAGGGGGAAGAAAAGGAATGTTACCGGGTACTCAACACATGGCTCACTCACTCGTCTAACAACGACTTTGGCGTTTCCCTAGTTAGACGAGTGAGCGCAGCGAACGTAGTCTACAACGCTACTCGATCGGGCCTTGGTCGTGATTAATTCTGTTAAATGTTAAATGTCTGTCTGTCCAGTCCCATACGGCCGAACGGCCAAATAGACTGAGCTGAAATTTTAAACAGACATCCGTGACCAGGTAACTGAGAACTGCTAACAAAATGAGCAAAATCCGTTACGATTTAAACCTGCAAGAAATAAAAAACTGAAAAATACGTTGAAATGTATGGAAATTATTTTAACGACAATGGTTTTCATTTTGAAATAATATTTTTTGTTTATCATTTAGCTGGCTGTGAAATGCCGTGTCCAAGGTTAATCGAATGTTGGACGTCAAGGTACCCCCAAATTCCGCTCGTAGATTGAGTAAACCTTGCAATATTTTCACGTATTTCGAACTGGCTATGTTTTCCTTGGTATTGTCACAGATGTAGGACTACACTGCGTTATATGCATTTCAAAACATGTTAAATATTTTAATAAATACAATCCAGAAATTACAAAATCTTTCCCGACCATTGAACCCACGTCTCCCACATTTGGGCTATAAGGGCGCTTTAGCCAACTCGACTAGGGAAACGCCAAAGTCGTTGTTAGACGAGTGAGAGAGTCATGTGTTGAGTAGCGGATATTTGCATTTAAGTTTGATATAATATTCGTATAACTAATAGGTATTTAAGTTTAGTATAGTTTAGCAATAATGCTCCACTGTAGCCTATGATAGGCAGAGCCTAAAAAGGGGGAGTGATACAAGGCGTCGTCCGTCCTGTGATGTAGCTTATAACCGGGCCTACGTGTGATACAAGGCGGTGGTTCGGCCCCGTCCTGTGATGTAGCTTATAACCGGGCGAACGTGCGCCCCGTGCGGCTACGGTGGCAGCTGAGATATTAGCCAACACCAGGGCGATAAATACACGTTCAGCCTGCAACAGTGATGCGGACACCTTACTTAATCTCGGCGTGTTTCAACCCACCCGTGGGCTGAGCTAGAACAACGCTTGTCCGGCCACAGAACAGAGTAGGTGGATGGTTTGAGTGAATATTTCTGTGAGTATATGCATGTCTGTTCTCTGCACTCTTCCCTCGTTCATAATTCAGAATCATTCCAAGCTCTCATCGGCCTATCTGACTTCTAATCCGCCTGCGTAGCTCAGCTCAGCGCTAGTAAAATAAGCTTATTTCGGAAGATTGCTGGTTCATTGAACGGAAATTCTGACAAGATTTCTCAAAGTCAATAAAATCAAAGTGTATCTCTTTAGTTAATAAGTATACGTTAAATAATAAAATGAAACGAATTGATCCAGGGATTGACTTATTCCTCCCAACCGCCTTCGTACAATAAAAATTAACAGCTTTCCAATGTAAAATAATATTCTTAATACTGATTTAAAACGCTGTATCGACTTTTTAAAGGGACTGTAATGCCCTCGCCCACATTGACTACAATGTGTTATTGAATACACATAGCTTTACACACAAATACATATCAACCCCCTTTACACACACGAACGGTCCATAGATAATCTTGGTGTAATCGTAGGTCACGATATATATGATGATATTAATATTTAAGGGCGCGTGAACTGTGTAGTTGTAGGTTGGATAACGACATATGGAGGCAATATAAGTCCTGCCAATCCTCTGTTGTTGCGAGGTATAAATATTCCGATTCCCTGCGACGATATCAGCAAGTGCGGCTGTAGTGACGTCACCATTATCCACTTGAACCGCCCCCAAAGTCGGCGTAATCGTTTCAGATTATTCCCATTTACCGATCATTTTAAAATACCATCCCTTTCGATATACGAAAAGTTTTTCAAATCCTCAACAGTCCTTTGAAACGAACGTGCTATCGGTTATCGGGCCGCGAAACGCCCAACTGTGCGGCAACATCTGAACCGAGTTATAAAAGTGAGAGAAAGAGGTCGGCATCTCTCTGAAATCATCACCACAAATCGATCCCAGCGCGGCTTATCGTCCTGGCGGAGAGCGCGGTAAGCCCATGTGAATTGAATCCGACCTTAAAGAATTGGACGCCGAATCTCGGGCCGCAACCAAACATAAACCCATATCCGAGCTCAGTTGGATAAATCACGGAGCTTGCCGAGTTAATTGGAATATATCGAAATGGTCGACGCGTTCGACTTTCGAGTTTTCCGTTTTCTATGGTTTTCGTGTTAATAATGGGCAGAGTTTGTTTGTTCAAGTCGCGGACTTCCCTTGGATCTAAGAAGTAATCGAATGGAATATTGGTCTGGTCGCGGGTTTGACAGAAGACTGTAAATCCCAGTAAGTATGAATGGTTCTAGTTTTGGGGCGGGGGGGGGGGGGGGGGGGGGGCTCTTAGCGAACTACGTCACACCTTCGTGGGAGTGGAGAGTCACTAAAGTGTGCCGAGTCGATTTATGAAGATTTACCCACTTGCAATTTTGAAATTTTCTCTTCATATCGCCCATGCAGCAATAATTAAAAGGTGAAACCGATTCGCTGTTGAATTAATTGCACCACGCACTAATTCAATTTTTTTTAAAGATCTAGTTGAAAAGTGGTAGATTTAAGTCACATTGATTATTTTGGGCAGAAGGGAGTCCATATACGGGGGAGAGTCGTGTGACCTTATAAGAGTGGGCCTAAGGAATGTACATTTTCGATGATATACTTTATTCAGAGCTCCGCGTCCGGCGATTGTCATTGCAATCAACATGTTATTTATAGTTATTTAAAACATATCAACTTATTAATTCAAATAATGATTACACTTAAAAAGGTATAAAGTGAAAGAACGTCTCAGGGGAAACATCTTCAATGTTTTTCGAAGGTGATTGGAGATGAAGACCGGGGAAGATGTTGGAATATTGTGGTAGATGCACTGATTCACAAAGAGGAGTCAACCAAAAAGGAGTTAATTTTAGGAGTAAGCTGTTCTTAGCCCAATTTATCAGTAAAATTATAACTCTTAATAAATAACAAAGGTTACATTTTAAGAGTTAAAACTCCAAAAAATGCATCACTTCCTTTCGTGGAAACCTTACTCCTAATATTAACTCCGTAATTTGCTAACTCCTCTTTGTGGATCCAGGCCCTGGTGACTTTTTGCCATACAAACGAGTCTTATAATATGTGGAGCCACAACGTTCATCCATCGTTCTCTCCAGTTGCTGATCTCCTGATCTGTTTTCACCACAGTATTGACTACCTCACACGCCATCTTCTCCAACACCAAGGCGGGCTCCTCTGGGGCTCAGAGCGTAAGATAGCTGGGAGATGAGAGGAGGATCAACAGCTTAGAGCTACAGCTAATTTCGGTTGAGTTTAACCCGCTGGTTTGGAAGCCTGATTAATAATTCTTTGAGGCTTAATTAGAGCCACTAAATAATCCCTCTTAAAGGTTACTTAGTGGAGTTGATGTGGATATATGAGGGTGTATCTGATTCTGATGATGTTTGAGAAGAAAGAAGACAGTCGGAAAACACATTGGTACTAGTTACGAGCCTGAAAGTAATTTCTCAACATCATCAACATGCTTTTGATCTGTGCGTGTCCTTGTTTTATAGACAGACACATTTTCCAATCCGACCAATCTTTCAATATTTGCATGAACGATATTTACGTTCGTCTATATATTGTAATTATAGAAAGTGGCAAAGAAATTATGTGCTGGTTACCTAAAATAATATCCAAAATAACTCAAATATAGGCTACAAGTCAACATGAGGGTTATGGATATGAATGCCTGTGACCACCTTTCACTACCTAGAGACAGGCACTGTCCATGGCAATTTAATAGCGGGGCAATCCAATGAGGATATAAATTAATATATTATCATGTAATAACATTTTCAATTTTGTGTACTATGTTTTCTAAAGCCACATGATTCAACTCATCGCATCCATTTTATAACCGAAGTGGTTATAGTTTGTTTGTGTCAGTATAAAATATCACGTAAACATCCACAGCTTGGTGAAATGTTATATTTGTATCCCTGCAACGGCGCTTATATCCACGGGGCGTAAGAGAAGGCGAGAGTTACTTGGGCGCTGATGTTCCGTGCTCACTAAGGCGTACGTGTTCTGTCGTGGAGAGTGGGGTGTCATCATTTGTTGAGGGTGCGACACGATGAGGACAGATGTTTAATTAAAGGACAGACACTCTGACAGAGGTCACCCCGTATAAGACGGTGGATACGCCGTCAACCATATCTTTGAGGGGACGTCCTCGGAATCCTAATTATAACCTGGCCCATGCATTACCTTGGACGGTCACCAGATGTTATTACAAGAGAGGGTCCGTGAACTTACTTCGCAGGTCGAATAATAGAGTTCGGGGTTCAGGACGATCGCGATTATCAGGACGCAATTGTCCTGGAAGTTACTAAAACCACCCCATAGATAGACGGACTTGGGCTACAAGTTGGAGCTCGGTCCGTAGAAAGAATAGGGAAGGACTAATTTCTCTATCACGCCCGACTTCAATTCGCCCATGAACACAGATTGGCCAATTATATCCAATCGGGACTAATTTACCAATTCCATTGTCCAATCAGCTTCAACACGTTCACATAATTGCAACAACAACAACGAAAGATTCGGTCTTAATGCCTGGAAATAAACTTATTTTGCGCGCCACGGAATTGAATTCAGCAATTTCCGGCTAAATGGGATTCCCCTGAAAAGCGATCATCTGTGGACGTCGTCTGTACAAAATAAAATATCATTGTGAATTCGCCGACAGGGAAATTTTTGAACAACAATACTAACATTTGTGAATTATGCACGCGAATACTATAGAAATAAGATCTAACAAACAATTTAATTTTACATGCAGCAAACAATGTTATCACGATTAATCCTTATATAAACTCTACGAAAAGTATCAATACGATATGGATAAGTTGATGTGTCAAGATAATGTTACATTATATCATATTTAACTTACAAAAATTACATATTGTTATATTAATGAATTCTTCGCAATGGCTAATATTATATGATGTGAGTAAAACTGTAAATTGAATAGTCTTCATTTGGCAACAAAAGCAAATTCAAATCCGTATACTGTCATTTATCGCAATAATGAAACAAATTACCCTCTTGTGACTATTAATGTCAATGTATAATATATATCATACAATGTATGGACCCATTTAATACCGTTTTACTTTCAGCATATAACAACTCTTACAAAAAGGATAATTCTCCTCTATTTTTCAAAACGATCGACATAAATTATGTGGAACACTTGCTCATAAATCGCATACTATGCAAATTTGATCACACTCAACTTTTCAAATAAACAGTGTTGCAATGTCTAGGAATAGTAATTTAAGTGTCTCGGTGAATCGAACATAAATTACCCGTTTCTTTGAGTGCGGTTGTAACCATCCCATATTGTGTGAATGAATGCACATTGCATCTCCTAACGGCGATAAATCGAACGGGGCGGCGTGAACTGTGAAGTATCCTACTTGCTCTCTGATCTCTAGCCTCTAGCTCGATATGAACGATTGATGATGATGTTCATAGTTCCACAACAAACGTATGTCTCCTAGGGTGGGGCAAATGTTAGGTTGGCATGCATGATTTGCTCCTGTCACTCTTGTGCATACAGGGAATCTATCTTGAGTTTTCACAGATCCAGGTTCAAACATCCGTTGACTTTTCTAACATCAATAACCAACCACCCCTTTCCGATACACACATTCCAATATCAATTTAGTATATCATTTGATGTCGTATTTCACTCGTATCGAGTGAGCGAGTCATATTTTGTTCAGTATAGAGAGTCAGTAATATTTTGTTCAGTATCGAGTGAGTCAGTCAGAGTTTGTTCAGTATCGAGTGAGTCAGTCATATTTTGTTCAGTATCGAGTGAGTCAGTCATATTTTGTTCAGTATCGAGTGAGTCAGTCATATTTTGTTCAGTATCGAGTGAGCCAGTCATATGTTGTTCAGTATAGAGATTCAGTCATATTTTATTCAATATAGAGTCAAATGTGTTCGTTATTTTGTTCAGTTTTTACTTTTGAGTGACTATTGCTACATAAAGTTTTTTTGCAATTCGCTTAACGCTCTGTCTCTAATTCGGTAGGTAGCCAGATCAATACCAGCCACCGACAATCCTGACATGTTCTTGTTTATCTTCAGACACTATAAGTGAATGCTGGAATCGAGTCCTATACAATAGCCCTTGGACAATCTCTCACCCAATACATATAGTTATGGGAAGTTATCTACTAAAAATTGTGTGTATCCGACCAAATAATTTCCAAATCCAGTCAGTGTGAAGCGATTAGTCTCGGTCGCAGCCACACACACGTGCTGTATGATGGATGTCCGTGTGTGTGTGTGTGTTGTCCATGCTACGCACGTCCCGGCCGCCTGCCCCACCGCCACACCGAGGCCTACTCCAGATAGACAGGTAGATAGACAGACAGTCTGGCCGTCGCGGCCCGCGAGAATTAATTAGTGTCGCGTGCTCTTCAAGCTAATAGACCCGCTAATGTACTAATTGAAGCTTGAACGCCACCTGCCGGTGAGATATTAAACCTTGTCGCATGGGGTGAGATAAATCGTCGTCGTGGTATCCGAGCTATGACATCATCTCTGACGTCACTGATCAACCGGCATGCCGAGAATATCATGGAGGTCAGTTGTACTCATCAGCTTTATCCACTTTTCAAATGCTCATCAACTAGAGTTTGAGCTATCTTCAAATGAAATTAATGGCTATAATCGTGAAGAGTTATGTACGTCGTTAGTTTATGTAACAATATCAATAATTTGAGAAATCATATATTTTTCGAGTCATTTCGCTATATTCATTTATTAAAACTCGCTTAAAAAACTGTTTCAAATGAATAATTTTCGTGGGAAACCTGCCCACTGCTCAATGCACGACCCTTTACAAGTGTCCAACTAGATATTTTAGAATTTTGAGAATTCTAAAGAGAATATCCGAGGACTTTTTAAGAGGACTAAACACCTTGCATTCACCTTTACGACTGAAGAAAACCTCGGATAGAACTTTCAGTCAGGATTGCCGGTGACGTGATTCGACCCGAGGACCGCCCGAATCAGTCTCACGCTTTCCGCTTGAGCCTACACTGTCGGTGAATAATGATTTATGGACAATTTCATTTTTATGAAGATACTTAACTTGTAGTGTATGATTTGAATCACACAAATGATTATAAAAGCCCCGGTATTAGAATTAGTGTAATTAATCTGTAATGTCAAAATGATTTATTTAACAAGTTCTGTCCATATTAATAATTGTTATTTAATTTTACGAAACCCTGAATGTACGACATAAATTATTAGGTCTCACCGTGCATATAGATATTGCAGTTCGGTATGAAATGATGTAATGATCTTTAAATGGCTTGGAACACCGAACAGCGCGATGCCGGTCTAACACTAACGTATCGAGCTGATGTTGCACGTATGTTTCTTCATGTATCAACAACTAAGATATAATATGCCATTAATTTGTACCATTGTACAACACAAACCAACATTGAACAACCCAATGTTTAAACTAACTTGCGCCAGTGTTAATTGTGTTTATTACTCGTCTGGCTGGTTATGATTATTAATTCGAGGTGTGTGTTTTTGATGAGGGCACGACCGTGGACATCCCCCGTGGAGCTGAAATTATGTGACGAGCGACCACGAGTAAAATGTTTAAAACGTGTTCAAACCGCCTGGTAATTAAATGAACAGCCATGTTTCCATTCTAAACCACACCGCACCGACTTACCGCAGGATGTCAGTTACGGTCGGTTGTCTTTCTCTAGCGAATACAGTTTCTTTTATGTCCTCTCGCAAAGCGTTAAAGAAAACGAGTTTTCTTACACTTCTAGCAAATAAAGTCGTGAATTTTAAAGACTTCTTTCAACAGAGTCACTTTATAAGCCAACCAAGATATAGTTGTAAACGAAGATCTTAATGTACTCTTAGCAAATTCATTAAATTAAAATAGCTTCTTTGAAAACACTATTAGTATAGCTAAGCATGTAAAGCTCATTTAAAACGCTCTTAATAAATTCATTAATGTTAACTTAAGAGATTTTTTTCAAAACTCTGTAAATCCAAATGTTTTAAGAGCTTATTTCAAAACACTTATAGTAAATCCGCGAATTCAAAATAGCATCTTTCAAAGAGCTTCTTCAAAATACTCTTATAATCTATAAATATGTGTTGATATGAATTAATTCTGTCTCAAAGACAACGATGAAAAAAGCACATACGAAACTTGCTACACGCACTTTAAAGAGCTTCTTGTTACTCTTATATAGTCAATTAATGCATTTTAAAGTCTTTCTAAGAGCTTTTAAAAGAGAGGAACTCTGTTTTTGTGGGGCTGGAGAAACTCAATACTCATGGGCGTGCTCAGGGTGACAATGACACTCTTAGCTACGGCACGGCCTAAAAATAACAAATTTGTCACTATGACTTAATACTTGGTGGAGGTGCCGGGTAAGTAAATATACTTTCTTTTATTCGTCGGAATACCCTCTTCCCCTGAACCCACTCCTCGGATCACCAACACATTATAAATGTCAACTAAAACTCTTGTCAGTCTGAGTTTATGTTTGGTTGTCAACGTGAAACGGGCTACATGGGAAGACAATAGGAGATAAAAGTGAAGCATATTGGGGAGCACCTCTTCCTGATTAGGCCTACTGTATAACCAGGTGTATGAACTTTGAAATATGTTTTTCAGTGTAGGCGTGTATGGAAGAGATCCGTTGCAGTTACATACACTTATGACTGAGCAGGATTTCAAGTAAATGTGTTGCACCACAACTGCATAGAAAGCGTAAAAGCCTACTCCAATCGAGAAGAGAGGGGAATGAGCAAGTGGCTTACCGTGAAATCCTCTCGGCAGCCTAGCTTTGAAAGTTGCTCTTTCCTCCGTGCAGCATCTGAAAGAAGGAAAGAAGGAAGCTTTTTAAGTGTGAACCTTTACGAGATCATCCGTTCCCCGGACTTTTAGCTAAACCAGTTGGCTCATAGCTAGACTACACTACCCGAGAAACCGGTTTTCTGACCTGGTTTACAGGAGGAGAGAGTTAACTACCCCCTTCAACAGCTGATGTTTTAGAACACGTGTGAACAACGCTGGAAATAAGTTTCAAATGTCATAATACACGAATTAAAATTTGAAATTTTTTGAAACTATAGGGAAACTATTATCTGGCATGTCAGTTTATTTTTATTCGCAATGAGAATTTTGTAAAACTAGGAAAACGCTTAAGTCCCGCCGCGTTGTTGGATGAGCGTAATTGGTGCATTGAGCTGCCATGTGTTATGCAGATTTTCTGTTGTTCTGTGAAAAAATTATTACTAAGTCGAAGAATTTTTTTTAATTAAATTTAAATTAAATAAAAAATTAACTTAATATTTTTATTAATTTTAAAAAATAAAAGAAATCGTAAAATTGCGATTTTCATAAGCAATAATTATTCGAATGCGTTCAAATTTTACATGAATATATTAATTCATAAAATTAAGGTTCTGTGAAAAAATCATTACAATAAGGATAGAGCATGAAGTCAAAAATTGTTTTAAAAAAGAAAAAAACCTGTAAATTTCGATCTTCATGAGAAATAATTTTTCATTGCGCTCAAATTTCACACGATATCTAATTCTAAATAAAGGTTCTGTGAAAAAATCAATAAATTGGTAAGCATGTAGGTGTTATAAGTCAAGAATTTTTAAATAGAAAAAATTGTAAAATTGAGAATTTCATGAGAAATAATTTTCCGATTGCGCTCAAAAACGTGGCAGTTCTAAGTTCAGAGATTTCTAAGGCCTTCAGAAAATTTCATCGCAATTGGAGTATCGGTTTAGTCGGAATCGTGTTAACAAACACACAAAAATACATACAGAAAAAAGAAAGAAAGAAAGAAAAAAAAACATTCCGGATTTTTTTCTCCAGTGTAGTGAAATGGAATCTTCGCTTCGCTCGCTACGCTCATCCAAAAATTGACTTTACGGCAATTCGATTCACCGAAAACTACATGAGAGTGTGTAAGTGAATTTACAAAACCTTGATTATCAGTGTTAGGATTCGACTCTATAGTTTGAGCACCACTGAACCGATGAAAAAACGTATGTGATAATAATACAAAATTATTTTTAATACAATCCAGAAATCACAAAATACAATTCGACGAGGATTTGATGTTGATCTGATTTCTGGATTGTAATAAATTTATCAATTTCGCCTACTGAATTGTTTCCCAACCAAACCAAATCGAGAAGTAAAATAATAATATCTTCATATTTATTTATGTACGCATTTATTTACTATTCTTTGATATTTTCTACCATATATAAGGAACGTGTAAATCAGGAGACGGGCGTCTTCACTAGTCTGGTATAAGACAACACCATATTTCGCTCATGTTTTACTTCTTGTTTTTGAAATTTTTCCCTGCTGTGAGTAAAATGTGTAAAACGTGTTGTAAATTCCCCCCGGACTTATAAAACCTGGCTTGTTTGTAGTTCACAAGTACTAAATCTCAATCTTCCGAGATTCCTTTCAAAGCCCAAGCTAAACATAAACATTAATTAAGTTATATTAATGGAATATTATACTCAACAGAAATTTAATCAGAGAAAACTTCTAAGCTTTTTCCTACCTTGGGTATAAAATATGGCCAGAGGTATTTTCGCATCACAATGCCCCACGGACGTAAATTATTGGCTTGCGGATGACACAATCTTATTATCATAGTGAGTTTTTTTAGTTCGTCTGGTCTTCGAGCAGATAAAATTTCAATAATGCTCTGTAAGAATGATGGGAAAAGTGGTTTTCTGCCCGGAATGTCCGGATATAACTCAGAAAGATCAAGTGCGCGAGCAGCGACAGACAGTATTCATATTACAACGTTTCTTACTGATTGAATTTCAAATATTTCTTAAGCTCGGATAATACTCGCATTTCTAGTTCACGTTGCTTCGCTTCTTCTAGCATGAATTCACATTCCCAGCATTTCGTTTACTTCAGAAGCTTTGAAGCATTCACCCATATGATGAGATTCCCTTTGACGCTTACGACAGCCAGCGTAACGATCTAACTTCAGCGCACAATGTGACCCTTCTAGGTGATTAGGTAGGTGCTGAGTTTACTAATTATAAATTTAAACTCATTTTAAAATCAATGGTGTAATACTTATGAAACGCGATAACTGAATTATGTGATTGTAAATTTGTATCTAAATTTGTGATAATTTAACAAGTTATTGGAAACCATGTTTGAGAAATGCAATATTATGGTTTGGTGTTATGTTGTATTTACATAAGAAGAGATAAATTCAAATTAAACATGACAAAATATTTAATTTTTCATGCATTTTACAGTACACAAGAATTTCATGAAGGCAAGCACTGCAATTGTGATTATTGTAACAATCACCAACGCTAACGTTAAATTTTGCCAACATTTTTTTCGTACTTTTTTAAAAATAATTTGTATTACTATTAAGATTGTGTAAGAACTACCAAGCGTATTTTAAGACTTGTACGTCAATTATACCAAGTATATAAGTGGGCATTCAATTCAATTCAATCATGTATTATTGTTGCTAAGAAATAAAACGCATTTTGAATTTGAATTAGAATTACGTATAGCAAACGTTGATAAAATAACGTTAGCACTACTTTTACAACTGCTTAATATAATTTTATAAGGCTTGGAAATCTCTCTCTTGGAAATCTCAACCCACAGACAACGCTTATTTTGAGTTTTGTAAAAAAAAAAATATGCTGTTATTTTCCAAATATCCACGAATACAATAGCCACTTAGCTAAGAGGGTATTTATAAAAATGCGTTCAAACAACATTTTAAACAGTTTTAATAAACCCTTTGAGAAGAACAGAACAGAAAAGAAAGACATGAAATACGGTTATCACGTGTGTTCTGTTAGCCAAGCCATCAGATAACCCGCCCTAGTCGGCTGCGTGCTACATGGGGCCTCACGTGGCTTATCTCAGCCGGCTGGTTTAGTCACCCCTGTAAATCACGTTCCTTATCTCAAGGCCAGACTTTACGAGGATATCACCCTCTTAAGTCTGGGAACAACCCCTAACATGTTGTCGTGCTCTACTTGACCTGAGATTACATGGGGCCTCACGTGGCTTATCGCAGCCGGCTGGTTTAGTCACCCCTGTAAATCACGTTCCTTATCTCGAGGCCAGACTTTACGAGGATATCACCCTCTCAGCCTGGGAACATGTTGTCGTGCTCTACTTGACCTGAGATTACTTGCGACAATCAGAGATCGCAGATTGCAAGGTGCGGGCATCGATCCCACGGAGGATTAGGCTCAGCACACTGGAAGAAACTATCGTGTGCGTTGCAAAGCTGTTACAGAAACAAAATAACAAAATTGAAAGCAATAGAGATTCTCTTTCAACAACTTGTATCTGCCAATTAGAAGAAATTTAACTAGCGAATAACAAAATCTGCTACGATAACAATAACTCTGCTTGGCATGACATTTTAGAAATTTCGACTGAAAAATCTGTCTTTAATTCATTCCACTCTGTAGGATTATGGAATAGGGCAATTGAGACGGATTGAGAAGGAATTCGCATTAACGACCGAAGAAACCCTAGAGAAAAACTATCAATCGAGTTAGCTGGTGGTGGGATTCGAACTTGTGACTTCCCGAATCAAAATCTCGCGCTTACATCAACTGTCGGTTGCAAGGCATGAAGCCTCACGAGTTTTAGACTATCATGCCATTGGCTAGGAAGGTAAATACATCGCCAGAACCTGCAACGATGGACAAGCAAAGACCTCAAACTTGACACTATGTCCAAATGACACCCAGTACTCAATTCAGAGTTCGGATCTTTATCTAACACTATTTTGAAGGCATGGTTCTAATCTGTTAGGGGTATTAGTGTCACGTGACAATCATGGAAATCAGGGCGACACACTCGTCCTCAACCGTGAGAAACGCTCTCGCGTGGACGCCCCACGCAGCTGCCGGAGCCAAAGTCACACAGCGAAAATTATTAAAACTGTGAGAACTGAAATGATTATTTTTCCTTTCATAAGTATTTTTCTCAATGTTCGGTCGTTTGGAAAATGTGGATTGAACTACCTGGTGGATTGGAAACAGAAACCAAACGAGCGAACTGTCGGTCAGACCCTCCTATATGTGTGCACGCTCGGGGCTTCTAAGGCACGGATGGTGACACCAACCCGAATCAAGTATTTACCCTTAAAGCGAAGTTGACACAAACAGAGTCTAGCGGAAAATCCAATTACCCTAGTAGTTGTACTAGAAAATGTGACCTGCTTATACATAGCTTTGCCTACAAATTAATTAAGTGTATAGTCAGTCATCCAGATTTATACAAAGTCGCTTTTCCCCTGCAGATTTACATCACGAATTATTTTGATTTGTTTTAAAATAACACAAACATTAACATAAATAGGGACTTAAATAAATAAATACATTTGTATTATTAGAGTCTACCCACTCAGTTACATAACTGATTTTCAGTGGGGGAAATTAAATTTAAAGCCGACCAAGCCAACCCTAATAACGTGTATTAATGAAATTCCACGTCGTAAATGAAGTACCACTAGGCCTTCCCGTAAGCTGTATAGCGACGACACGTCTCAAAGCAGAGTTATGTCAAGTCCACTGCCGAGATACTCAACTCAAGAAACTTATGTTATGTAGCGATCAATTAACTTACCGGAGAGGGCTCACAACACGGTTGCCATGGGGATGATGCTAGATTGATTCTTCGAGGGGTTCGACGGAAAGTTATACACAATGGCACCCTTGACATCGCGGAGCAAATTTGTTCGCATTCTGGCTGTAACGACTAACGGCACTTCTAAAAAACTCTGAACCTTACTTCATAATGTCTAGATGTATATAATCTAGAAGCAAGTTTCACTTCAAATATAATCGGACAATCTAGATGTAGATACAATATGACAATCAAATATATTATTAACTATTGTTTATTCTGGTCATGTTTACAATAAAAAGCAGAAAGACACAAAATCATAAAGAAAAATGTTACCATCAGTGTCTTGACAAGAAACGGCGTCGAAGTAAGCGAACATTTTGTTAAAACAGTCGAAATTAAGAAGAAATCTCGTGCCGCGAAGACACAAAACTATCACGTCACACGTCAGAGGCTTACGTTTGAATTCCAAGGAGGAAAGAAAGATATTAATTTTAGAAGTCTAATAATTAATACTAATCTAAGACAAAACCTAGAACATAAAACTCACTTCTAAAAATGCTGAACTAAAGAAAATAGTGCCCAAACTCAAAGATAGTATAGTGGAGGATATTAACCCTCGTTAGGGACGATCCGGAAAGTCCAGGGTCTGAAAAGTGGGGTTAGTTGCTGTCGTTTGCTGCTGTTTTGTTCCAAGTTATGTGATTTTTTCGATTTTAGAGTTGAGCATTTGTCAATGTCAGTCAACACAATTTGTACCGAAGCATGCGGTACATGTCTCGTTTCTTTGCTACAGCCTTGCAGCTCCATCGTGTATAGACAGACTGGGATAGATTCACTGTTATTGCTGTTCGTGTGGAAACATTTAATAATATGACTACAAACTGTACAATATCAAAACAGGCATGAAAGCCTGCTAAATGCGACTTTTTTCCGACAATTTCTTAGACGTACACTAAATTGAAGTAAACAAATACTAACAAGCACACGTTTAAAAAGTTGTTAACATAAAAGCCGGGAAAATGAAGGTCAGCATTTAATGAAAAGAACAAACACACTCTTTAAATCCTCAGAAGACTATTGTCAACACGTTTAGAGTTTTCTTTAAGAATGTAATTGTAAAGGCATCATGTAGCCCACACTTCGGCTCAGCAGTACATCGTGTCTCAACCAATTCCGTATTACTAAGCTAATGCTAATCCGCTGGTTTAAGGTAATCCCGCGATTAGACAAGTTACTTTATAGTTATGAAATTAGCATACATTAGTATGCTACTTTACATACGTTTCAGAATGGCTTTGTAAGACATATCTTCTTACTCGGTGCGAGATGAGTAACTGAGCAGCCTTGTCGACTCTAGGAACTTGAATCGTACATCATATCGCTTTGCTCGCAAGCTCTTCTTTCCATCATTTGGACGCGGTCTGATACTTCCTTTCTATCCCTCGTTCCAGGTTCGAATCATGGACGTCGCGGTTAATCTTCTAAGTCATACATTCGAGTTGATTTATTTTGTTTATATCTATCAAATTCACTAATATAACTGATTTCCAAACAACTTGGTGTTGCTGATTCCATTGTAGAAGGTTGAGGTTCGAATCCAGATAGTTTAACCGGTTCCCACTAGAATAAGTTAAGCAAACTCGGGCGTGGTCAGAGGTAGAGTTGGTGACCGCTCTGCCCTGAAACTCACGTATACCGCTGGTTAGAGCAGATGGAGGGTTCGAGAGCTAGTGTAACGGCTTCGTTCTCTTCGACTTCTGCTCGGCAGTCTGGATTAGTGGAGGAACCTATAATATGACTGTCAAAGTAACACCGTCCTTTCGGATAAGCCGTTGGTCCCCTTGGTACTTTTCAAAAGGAGTAGGCTACGTGGTGGTACCGGGTTTCCCTCCTCCCTTCTATTCATACTTTATCCCCATTGATCACCACTCATCGTCTCGAATAGCCAAAGTGCATTAATATGAGACGTCAAGCAATTTCCAATCAATCAATCCAATCAATCGAATTCCGTCACTTATATCTTAGTTATGTATTGTGAATTTGAATTGTACGTGCTATCAGTTACACACAAGAAAGTGCGCATTCTCGCATAGTCCTCAACCGAAAATTAGTCTACACTTTGTGACATTTGGGATAATACATAAATCTGTTTTTAAGTTCCATCATTAATAAAAAATATTGAATAACATTAATCAAATATTCATTTAAACGTGACATATAATGTTCTTACGAGACTGGCGCGGAGTTGGTCATACTCGGGTCTCGAACCCAGCGCCTCGCCTCAGAGAGCTGTGTAAACGTGACATATAATGTTCTTACGAGACTGGCGCGGAGTTGGTCATACTCGGGTCTCGAACCCAGCGCCTCGCCTCAGAGAGCTGTGTAAACGTGACATATAATGTTCTTACGAGACTGGCGCGGAGTTGGTCATACTCGGGTCTCGAACCCAGCGCCTCGCCTCAGAGAGCTGTGTAAACGTGACATATAATGTTCTTACGAGACTGGCGCGGAGTTGGTCATACTCGGGTCTCGAACCCAGCGCCTCGCCTCAGAGAGCTGTGTAAACGTGACATATAATGTTTTTTACGAGACTGGCGCGGAGTTGGTCATACTCGGGTCTCGAACCCAGCGCCTCGCCTCAGAGAGCTGTGTAAACGTGACATAATGTTCTTCGAGTTGGTCTATACTCGGGTCTCGAACCCAGCGCCTCGCCTCAGAGAGCTGTGCCCTGTTGCAATGGCTATCGTCATAGTTCACGTTCACGTTATATTCTAAGCTAAATTGATGCAGTTGTGATCACATTCAAAGAGCTCGTGATGAAATTAAGTACGCTGACCAATATTAACAACATCCTAGGATTGAAACCCACGTCCTTAGCTGGTCGGACTCGGACCGTCACTGTAATGAGACCAGGTCTTTGTACCAGCACCCCCAGCATAACGCGGCTACTACACACACTACTACAACTACAACATCCTAGGATTGAAACCCACGTCCTTAGCTGGTCGAACTCGGACCGTCACTGTAATGAGACCAGGTCTTTGTACCAGCACCCCCAGCATAACGCGGCTACTACACACACTACTACAACTACAACATCCTAGGATTGAAACCCACGTCCTTAGCTGGTCGGACTCGGACCGTCACTGTAATGAGACCAGGTCTTTGTACCAGCACCCCCAGCATAACGCAACTACTACACAAAGAGTGTGACAAGCCTTTCATCCTTATCGAAGCCACGCCTCTTAATGATATACTTTGCATTACTCGATCGGGTTTGATAATTATTAAATCCATGCTTCTACTTCAAGTTTTTTATTATACAATTTTATTTTAGTGCTCAAAAGCAATTCCATTGAGGGAAATGTAAAATGAAGATGAAAGAGATTTCACATAGATCGTATATATTTTAAATTCATCCAGAGTACTCATTAAAAATCTCATGAAATAAAAAGCATTGGAAAACCATACTGAGTAATGTACATTATATATTATATTTTCCAACATATTTACTCAGATACGAGAAATTGATTAGTCAGTTATATTGCTCAGCTGACTGATACCAATATGTTATATTCATTTGACACTTAGTTATGAATCATTAACAACCAATAATTTGGATTTTTCGATTCGCATGATTTTGATATGTCCAAAATTGCACTTGTTAATTTTAAAAAAAAAAAAAATGTATGGTCATTTTATAGGGTATATACCTATCTAAATAATATGGTCAGCTAGGGTTCTTATTTAGAAAATGGTGAATTGCCCAGTTCCTTCTGTTCCGGAATGGTAGAATGCTCATAAAGTATGTTTCGCTTGTGTGCGGTTTCTGATTTTTCGCCCGGTGCATTCTAGTATTCATGACTGAACACACGTTTAATTGATCATTTGCGAGGCGATTAAAACCGCGTGCCTTTGCCAGAGCGAGTGAGCTTCAACATTCCACGCTCCCCATTACAAATTAAAATAACCAAGAGTATTCATCGTAATTTAATTAGAGTTGAGTGTTTTATTGATAAATTTTGATTGGTAAAGTGGGGCGTCAAATATTCGTTTTATTTACAGAAGTCACGTTTATTCTGTACCTCGCCTCTCTAGTAAATTATACGTATTTAATACGCGAGCTGTGAGTGGCAGCTCGTCTGTCGAACTTTGTTCTTCTTGCCTCAGCCTTAGTTTACCCTCTCCCCCCCCCCCAGCCGCCACTCTTCGAATCTGCTAGGAATTAACCATTTGCTTTCCATTAATGTAAAGTACAGCAGAGTAAACTGTAATATTCCGACTAAAAGCCCAAACAACGATCTACAAACAACTCTAAAATCACATCTGTTCCATTTTGAATTAATTTCTTAATCGAGGCAGAGTTTGATTGTAGCACGTGAAAGTGAAAACAATGTCAACACGCAGGTCATTGAAGGACGTCTGTCAGCATTAGTGCACAGTGTTTGACATGGTGTGACGCACCTATCAACAGCAGGCATGTCCAACTAGCACAGAGTGCTCCCGCCATTAATGATTTCATTGATTCTCCGGTTTGGTGTAGAATTAGTGATCACAAGTAATAGGTAATTATTTATCTCATGTAAAATTTAATCAAAACATAATATTTAAACGTTAATTTAAAAGTAGGAATTAGTAATAAAATGGATGTCAACACAGTTTAATTAAAATGTAAATTGAGTGTATAATACAATCTATATGGGAAAAAGTAGACATGGAAGTGTATTATTTGAATTTGACTCGTCTCAAATCTTGTTGTTCGAAGTTTCAACACGTTGATATCGGGGCTACATTTCCTGACGAAACGTCAACTCTGCACGGAAAGATTATTAACTTAAGGCAACCGCGAAATACGTACTAACTACTTTCCCATAGGCGTATTTACATATTTGTGTATTATGTACACTTTCCCAGGTGAGTTTGGTTTAAACGGCCTAGCTATGGGCGGCTGGAGATTATTAGGACCTAGAGACTGATGTGAGAAGTTCACTTTACAATTTTAATGTACACTAGCTATTTACCCACAAGAGACGAAGTAGAATAAATATAAACAAACAGAACTACGAAAATTGGTTTGAGTTAAATGTTATTAAACAATATCGCGTTTTTATCAGTGATGTTGTTTAAACCAGCTCACCGGTCTTTCCTCTTCCTCTCTTGTATATTCTTCCTTCCGTATCAGCTCTTTGTATTCTAATCTTAAAGTTTTTATATACTTTTCCTCCTAGCTAGAGTATATAATATTCTTTCATCTAAGCGACCCCTACTTTGCATTATCCTCATCCCAACTTACTTTCATCATTTACTTGTTATTTTAAGTTTTTTCTTATCGGTCTCTTAAACCCCCTTAAACCCAAAGCATACGAGAGACCTTGGTCATAATCATAAATGAAACACGATTGGTTTATTTCGATTGAAAATGCTAGAGACAACTCGCTTCAAACTTATTTTCAAAAACACAAACAATTGTAATATGACCTTTTTAAACTAAAAACTGTGTATCATGATATAATTTTGATAAAACGTAAGTAATACATCTGGTGTTGCTTTGCAACTGGTATTTTAAAGTACGTATATTCGTGGTTCATGGCAGACTCAGAAATGTGGCATCGTCCAACCCTCAGCTTCTGGCCCCCTATTTCCTCCCGCCGACTGCAACAGGCAGATATCGAACGCAGCATACGGAGTCATGCTGATAGCAGCTGATTGGTAGACCCACCCACCAACCAATCAAAAGTCAGATAAAAAGCTTTCCGTTGATTGAACTCTCTCACGCGGTGTATTAATTGTCGCCTTCATTTGTCACCAGTGTCTCGCTGGGCTTATCACCTAACACACACGGACGGTCGCATCAACACCCTTAGTTTGATTGATTCGTTCTTAATCCTTTCCCTCCTATTCGAGCCTCCATCATAGCGCTGAAAATCAGGGAAAACCTCCCGGCTTCTAACGATTCATTACGGGAGAAAGCAACGGAGGATGACGATAGACAGGGGAATTAAATGCCCTGATTGCGATTCTCAACCGACTTTAGATGGAAATAAACGTCCGCCTTCGGCAGATTTTCCATCGTTTGGATAAACTGATACCCAGGGGAAATAATTAAAATAATTAGTTGCAGTTGCAAAGTTGATTCGATTGTAATCGATCCTTGATTCAGATTGCATTCGACTTGGCGGGCACTTATTTTAATAGTCGCTCCAGCTAGAGCCAGTTCGGATGCATGTACTAGTACGAGGGCGATACAAGACGCAGCCGCTCACTTGAATTATCTTCTGCTCCACTCTAGGATTGACAGGGTACACGTCAAGCGGCTGCTTCAATCATCGCCTGCCCCGAGAGTACACTAGCGCACTCGGAACAGTGTTGCGAAGATTAGTGATTGTAGTTTGTGTTTACAAGCTCTCTCAGAACAGTGAAATATAACTGGCCCTCTCACAACATTGGAGTTGGACCACAATCTCTTCTTCTTCTTCTTCTTCTTCTTCTTCTTCTTCTTCTTCTTCATATTTTTGATGAATTACTTCATCGAACATCATAGGAGATAGCAAACACCCTTGTGTCACTCCTTTATTTTATTGTTGCCTCCCTGTTGACTGAATGAAAATGAATGAAGCACACCAATCATGTTCAAACTTTTAGGTTTTACAATGTGATCCTCTGATTTAGTCAACCGCCTTAGATGAGGGAGCAGCATAATTAATATTTTGTAATAATTGAGACGGTACATTTTCCCGCAGCCAGATGATATGCTTGAAACGTAACTTTGAATGGTGGATAAGCAAGAATTTGTACTCTAAGTAGTAATTCCTTAATGTTATCCAGAACAAAGTGATCAAAATGTAGGTTTTTACTGGTTGTCTTAAATACATTTTTTAAATCGCATTCATTTCAGTTTCCATGACAGCATTATTTTATGTCATTCGGATATGTGGCGAAGACGACTCTGTTTCAAATAATATCAACCAGACCAACCTTCAGTTTACTTTCTGACAGTTTCTGCGCATGCGTGTGTACACAAGAGGAAAATAAGTCAAGTCAGTCTCTCCACTCAACAATTTACTGTTTTTTTTTTGTATTTTTACTATTACGAATTCAAGTCACAGCTGTTTTTGTGTTCGATCATGAAAGGGCTGGCCGCAGTTCAGAAGCACCGCACATCACATCACACTGTCTGTATCCGTGCGCTGGTTGTGCTGCGCCTCTGTCCAGTAATCCATCAGTCTGTCAGTCGTCACTCACCGAGCCGAGCCGAGCGCTGGTGATCGCCACCAATCAACCTTGTTTGTTGTGGTTGGAGGAAATAATCCACTTAGCGTTCGCTGGATGATCGGTGAGAGCATCGTTGCTTCCAGCTCGATGCACGATGCGTGGGTTCATGCCGAGTGCATGTTCAATGTTGCATGCATCATGTGTAGTTCGATGAATTATTATTTTGTTTGCTCAAACTAAGCCTAAACCCAAGTACAGATGGTGGATATCCGAGTTTCGATGTTTGATTTTCCCATATTATTCTTGTTCAGAGTTGTTTCAGTTGAAGGTTGATAAGCGAAGTTCGAGAAATGTTAGATCAGCATCTCTTGGGCTAAACCCGGCAGAAGAAAAGAAGTTCAAGCTTGTGTAAAGTCTGTCACATGAGTGTTTACTGACGAATTAAAAGGATTTGTCTCTAAAGTGCTACTTTACGTGCGCTGCAGACAAGTTTACAAACTTTCGCATACCGAGTTTGGATTTCTGCCCCAGCAGTTCTCCATGATAAAGTTTTATCACATCAATGTGTATTAATCTGGACATTCTTGACACTATAATAATTTTGTATTCCATTAATCATCGATGCTTTATATTTCTCCATTTTTCATAATATTGTTACTATTGTAGTAGTTTTAACTTACACATCTGCACATTTCTCGCCTTCATATCACGATTGGTTTTAGTAGTCTATGAAAACATTATATTATGTATAAGAATAAAAATCTAATGCTTTCTAAATCTATTGGTCATATAATAGGGAACGCAACTCGTGAAAAGAGTTAAGGCTTACTCTGTAAGGAAAAGATGAGAGGGAGTGGAAAACTTACACATTGGTAGTCATTGTCGCTTCTGTTTTAAAAACTTTATATTTGCCTTCGTTCACCATTATAAAAAGTAAACTCTTCGCAGGCAAAACTCTCCTCCAAACTCCTGATTTTTAACGCGTTTCACCCCCTCATCCAATCCCATATCTGGTTTGAACAATGCTGTTACAAACTTGAACTGATGATTTTCAAGTCGGCTGGTGTCCCTCATACAAACACAGCCCTCGATTCAACGCGTAAGTCGAAGTTTAGCAGCTAAAACCTCGTTTCTGCTGCACTATACCTTACGTCTTGAGAGTAAAATTACACAATTGCCGTGTGGCAATCTGTAACTTGAAACTCTACTGATCAAATAAATTGTATAGTAATGAATAACCGAGAACATCAAGTAAATTAAATCAAGGATTGGACGGAAACCAATTAATTATGGCAAAATGATCTTTTCTTTTCAGCTTAATTTTAAAAATTGTCCAATTTGGCTGGTGATTATGTACGTATATGACTTATTATATTTATTTGACTTGGACTTGAAAACAGGAACGGATGTGCACAAGATATTGTAATGGTAACTACCTATTATCCCCAGCCTTTGATTTAAAATATTACAGATGTATTAATTTCATTCTTGTCTATCACGAGATATTCTATTATTTCCCTGCTTCGCATGCTTCATTGTCTCCCTCATCTACCACAACGTCTGCTTAAGCCGGCGGGGAAACCATCGCACTAATCCGCTCCATAGAATTAACATTTATTGAAACCTAGCCCATGCAGCACCACAAAGCTCTTCGTGTAATAGTGTCGTCAACATGCGTCCGTCTGCCAGCTACACCCGACAACCTAAAGCCGCGTTCACATCAACAGACATCTCAGTGGCACGTACAGCTTTACTAATAAGATGACGTCACGCTAATTAGGGTGAACAACAACGAGATACAGAGAGAGCTTCACTAGTCCGTCCAGGATCATAGTAGAGGACATGTAGTGTGAATTTATAAGAAACAAATCCGAAATAATAAATAAATAAATAAATACGTATGTTAGAGTCGATCCACGCAGTCACACAATTGATTTTCAGTGGGGAACGTTAAATTTAAAGCACCCAGACCAAGCCAACCCTGTAAGCGCCGACACCATCGACGAGCAAACAATGACCAACTAGAGTCCGGCATAATCTTACCAGTGCTATCCTCCGGTTCACATTATTTCTGAATAGTGTATATTATATATTATTCTTAGAAATAATTAATTATATTGGTAACATGTTTTAATTATATTTTAGTTATTTCTTTCATGTCTATCCTATTGGGTTTTAAACCGATTTTTACCGGTGAGGGCAATTGGGTCCGAGGAAGAGCGCTCATCGACGGCTTTTTTTATTCAGTTTGCTAGACTCAAATTACAACACTGTTAATTATTTTCTGCGTCGAATAGCGATATCAACTGGAGATGAGTCGGATCATCTTATCTCATCACAGTTGGTGAAATTAGTGACATATTTGATATGTTCAACACTGCGTACACAGATGTAGACATATTGCAGAAACTAGACAGAGTTGATCTCCTTCTCTTGGTTGGTGTTACGTCTAGTTTGTAGAACTAGCAGTCTAGATGATTTATGATTATGATTAATGTACACTTGTCACGATTCCCTATATTCCAAGTACGAGTCCTGGTCCAAGAGGCAAGGCATACAGTTCGTATTCGGTTCCTCTAGTGGAGCATCGGATTCGTCAAGGTGCACGATGTAATGCACTAATAAATAAATGGAGTATTCCCTGATAGAAGTTACAAACTTACCAACAAAACTAGCCAATGCATTATGCTTTTTATTTTTAAGTCGCAACTCGCTAACTCGTTCTTTAAACGCAGTGTGGCTAAAGGCTCATAGGTTCCAGACTTTCATTGTTATAGAAAGTCCTACGCTTTGATCACATTGTTAAAGTTTGCTATCTGCTTGAATATTTTTGTTGCTTTAACGTTATCAGCTGCGATTTGGGTGTTCAATAGTCACAACAAAGGCCAATACCGTCACAAGAAACGCTCGATTCCAACGAGGTTAAAACACACTTTACAGGCACTAAAAGGCGTTACTTAAAGTTATCTAGGATCTCTTTTAGAAAGCGTTTCCTTCTCTTTGAAATCAAACCCTATAGGTTCGACATCACTCGGTTTAAATCGTTACCGTGGGTTGTTAATGACTTCACATGAAGTGTTCAAGTGAGCCCCTACCTCATTCAAACTATCTTGCCGAACTTCTGGTATTGGCACTGGTGGCCGGTCATGAAGTCACACATCACACGCGACATCTAAGCTCCATCACTCATCATTCATTAGGGGTTGTTAAATGACCTTCACGGGCACCAGTGATCAAGTTGAACCCCCTACCGATCACGTGGTGTAGGCGACAGGTTGTTTTGAATATTTAGGCACCCATCCCTCTTTCTCGAAGAAGGTGGGTAGTATAATAGTTGTCAGAAACAGCGAGATATCACCGATGCCCTGAATATATTCAGGAAGAATTGGAAAAGTTTTTCAGCAAAATAAAAATCACAAAAAAAAAACTTTTCTGATAAGTGGCTAGTTTAATGTCAATCAAATCATAACTACTGATAATTTACTACACATCAATTTTAAGTAGAAAAATGTTATATGAACGATCAGAAAAAGAAGCAAAATATAGTGATATTATTTTATTGTGGTTTCTACTCCAATTGTATGGGTGCCGGTACATGTGATGAGCTCATAAAACACGACGGATTCCATTTTGTTCTATTGTATCAATGAAGTTTATGGCCGTGAGCCGTGGCTGGTGAAGGCTTACGACCAGAAGCCAATCCAAGAAGTTTATCGAATAGAAATAAAGTTGTCGGTAGAGTGACGGTGCGTGGCTGTTTGTCAGGGGGTCGGATGGGACTGGGACTGGGATTTACCAAGACACAAAGGGACAAGCCGATGATTGATCCCGGCGCACTTTGTCCCGCGGGTGGAGGGAGTTTACTCATTATTGAAAACTCTTTCAATCAATTTCACCCCCGCACTCGCCCCACGGGAAAACTCCTCCGATAATCCATAGTTAACCGTTCACAGAATACATTAGTTTTGACTGAATGATAGGATCCTTAACTTTGTTGTTAAGTTAAAAAAATAATCCGTTTAGAAAGAAAGTAGTCGGTACATTATGCTGTGTGTTGCTTTGTCTTAAGGGTCATGGCTTGCATCTGGAAATTTACATCTGCCTAAGGACTAGCCCGTGCATTATACCGCACTTTGCCGCGGGTGGAGGCCTAGTCATTATTAAAACCTGTCATCATTTCACCCCCGTATCCCTAAAATGGAAATATCCTACCCAGTTTGAAAAGTAGTAGATAATCCAGTAATATTCTACACTTAATTCACAGAATATTTATTAGCGTGAATGGATTGTAAAACTTTAAACTTTGTTTATTATAACAGAAAATCGTTTGACGAAGACATTTAATGCAAATACTTTTGTCTTTGATCCTTTAAATTAGATATTCGAAATTACACCATTAAAATCCGATATTTCCAGAATATTTATTTCCAAGAATTTTTTATTTAAAAAAATTATCATGATTTTTAAGCAATTTTCGGGAATTTTTGGATTTTGAATAAAATCTTTATTTTTGGTTAAAATTTAAATTTGAATTGCATTCCTGAAACCTAATTGTTTTCTAAATTTGTTTGCATATTTTACATTTTGTGTCTAAACAAAAAGCAGGACTGGAAATTTATTATACTTTTCTTCTTTTTTTAAAAACCTTTATATCCGATGTGTATTTGTAATCTTTTCTAAAAAAAAGGCACTATTCACCCCATTAAATTGGGGAATAAATTTAAATTATTTTTATTTCACCCAAGTTTTGTAATAATTGGAGTCGATCCGAAAAATCAAAATTTTACCCGCAAAAAAATTTGAACTTTCAAAAACCCTTCAAACACTTTTGTGGCTTGTCCATTGTCCTTCCTGGCTTGATTAAGTTTTACTTTAGAGCATATAACATTTGCTCATATTTTGTGATTACCTCAAATAACGGACTGAACCATGTTGATTAAAAAAATTAAATTGAATCGAATCGAATTTGTTTAATCAAATGTTCTGATTAAACTTTTATGAATGGATGTAGGTTGCTCAATTATTCCCACTCTTTACTTTTACAATCGATCAATGTAAACGTGAAAATATCGATACATACAAGAACGGGGTTCACCTTCAACGACAGAATAATATGTGTCTCCAGTTGACAGTCTCTCCAACTAACATACTGCTTGCAATCACTTGCATTTCTCCGAGCCAATATAGTATGTCGTTCTGTATTCTGATAGGTTATATATTATAAAACATGTGACTTGTTTTATCAAGTGACAGGCACGATCGATGGCATCTTCACGTAGGAATGTTTCAAATTACACATTTCCTCTATTATCGAGTTCTCTGAACGACCGACATAGCATAGTGCATTAAAATGGATTGATTGCCTCGATTGTAATCAATATAATGATAATGGATGACATTAAACAGGTCGGTACGACCTGAAGTAAGGTTTGCACGCTTAAGGCTATAAGCACCGTATACTTGCAATCCTGACTGATGAACTTCTAGAGTTATTTTCAGTCAGTCTGGAATTAAGTCATTAGAACTAAGGCGCGTTATTTAGTTTTCCCCACCGACTTGACCAATCACACTTACCACACTAGAAATAAAGCCAATATTTTCATTGGGTACTTAGCACTTTCATTTCATAAAAGTAGTACACAGTATCTATGCGACAATCTCTTCAATAAACTCTTTCAAAAAATAAAATAATCGAAGTCGTTTAACCTCATAAGTACACTTGCTGGAGAAAGCCTAAGTGTACCATGGATTGGTGTAGGTTTTCGTGGCCTGTTGTATGTACAATAATAGGTTATGGGATGAAACCGCGTCGAAATGAGTACCATGTATGTATACATATCGACTGGAACTGGGTTACTGGATTTTAATACAATAAAATAACTATCCTCAATCTCAGCCAATATGAATGGGCGAATTTATCCCAAGTCAAGTATAATACAAAACAAAAAGTGTGCAAGCTGAGATTTTGGTTGTATTACCTCTTTACACTGTAAGGAATAATAACAAATTCCCGCCATAGAAGTCTAGTGCTGCTCATACAAACCCAAGCTATCACCTACGGTGGCAATTTGAGCAAGCACACTCCAATTTAAAAATTGCTAATCTAATTTGTTTCGTTGAATGAGCTCATTTTGTCACGAAACATATTTTTGAATAACCGAATCAACTTTATCATACAGATTTCTATAGCAGAATCAAACGGCAAATTTACCACGGGGTTCGACATTTTACTCCAACAATACAAATATGCTAGCTTCGCGATTGCGTTCTATATACCCAACAACAGTGATACTAAATAATGCACATTAATAATTTGGATTTCGATGGTGAAAAGCAATGTTTCGCGATGGAAGCAGTAAAACATATCACGGAGAAATTGAAATATCCTTGAATAAACAACAACCTCTGCATATTCTCTGAACCGGAATATTTTATTCATATTTCGCAAGAAGGTTTTATGAAACGTCTGGCAAACAAAAACGTTTCAAATACTCAATCGCACTGGAACGTGACCTGTAGGAGACTTGGTTTGGTTATAAGGTTTGTATATCTCCCCAGTTTCATGTGCATATAGGGTTAAGTTTTATTGCATGAAATAAGGTAAATATCCAATTTGTCAGGGTGTAAACGGCAATTATTGTTCCTGGGGAAACAGTGGCGTCGTCTAACGCTTAGAAGATAAATGTTTCTCGACATCGCTATTTGGCTTTCTGTTACCAAAGCACTAAGACACACGAAGATCAAAGGGCATGGTGTAACCATTGTGTTTCTAGTGTTTCAAAGGAGACGAATCGTCAGCAAACAACCCGAGGACAAAGCGGATGTATTGCAAATACCGCAACTGTAACGAAATAGAGACACCCAACCACTTGAGCACATAACAACATTGAGAAGAGTAGTACAATCTTACGGCTTCAACACTCTGTACAGTAGATCCACTGAAATGTTATGAAAGTTTGAAAACTTTCGAGCTGAGGCATAACCGTTGTTCTATCAGCAGCGGACATGTCAGGCATGTGATATTTACTGAAGTTATTTCCGTAATGGAGGGAGATAGAATCTATAAAGCGAGTCTCAATAGTGGATAATGGGTCTGTGCTTGAAAGGTGGTCGTTGTTTACAGAGGCGGTGACCTGAAATGAAATGATAACCCCAACAATGAACAAGTATCGGGGTCGCGCTCTGCGAAGCAGCTCATGGTCTTCATCTTCTTCAACTTGCTCTTCCTCCAATTCCCTCTTTCTATTTCCGAGTTATTTTATTTGCCCTCTGGTTTCCTGCTGAACTCTCATCTATATTTTCAAAACAGGCTTCTTCATTTCAATCGGGTCTTAATCGAGATTGTAAATTCTTTATCATTTCAAATGTATCATTTAAATTATAACTTAACTTCAATTGGTTGAGCTTTGTTTAATGTGGCTCATACGGATGGTCACACCGACACAGAACCTGTTGGAGTTGTTGTGCACTTGCCAATGATGTTAGAGAGACAGGGAAATAAAAATATGAGTACACAATTTTATGGCTTTACAGTTTGCGTCTCTTTTAATATTACAGATTACACTCATTCTTTCCAACATAAATAATAATAAAACAAAAACTAATTAATTACAACAATAGGCTATTAAAAATCTCTCAGTACAATGCCCACAAGAGTTGAAATCAAATCACTAGTTCATCAAATTATGAGGAGAACTGTAAATTGATTATTTATAACAATGTTAGCTTTGATATTTTAAAATGTTATGTTGAATCATAATTCGTGTATAAATCTTTAGGATTTGTTGGTGTTACGTCATCCAGGGGTTGAGTACTAAGGCGAGGGAGCTCTCTCGAATCCGACGCTTTTGTTTAAAACAAGCGGAGCCAAGTCGTTTCTTTATCCGAAGTGTTTGTTGCATTAGCACAGAAGCCAGCCAGCCAGGCAGGCAGGCAGGCAGGCAGGAATCCGATGAAATCTCCAGGCTGGCAGAAAATCGCGGGAAATAAACATGAGTGTCTTGTTTTTCTATCGCCTCCGGAATCCAATACTCGCTCGACTTGGGATGATGGATGTGCGAGGGCACCGCCGACAAGTGTTGCGGACAAAGTGCGAGTCAATGTTTCACTTGGAAGGGTCGCCCTTGATCGTCGCTCAACAGCCGCGGAATAACCATGAGAACGAGATGGACACGATAACTCCAAGCTCATCCGTGCGTAGAAATTACTATTGATGAATGTTGTATAATACAGATTACATAAACTATCCCAACAGAGGATCGAACGCGGATCTTTCGCATATTTTCAACATCTACTACGTAATATTATTTCCATCGTCCTCCATTTCCATATAAATTAATATTGGGGTTGGTGGGAGCGTGAGCTTCATTGAAGCGGGTTATTTTGGCTTTACTAGCTGACGGTTAGAAAGACCTGACACAACTTCTTCAACCTTCACTCTTCCATACTCTGCTGCGTGTTTATCAAGTCTCTCCATTTCATTTCAAATTTTATTCATTTCTAGAACTGTGTATATTAGTATATATTTACATATTTTGTTATAATGTTTCCAACATCTAGAAGTTGTAAAATAGCCTTTCTGGAATGCCTAGACGTAATATTGCAATTATTATTTTGTTTCACTGGAAGTCACTAATTAAATTCGGTAAGAAACGTCTCGTTTCCATTTACTAATACCTAACGAGCGAGTGGAACAAAGTTCTTTCATCTTGCAACTT
The DNA here is from genome assembly GCA_024449915.1 of Sweltsa coloradensis. Classification (NCBI taxonomy): domain Eukaryota; kingdom Metazoa; phylum Arthropoda; class Insecta; order Plecoptera; family Chloroperlidae; genus Sweltsa; species Sweltsa coloradensis. Next base: position 137,622 of record JAMZAV010000950.1, read on the forward strand.
ACACAAGTCTGGGACTAGTTATCACTTCGTCCAAAGTCACAGCGAGGATCTTTAGGACGCCGAGTAGAAGTCGACGATATCATAATATCGAACAATGTCAGATTTTTTCATCAAATCTCCAGAAAGAAATTGCGCTCTCAAATCCTAAAAGTATTACTCGTCTAAGTTATGATCGGCATTTTTCACTTTCAGTTTAAGTTTGCCAAACCATGCGTGTGATTGGACCTCGAAGAAAGTCCATGAAATGGGTCTCTTTACGTAATATATTTTTGATTGCAGATAGTACGATTATGAACGCATTTTCTTGGGGTAAATGTAGTAAAGCTCCGGTATTCGATCACAAGAGTAAACATAGTAAGCTGTATAGTGTCTAGCTGGACATAATCACACGAAGATGACGTATATCAAATTTGTGTTAATTGATTACATCATCCAGTATAGCAAATTCAGTGGAAATACATGTGATTGGATGAGCGTAGCGAGCGAAGCGAAGATTCCATTTCACTACACTGGAGAAAAAAATCCGCGATGTTTTTTTTTTTTTTTCTTCTTTTTTTTCTGTTTGTATTATTGTGTGTTTGTTAACACGATTCCGGCTAAACCGATACTCCAATTGCGATGAAATTTTATGGAGACCTTCGAAATCTCTGAACTTAGAACTGCCACGTTTTTGAGCGCAATCGGAAAATTATTTCTCATGAAAATCGCCATTTTACGAATTTTTTCGATTTTTAAAATATTTCTTCGACTTATAATACCTACATGCTTAATTCGATTTTAATGTTTTTTCACAGAACCTTAATTTTTTTGAATTAAGATATTCGTGTGAAAATTGAGCACAATCGAAAAATTATTTCTCATGAAAATCAAAATTTTACAGGTTTTTTCTTTTTTTAAACAAGTCTTTGACTTATAACACCTACATGCTTTATCCTATTGTAATGAATTTTTCACAGAACCTTAATTTTATGAATTAATATATTTTTGTAAAATTTGAGCGCAATCGAATAATTATTTCTTATGAAAATCGCAATTTAACGATTTTTTTTATTTTTTTAAATTACGATTCATAAAAAAAATTAAAAAATAATTTTAATTTTGTATTTTTTAAATTTAATTTAAAAAAATTATTCGACTTTGTAATAATTTTGTCACAGAACAACAGAAATCCTCATAACACAATCATGGCAGCTCAATGCACCAATTACGCTCATCCAACAACGCGGCGGGACTTAAGCGTTTTCCTAGTATTACATATTTACGAGTTCAAAATGTTGACAGTTTGAGGTTTGGGTTCACGACTAAATGGGAACACCTTATGAACACCTTATGCCGTCAGTTGGTTACATTATTTTTATACAATTCAGGCATTTTTTTTTTTACTTTTTTTTTACCTCTAGTAGATTTTTGGGTTTCTGAAGATGCAATATTAAAAAAAAAGAAAAAGACAACGCAACTGATTTTATTTTAAAGAACATATATGTCTAATGACAATTGATTTTTCAATCTCACTGTAATATATTAGTCATAAAACTGGGGTGGAATTAAATATCAATTTGACATAGAAATGATTAATCAATGCACATTGACATTAACAGGTGGACTACACCATGTGAGTAAACGTATAGAGCTTTTATTGTAAAACAAGACTTTTGTTTGCAAACCGTGTATTTAATCGACAGATAGGAATCGTAAATCGATTTTTAACCCAACTACGTGTTGAAGAGTAGTCAGTGAACTACGCGACAGCGGCATATGCGAAACACCTCCCCAACACAATCAGTTGGCAGCCATGAATGGTACGGCTGAGTTGAATTTCAATGAACCACGCCATTCACAGCCAAACTTTACAAATCGAAATCCCTCGTACGACATGGCCGACTTCACCGCATCCCTCTGTCTGCCTGACTCGACTCGAGTGTCACAAATGGAATTGCGATGAGCACTTCAATACAAAGGTGTTGTTTACCCCAGGACCAGAAGCAGCCACAGAAAAGAAGCAAACATAACATTTTCCTTTTGCTTCTGTGAGCGCAACCCAAGCTCGCTGTGTAAAATACGGGGCTCTTCGACCCTTATTGACATTTACAACAACCCCTAAGGAAACATTCTCCTACTCCGGGGAGTAAATCTTATACACGCAACGTCTCGAGTGCGACAAGGATGACTGGATTCCGCGGATTTCCAAGGGCCAAACGAAACGTCAACCTCACATCAAGATGTTATGACGGCATTGATGTTCCTCAACGGAGCTAGAGGGAGATCTTATGTTGCGGATGATATTCTAGATGTAGGCTGCCCTAAAAGTATCTTATTTCTGTCCAGAAATCCAATTTAAATTTTGCCTCCTATGGCAGAGTCCTGGGGAAAAAGCAGATTTTTTTTAACAATTCCTATACTATAGCATTTGCATCTTACGCACATAGCACTTTCCAAAAGTTATTGTCGATAACAAATGGGCACTCACTTTACATTTCGTAAATTAGTAGCAATAGCTATTCATGTTTTGTGACTTTTAACGAATGACGACAGCTAAATCTAGCATTATTTTTTGCAATTTTCAATAACAAAATAACAAATGTTAGGATACACTCAATTTAATTAGTACCAGATAAGTTGCACAAATACGTTATCAAATCTCGCTGTGTGAATAGAATCCATGAGAAGAAGTTTCGTTACTCCCAGCACCTCAACAAGGATGATTACTTTCGCTATTTCACTATCTATTCCCATTCTTTTCGAAGAAACTACTCGAAAAAACTCATTCACTCAACCACTTTGCTTCACCATTATTGAATATTGATGTAACACAATGTGTTCTTTATCTCTCTCTTCTCAAACACCATTACCTTCATCTCCTCATCACCACCTCCCTGTAAGCAATAATACTTCTCGCAGACGGAAAGTAAAAAAACACACGAAAGATGACGGTAAATTATTATTCTAGTCTGTAGTATTACCACACAATGCGAGGCCGCTCCGTCAGCCGGTATCAGCGAGGAACAACATTAATATCGCAACACGTGAAGCCTGTGGACGAGAGAAAACACGGATCCTCTCGTGTTGTGCGAGATAGAACACGGATCCTCTCGTGTTGGGCGAGAAAGAGAATCGACTTCAGGTTCTCATCGTAAAATGTTTGTTGCCGAGTGTTACGTTTTAATACATTACAAAACGGAATTGTTTCTATTTGGCAAGATTGATATTTATGACATTAGTCTGAGTGTGTGTGTGTGTGATACATGTTACATGTTTTGTGGTGTATCAATCATTATCCACCTTAGTCTGTACTTACTTTTTATATTAACTCTAAAATTTTCATTAGGGGGAATAAGTCAGATCTAAATTTAGCTGTCGTATAAAAAGTATAAAAATCATAATTTTGAAACTTACGTTATTTACATAATATTTTTATCTAAATCCATATTCTTCAAACACCTTCTTAACCTTTTCACTCTGGATTCGTCAACAGCAGCAGCTTTAAACTGTAAAAGTTATTATTAAAATACCCGGAGACTGTGGATTTACTGGTCGAGCCAAGCATATTGTGACTGCTATACCACTGTATCGACTGATGCTGTTTTGCAATCTCGCTGGATAATTCAATTGCGGCGGCAAACTGTCGTATGCAAAATTGGATTTTGTCGCAAGCTAGAATTATTATAATCTCAATCAATTTGCGTAAACAATGCAGACTACATGTCAAATTTCGGAAATTAAATTTGAATTAAATTCAGCTGACATTACTGGCGATGTAGAAATGCCTCACCTTCTGAACTGACCACACGCGCTAAGGTGGTGGCTACAAAACCTGAGCAAAACTACGCTGGCAAAGTTTTTAATTTGTTTTGGTCTCGGGGGTTATGCCTGTCCCTGGCGGGGCCAACTTTTATTATATTGTTAACCCCCACATCTCATCGGGGGCACGCAGCTGGATTGACCTGTGTAATATGTACTCTCCTACTGAGGAACATATACAAGCGACGGAGTTGATGCTCAAGTACACTGCCATATTGCTGTATATAAATTAATTAACTTAATAATAAATAAAAAAAATATGCAACTATTTTTATGAGAGACACATGCATATGGCCATAACTGGGTGAACATAAAGCAGAATTTGTCCAAAATATGTCGTCAATTTTAAAGTCAACGCCCATCTAGAGATTTCACTATGATTCTTAACGAAGAAACTTAGGATGTGCCCCCCGGACCCCACGAAGATCATTCATCATTGAATAACTCTCAAGAATATTACTAACAGCTCGAACTTGTAAAAGAGTCAGCTGGCAAGAAACATGTTCTAGCATAATTCGCAAATCGCAACCAAAGCGATTTGCAATAATGAAAGCAGGTGTGAAGTAAAGAAAATGTACAATGTAGTTCACACGAGATTAGGCTTGAAGCTCAGTACACGGAATACGAGCATTACCAGCGCGGTACTTAGGACTTCAGGGAGCCTTGCTACGAGTGAAGGGATTAGTAGTGGAGGTGCTCTCAGGTGACGACTGTCGACAGCTCTATTCGTATCACTCACCATTATATATCACCATATTCACCATTACCTTATTTTTAATACATTATAATTTCTCCACTTCAGGACTATTAATTGATTACAAAGGACAACTAAATAAGACTACATAACTGAATACAAAATAACGAGCCGTAGTTGAGCAAAGTTTCGAATAGCAATGTTACAACAACAATGTGTAAAATAAAAATTTTAAACATACATTCAAATTACGCAACATCTAACAATATAAAGTGAAATGAACTAAAATGTACCAAATATAAAATTGGGGAAAAGAAAAAATGAAGAAAAAGAAAACAATGGAAAAATCGTTGCATCGTTGCTTCGTTGCCTATGAATACACCAATCTTGGTGAATTAAAATATTAATGCATTTTTATTAGGCGAATTACCACTTGTTTCTATACCCACGAGCCACTTGAAACCCCTCAAGAAGTCAGTAACATGGCCACACACCCCCCTCTCTGGCCACGGACACCCCTAACGTCTGACATTGAGTGTTTCACTCCACGAGCAAACAATCGTCCTACATTCAGAATAATAGTATTTTAACGACGTTTTGATCTACACGAACCGCGATCTAGGCGGCCGGGTTTAATGTTGTGGAACAAATTTCTGATCCACTGAAGAAATCATTGGCTTAGATTTATCTCTGTTTACAACTGAACATGATCATAAACATGCCCTCTGTCTGTGATCCTAACGTGACGCAAAGAAAACCGAAATCTTGCTAAAAAGTTTCAATGGACGATTCTTCCACTCCACTGATTGCTTCAGTTACTAACGTCGGAGGGACATAGTCTTTATTGTTCTTAATCACAGGCCCATAGAATTCCCTATAACACATGCTTTATTATAATAACCTATTCACTGTAACATACACTAGGCTACATGTTCTTTTCTTGCCCTCAACTATAAGTCCACCACTATAATAGGTATTGTTGCATTTTTATCTGCGTAGCTTGAACTAACTTTGAAGTGAAGAAACTGTTATAATCACTTGTGAAACAAAAGTGTCACAAAACAATAAAAATGTAAATGTGTTTGCAAAGAATCTGCAGATAAACATATTTGATAAGGAAAAGGATAGACGTTAAATAAATAAACGAATTTAGAAACGGATATTAGTCAGGACCAAGATAATCACGGACTGGGTGGCTACCCTCATCCCTATACCGTGCCATCCATTACGCCCAGCGACACAATGTCGCGTCATGTGTTACCGCATGTGACATCACTACACGGTCTCTGCTGCGCTGACCGCAGTGATAATGATATGGGAACAGGACTGGGTGGCTACCTCATCCCTATACGTCGTCCTCGCCCAGCGACACATGTCGCGTCATGTGTTACACCCCAATGTGACACATACAACTACACTGTCTCCTCTGCCCGCTGTACCTATAACGTGCCGTCCATTACGCCAGCGACACATTTCGCGTCATGTGTTACACGCATGGCCTCATACACGGTCTGCTCTGCCGCTTACCGCATTGTATGATATGGACAGGACTGGGTGGCTACCTCATCCTATACCGTGCCGTCCATTAGCCAGTGACAATTCGCTCATGTTTACAGCAATGGACCTCAACTAACGTGTCTGCCTGCCGCTGTACCCGGTGATATGATGATGGGAACACGGACTGGTGGCTACCTATCCTAACCGTGCGTCATTCGCACGACACAATGTGCGTCATGTGTTACACGCTAATGTGACACTCAACTACACGTGTCTCCTCTGCCCGCTGTACCCGCAGTGATAATGATGATGGGACGATGTTTTTACGATCGAGTGATATTGCCCGGAAAAGTGACAAGCCTTTGTTCACAGGTGGGGGTGGGTGAGGGGGTGAGGGGGTAGTTCCCAGAGTCGTAACTCGCTTTATCATTACTGTGCCTCAGCGGGCACTGCGCACATTTAAACACCCCCCGGGACCCACATACAGGCATAACGTTCTAATTCTTCAATTACCACTATACGCACATTTAAACGTACCCCTGAAACCCAATTGCAACCATCATACGTGGCAATCTACCAGTTTCATCCCTCCATATACAGCTCATCTTCACTTTCTACTTTGATATAATATAGCGTATAAGAGATGTGAATTATTGTACTGCATGAGGAGGTTAAGTGAGAATTATAGGGGCGATCTTAGAGTGACATTAATGTTCTTAACAAAGATGCAATTGTAAGCTGCAGTGTTGTGACTTATCTAGACCAAATCTGTTATCTATTATTATATATAGATAAGTTTTTGACTTTATCTTTTTCTATTATATTAAAAAAATAAAGTTGGTCTTATCTAAGCTTTTTAAGCTTTTAGATAACATGTTGTAGATAAAATAATAAACAATAATGTAGACTCATCACTTTTTTAAATAAAAAATATTTGTACTATTTGTTATGTGCGTACCCGGGGAATGTCAATTTGTCAAGTCTAACAAATATTATTACGATTGACAACAAATCTATTGTTGGGGAAAAATAATATTAAAAATGCACGTCAATCTCAATCATTATTATCTTTTATCTAAACAAAATTATCTAGATAATTTTCTTCCTTTTATATTTTATTTTATCTAGATAACTTTTATGGAATTATCTTTATCTTTACGAGATAAAAAATAAATTATCTAGTCACAACACTGATTGTAAGTGGGTATTTGAAGTCTATTTTTATATCTATAATTTAAGCAATCTTCTATTTTATTAATCTAATTTGTTATTGAATGCACATGATGTCCATACTTGCTTGTATAGCAAGCCACAATCATTAATAAGCTTATTATTATAAAACGAATCAATTTAAAAAGATCATACCATATTGCATTATCTGAAGATGCATGGGCAAGTGACATAATAGTGTATGTCCAGAGCTTTCCGAAGTTGTCGTGGCAACTAAAAGAAAGGTTATAAAAGAAAAAGAAAGACTGGGATGATTTCGAAGTTGCTTCTTAAAACTTTAGTTTTAATTGTTTAGAATGACCGACTTAAATGTCATTTGTAAAAAGTTGCATTTACATACTTATCGGATGCTTCCTGGAAACAGGAAAATATATTATATTTGTTAAAACCAAAAGTTGACGTCTGCTAAATCGATTTCTGAATAAGATTAAAGATTTTGTGTTTGTGTGTATGTGGTGATTCTTGTACAACAAGACTCGAGGCTAATATTTCTGTACCTTAACAAGTATAAATAATATTTGGACGTATTATGTTCTTTTAATAAATTAATATATTAAATTCAAGGGAAAAAAATTAAAAATGTTTTTGTTTTGTTTGGTTTGTTGCCTTTTGAAGGGTACTGAAAGTACCCGAAATATTGCTTTTCCTTTAATTTAATATATTAATTTATTAAAAGAACATGATAAGTCCAAATATTATTAATACTTATTAAACCTAACTGTTCTAAGAATCTCAGTAGTTCTAATATTCATGTACCTTGTTTGGTTCCAGGTTCGCCCGCGCTTCCGTCAGCTCCGAGCAGCACTATCGGCGCGCAGTGAACGGACCAATCAGTGACCGAGTGTGTTTCAATTAGAACGAGACCCTGAATGGATATTAGTCGAGTTCGGGTTCATAACCACCATTCAGTACGTAAAGAACAAATATATGGTATACTCACATTGCATGCTGACCTATTTCCGGTTTATATCTGACAGGGGTAGCTCGGAAACCTTAGGGGTTGTACGGAAATAACGTTTTTCTAAGATTAATCAGGGGTTTAAACTTATTCATATTCGTGAAAGTATTGATTTGGAATTTTATTTCATAGATGAATGCGTTTAAAAAGTGGTTGCGATTGACGATAAAAATGAATATGAATCGAAGATTTTGTATACGGACAGTGATACGTTTATTTTAAGTAATTGTGATCTTATGGTCATTAAATATACCATTAGTCAAGCATTCGAAACGTTTCATGTATTACAATTAAAAATTTTCACAATAAGCAATTGGTACCAACAAATGAAAAATATGAAATTATCATATATATTCCAGGCAGACAGATACCCGGCACCTCCACCAAACATCGTTGAACTTTGGATGCAGACGTAATAACTGTAAGCTTCGCTCCCTATTTTGCTTCTCCCGTGCTCGTCAAATATACACACATATAAGTGACCATTAGTGTTAGTAATCAATTACAATTATTTTAATTGGTTTGTTTACGTTACTTGGGCAACTAACTTTATATACGTATATATGTCATTTAAAACTAGGAAAACGCTTAAGTCCCGCCGCGTTGATGGATGAGCGTTTTTGTCAGTTTTTAGTTTGCGTAGGACCCCTTTTCCTTTGCAAGTGCTTTTTAAATGCATTGTAGGTGGTTGTTGTCAAGTTTCTATTGTTACTTGTTAATTGTTATTATAAACCTAAAAAAAACTCATATTAAAACCTTTATTCCATGGATTCTAGCTAACTTTTTTAAATTTTTCTTTCAGAAAGCAATACATCACCATAACCTCAATGTTCATGTAAAATATGAACGTTGTAGCCCAACCCGTCTGGTCAGAATCGGCCCAAAAGTCACGAAAATATCGCACTAATTTTTTTTTTAAATCGTAAAAGTACGAGATTCATGAGAAATATTTCTTCGATTATACCAAAAAACGTGGCAGGTCTTAGTTCAGAGATTTCAAAGGCCTCCATAAAATTTCATCGCAATTGGAGTATCGGTTAGCCGGAATCGTGTTAACAAACACACAAAATACACACACAAAAAAAAATAAAACGAAAAAAGTCGTAAAATTGCGATTTTTATGAGAAATAAGTTTCTATCGCTCCCAAAAAGGTGACAGTTCGTAAGTCCAGAGATATTCAAGGCCTCCAGAAAATTTCATCACAATAGGAGTATCGGTTTAGCCGGAATCGTGTTAACAAACACAAAAATACAAACAGAAAAAAACAAGAAAATCGAAAAAAATCGTAAAATTGCAATTTTCACGAGAAATAATTTTTCGAACAAATTTTAAACCAGTGCAGTTCTAAGTTTAGAGATTTAACAGGTCTCCAGAAAATTTCATTGAAATTGGAGTATCGGTTTAGCCGGAATCGTTTTAACAAACAAACAAAAATACAAAAAAAAGAAGAAGAAGAAAAAACAGTCCGGATTTTTTTCTCCAGTATAGTGAAATGGAGTCTTCGCTTCGCTCGCTACGCTCATCCAATTATGTTCTTCGGCTTTATACGTGTGTCACTTATTTGTGTATATTTGACGAACACGGGAGAACCAAAATAAGGAGCGAAGCTTACAGTTATTACGTATCCATCCAAAGCGCAATAGTATTTGGTGGAGGTGCCGGGTATTTGCAAGTTTCTCATTTGTGTGAGGCTAGACATATAGGATCAACATAATATTTCTGTATCATCCTTGGGGAAGGAAAATGTCAACAAGAACCTGTGTCAATCCGAGGTCACGTTCGGTTTTCATCGTGAGACGTAAAACACACATAGACGGACAGACAGAAAAGTGATTCATATAGGTGAGCTTCGTTCCCCAATAACTAAGAGCTAGTAAATACTAAAGTCTCATAAATTCGAGTCAGTTTTACGAGATTGACGACAACTAATCTTGAAACTTACGACGAAGTAAAATGATAGCGTTCTTTAAGGATGTATTTTATTGTCAAGTCCGCGCGGTTGAATTGTTTCAGCAGGTGGTGCATGTTGGTGTAGTTGGGTCCGAGCACGCCCCACGACACCCATTACCCGAATGCAATACTGCAACTGCATGCAAAGTACTGCAAAGTAACAGAATAACAAAGCTTTTTTTGAAAGCAAATCAGCAAAATATTTCGAATTAACATTAATTTTCTTGACTTTATCATTCGGGTGTAAATATTCAAAGTCAAATTTTAACAACAATGTTTTCGTGGCATGAGTTAAAACGAATTTTTATTAATCATTTATTTTATTTTATTAATTATTATAAAATGATTATTTGATGTTAATATTTCATCTTTACTAAAACATTATACAATCGTTCTTTGAAATTATGAGAATTAGGAATTGTTGTAGTGAGATATTTGATTAAATTTTTCATGGTCATATAAATGATTTTCAATTACTTTATGCTGTCACTTATCTATAATATTTAGCAATGGGACCTTAGAGCACTTAACCACTTATACACTTGAAATGAAAATGATGAAATAACGGCCACAAATCACACATAATAAACGCGTAAAGCTCACACTACGCGAACAGAGTGTACTTTGCCTAATAACACTTTAAGTTGTCAAGAAAATGATGACAAAACTGTGAGGTTATTCTACCTCTAATAAATCAAACGTTTTAATAGAATATCAAGAATTTCATCTTCCCCTCTGGGTAAATGTGAAGGAAATTAATGGCATCAGTTTAAAATACAAGAGCGCAGTTGTGATGTTGCCATCTTCTGCGTCTATTTATAAAGGCCTAATGAATTCTTTAAGTGTCTCCGGCACAGTATCCGTGCGTTCCAGGAATCACTAATTCCTCACTAGCGAGGTTCCGCTCTGCGCCGCCAGAGCGCGAGAGATGTTTATTTGTCAGCGGTTACGATTCATTCCGACTTGACTTGAAGACCACATTTTCATAAAGACGACACTCTCTAAGTACATAAATACACTCTTTCCCCATCAAGAAGCAATGTTTTGTGCTAAGATACGCTAAAGACATACATTTCATATAATAATGTTTCGTGCCATAAATAACTAGAAAGAAGTGTCGCTGGTTTGAACATTGAAATACGTAAAAGAGCGAGTGGAGTCTGGAGAAATGTATAACAGTAATTTCACCGTGGTTTAACTGTCTGGAAAGTTGTGATAATGATTATGAGACGGTGATTGAAATGCTAAACCTCCCGTCACCAATTATTATATAGCTGATAAAATCAAACTTGATTGCGGCGCTCGACTATTTTCTGCACTGTTAAAACACATAAGATTATTTGACCACGATAAGTTATTTATACAATATAATGCTTACTGATGCTTAAACGGCACCCTTCAGATGGCAATGATAACAAATATAAACACAGCATCGTCTCCTAACAACAGTCCATACATTAGATAACAATTACATGCTCGAAATATAAACAATACATATTTTATATTTTTTAAATGACAGTGATTTTATGATTAAATTCACGACAGTTTCGTGTTATGTTCGTTTGACAAAAAACAATATAGTTGTTGTCAGACAAGCCGACCTTAAAGTATCACTTCCTAACACCAAACGCAATTTCTTTCATTATATATTCTGCTAAGCATAATTCACTTGACTTGATCATAACTCATCATAACTCCATTAAAAACTAATGATCAGAATTGTTTATACTACACTGGCACTGTCAATAAACCTGTGGAAGACGACTGAATAGTGTTGTCGAAATATTGTTTTCGTATAGTTTACTTTATTTAAAAAGTGCAGTGTACAGCCCAAATAACTCATTGCATTATCAACCTCACCTGCTCTTAAAGTCTCATCGTTATATAAACAACTTTTAGTGCTTATACCTCTGCAACCTGCAGTATCCTAGTCTTACTTCATAACTACTAGATAAACTTGTTATTTATACTGAAACTCATTTATATCTAACTATTATTAATTATATGGTAGCCCATTTCCCTAGCTTCCTATTACTATAATATTAATAGGTCACCCATAATTTCAGTTAGGCACGGAAGACAGTTTATCACACACGAAGTAAAACTCGGGATGTTGACATCAGTTATGTTTTTCTTTGTATGATTTATTGGGATAACTTTACTAAATATTGCAGCTGACACGCGCGCATCCGGCGGGCGATATGTCATCGCTGCTGCTCGGGCTGCTAAACGTATTACCGCAGTCTAGTTCTTCTACCACGGGGGATAAAATTAATGATTTGGTTAATATCTTGGTTGAGTTATTCGGAAACATAAATCCGACGACTGAGTATGTTTGTTTGACCGACCAACATCGTTCAGAGGTATGTGTGTGAATGCACTTAGAAGAAACTACAAATGAAGGGCAGGTAGTTTCAGCAATAAATAATCGCGGTTACATCTCGAGATTTAACATTTCTTTGCAAGATGCAACCATGTAACGCTAAACAGTGCACAAGATAATATTTGTGAAATGGTAACCCGTTATTAATTAATTAGTTAGTTAAGAATGAGTGATCAGATAAATTTATTATTTATTTTTCCGTCATTAAGTTAGAAGATTGGCAGAAAAGGCAGAATGCCCCAAAACATTGCATACACAATACATTGTGAGGATAAACAAATTCTAAGAAAATATACCAATAATTAATTAACAAAATCTTAACATTGGATTGATAACCACATGCCGAACAAATTATTCGATCGCAACAATGTAGCAGACAGAGAATAAGATCGTCCTTCCTCGGTAATAAAATAATATTTTTTAGGATAAAGTTATATTAATGAAGATCAATGTGTCGCTTTTCTTAATTTATTACTGTGGTCAGAGGGTTGGGGCTTATCCCGTCGGCAAAAGAGAATAAGAAATAAAATGACCTGGGGCTAGATCTATCTGTGTCTCAAACACAATAATCGTTTTCTTTTAAGAAAATTCAAGATTAAAATCTTCATCATATAGTTGGAAACGGACCAGGGACCTCCGAGACACAAGTCTCGAGCTCTATCCGAGTCTCGGCTACCTCACGTGTAAGCTAAGCAACCTCCGAGGCAAACTTTGCACAACTATCACAATTTGATTTTAATGATCGTCTCGAGTCCAGTTTACCTAAACTTACTCAATCTTCGGTTAAATACACATGGTTTAACAACAACCCTTAGAGCTAATTTTAACACCCGCCTCGAGGCTCAAGTTTATAATGTCCTCGAGGATGTTTGCACTAGGTACCCTCGCTAATACGACAAGACGCTGTTTAACAAGTATGAACATACAAACAAACAACAAGCAAAATGCTAATTCTCTAGTCCTTAGTAGTGTGAGCTGACAATGAATGGACCCCTCTTACGTTTTGTTGGGAAAGAACCAAGTTTTAGAGTGTTCAGAGCACCTCCGCTTTTTCTCGTCGACTGGTGCTTTATAATTATCCAGGTGACAGTGATGCATTTGTTGTTCTAAACCAACCTCCTTATCGCCCGCGCTCATTCACAAGATTTAAAACACTTTTCTGCGCTCCACGAGCTCTTTCACCGGCACAGCGGGGGCTAATTTATAATTTTACATTTCAGTTTTATACTTTTCGCGACTGGTCTCGTTGTTAAATCCATTCATCATTCGGTCTAAACACTTTTTCATATCCGAATACATGTTCTCTCTTTGTTGTTCTATATTATACTCGTTTTCGATTAAAACGTGTAGTCGGACATTGTTTTCTTTTCCACAGAACGACTTCGTTTTTGTCGCACAAAGAAAATATAAACGGTGAAATAAATCCAAGGAAATTCTTTTGACAAACCGAAAGTTGTGACGTAGAAATCCGTGTTGGATATATTGAAAGTTTCTTTTGGCTCAATGGAAAGCAGATTGTTTTGATGATGAAAACACAAAACCAAACGCGAATCTCGACTTCTTTTAGAATTCCTCCACAAGAACTGTTTGTGTTGAAAACACAACTGATTGGAGATCTAAAGCAATTCTAGTCTAAAATGTCGTCAAATATTTACTAGAAAAGCGAATTAGAAACATTGTTGACAAATCTGGAAAACATGTTCGTCCCGTAAGAAAAACCTTTTAAAATACAGATTCTTAGAAAAGTGAAGAGGACAATGTGTGATAGAATCAACAATGGTTAAGTGGTTAGAGCGAACAATTGTGTCTCGATGTTACTAGAGGATGGGGAGAGTTGCTACAGTGACGAAGTGGCCCCTGCCTCCCAGTCGGCCTCGCCTTCTATATCCGGTTCCCCACCGCCGCCCCTCCCCCCGACCGTGAGCGGCCCAGCGGTGGCGGTGCCGGGGAGATGGGCTGACCTTGTGGACATACGGAGGGAGTCCCAGCACCGCATGCAGGTGGCAGCGGCCATGGCGCGGTACGGCGAGCCCGACGCGTGTCAGAAGTGCAGCCGCCGGTTCTCCAGCCTCAGGCGGCAGAACAGCTGTAAGAGTGACTACAGCACGGCTACCACCTTCAACAGCTACACGCACAGCTCCTATGGCCACAAGGGTGAGTGATCGCATTCTTCACAACCTTTTACTGTAGTTGTAGCTTACATTCTAGTTAATCTTTATTGGTTCATACTTGTATTTTGGTTAATCTGCATAGACATAGTTGTTCCCGCGCCGATACGCGCACCCTCGGCGGGCCAATGAGCGATCAGTATTTTTAATTGGGGACCGTGGATTGGCTGCAATCCACCCACCGGTGACGTCAGCATTGGATTAGTTGCTTCGGAACAACTATACATATTGGAAAGTATCTAATTCTCTGATTGATGAATACTGATGTGCTTACGATTTGAGAAGAATTTACTTTCCACTCAGAAATGATGTTTTTTTAAAAAATATCTTATTAAAATGTACAACTGGGCACGGATTTCGTTGAATTTGGAAATGACTATTCTAACTGTAAATTACATCAACAACGCACCTTCCACGTGAGTTCCTAGTTTAAATCACTGCGCTAGAGTACCTGAGACAGGCCACCAAATGTATAACACTCATTCTCTCAAAGTGACACGTCCAGTAGAATTGAGAAGATTTCATTTGGAAACTTATCACATTACATCAACATTCAACATCGTTTTGAAATCGTGTAATAAACTTTATCTTTTCAATTATCTCTTTGAATCGCTCTTTCTAGTTTCTTCCCACTTTTCTGCAACACGCCCCAGTTTTCTTTGTTCTATTCCTTGGCTGGTTTCTGCTGACACTTCAGAGAGGAGTTTGTGAATAACCCGGGAAACTTCTCGTTCTTCAGGCAGTTCATCATATTTTCTTGCGGCGACTCGGAAATTGCGATAGGAGTTTGTTCTTAAAGCTCACAGGGCTGACAGGTGTTGTTATTGAAAATCAATTTAAAAGTCAACATTCGCTTTAACGTTGAGCAAAGCGGGTGACTCCACATTTGTTCTACAGTAGAATTGTATCGTTTATAGACATTCTTGACCTACAATCATAGTTTTAGATTACACTCATCAACTAGCAGTGTGATAACTGGAAATACGTTGATTTTTAATTTTAGTTTCTTGTGATTTCAATATTGAGAACTCGTCGAAAATAAGGAACAACAATATTATTTTCCAATTCATGGTCTTAGAGAAAATATACCGCTATTCTATCTTTGCTCAATTATGTGTAATGTTTTTGTTTTCACCCAAACTTTAAATCATTGCAGAAAATACATCAGTATCCATTTCGGATTCTTTCTCACATGGGTTTGTAAAATGGTAAAACGTCAGGGTAAAACTAACGGTTACTGTGCATGTGTCGGTGCCAACATTGAGATGTCACCGCTGCCACCATTTAAGTAAATCATACTTGTATTGCAATAACTGCGCAGTTTCTCATCGTGTACGACGAACCTCTACCACGAAAATATGTTTGATTCATTTTCTTTTGGTTATGGATTAAGCGTTAACGTAATAATATGCAGTCCGTAAGTTCACGATGGAGTTGCGGCAAGTATATTAAAAATTCAGATTTATTCAAATTCATGTAAATGAAGAGTAAACCCACGAAACTGCTTATGAATATAAGACCATCATAGTATTAAACTTCTGAAAACCAAGTTCTTACAAGTTACCAACTGCGGATGATATTACGCATAGGCATATGTATCAAGTTACGAACGGGGTTTAGGTAACTTTTATTAAACTTGACGTATATGAACATTCGATCGCAACCTGAGTTCTAAGAGAAGATTCTAGATTCGCCTCCTACGTGTGTTTCGCGCATATGGGGCTGTAAGCGATCGTTCAATGGCCGCCAATCTAAAGCAATGCCACCTATTGGCGAGTCTCGAGATGCTTCGCCGTCGTAGGAAACCTCTGTCCAGAGATTCATTGAAAGGACATTGAAACAACGTGGGACGTCCAGCTGGCCTTTCACAACAAACACTTCTTCAACTATTTGCTATCGTAACCCCGATGCAAGCGAGCACAGAACATATTAGCAGACATGACAGCATAAATCAACAACTCAAACTTATGTTTACGCCGAAAATAAATTCAGTTCAAATCGCTAACTTTGAAATAACATAGCCTACATGTTCAAGATAGGTCTACTGCAATGCAAGATATAATTAGTTTGCATGTCATTTGGTTCTTTGTTCAATTAAACTACATTTTAAGAAACATTTTCTCATTACGACAACTTGTTATCATCGTTTTTGGACACACACATTAGCAATTACCCCTAGTAAAATAAACAATGATAAGTGTAGAAACAGTCGGTCTAGAGTACAACAACTAATTACTGTCCACCAGTTGTGAAAGGCGGAACACTTAGTAAACTAATAACAATTACAACTACGGGAGTGTTTCCCGACTAACCAAATCAAGAAATAAACTCTCTACCTCATTCGGCAACTTGTCAATCGACAATGACAACTTTACAAGGACCTGAAGGGCTAACATTTCCTTCAGTGGCACGCAAACATTTTAGAATACTGCTCACCGACAAGTTGTCGAACGAGTTAATGAATTGACACTGGACAGATTTTTCAAATGTTTTTTTATTGATAAGACGTGCGGGAGAAATTTTCTTTATGCTTTGCCTATAATATGCAATGCAGAGAGAAAACACAACTGCTAGAGCGCATGCACTTTTAAGTTTATTGCCTTTTCCTATTAATTTAGTGACCGCCACAACAGAGGCACAAAACACAGAGGCTGGGCTATGTCATATCATTCGATTAACGATCACACAAAAATTTTGATATCGATATCGAAATATCGAAATTTTATTATTTTGTGCCAACAAATTCGAAATTGGAAGGAATGGTATCAAAGTAGACGGCTTGCTATTAATAATATGTGTGGCTTAAAAGGGTGTGACCCGGCACCTCCACCATTTTTTAGTGAGGTCGACTTTACTTTAACCTACCCGGCCCCTCCACCATTAAACTTGCGAAACAAAATATGAAGAAATGATCAATTTATTAGGTATTTACACATCACACATATACACTACTAAAAATTGTTCTCGTACTAGACTTTTAGTATTTTTTAAATTCATTAATTTTATTTTCTAAATTTTGATATTTCGATATTGAGTTCAAATATCAAATTCGAAAATATTCACACATCGATATCGTATCTAAATATCAATTTCTTTTAAGAGACCTAAAAAAACACATAACATTACGGAATGGAGTAAATGAAAATTAGAGGGTCGTTAACAAACTAGAAACAGTAATCGTGCTGAGTACTTGTGATAAAGTTCAGTAGTTTATAAAGAGGTAAATGGAATACAGATTTAATCACTATTATGCGACAGACATAATATAACGGACGATAGACGATTGGCTCACATGACACCTACCTAAACCTCATAAATTTCCGTGACTGTAAAGTTCCCATATGTTTACGAGTGAATATAAAATGTGAGTCTTTTTAAATGACAATCACTTCACACCCTTAAAGTAGTTGAACCTCTAGTATAAGAATGGATTCTATGGTTATTCGCACATCGCACTCACTTATTATGAGCCATCTATGCTAGAATAAATTCCTCAATAGGATCGTGGAATTTACATGAAACGAGCGCAATCTACAGAATATCTTTTATACGAGCGTTTGGAAATAGCTTCCACTAGGATATCGAGAAATGTCGTTGAAGCAATATTTGCTACGTCGCATTTAAAATTCTGCTGCTTCAATCTGGAATTTATTCCCTAGGGACCGGAATTCTTGAAAAATGCGAAACAAATTTCCGACGGAAAATATTTCTCCCCGAGAGACGCGTTAATACTCTTTTAAAATAGTTAATGGAGCAATGAGGTAAAACTAGTGGCTTCTCTGGTTGGGTGATGCATAGCCTCGTCATTTAAGGGTAAATTAGTGAGAATGTTACTACATTTAAAAATCATAATTTTTGCGCTCCTCACACCACGTTCATTCATAAAATTACAATTTAAATTATTGGTTTGCAACTGGCATTTATAGTTATAAAAACATATGCCTCACTACAAGTTTATTGAATTTTGACCAAGAAAAACATTTTTTGACTTTGATTGTGGTGTTTAAATTTGTTCCTACAGCTTTAGAGTTCCTATAAAATGCAGACGCTTGGTATTATTTTATGCCGTTCTATATCTGTCTCTCATATGAGTAACCAGGCGTGCTTTTGTTTGGCACGCACCCACCTCTCATCTTCATCTCTATAACGAGTGAAGGAAGCCTGAAGGGGGGCCGTCTCTCGCATCCCCTAAACCCTCAAAGTGGTTGCCATGGCATCATACCCGCGAGCTATACTCGAGTACATACAGAGTGTATTTTATAATTTCAAATGTTCATTTGAAATGATTAGCTTGTCGACATTCAGTTTGTCGTCGTGTCTTCGCTGAGGTTAAATCACCGCCTTAGTGTCTGGTTACATTATGTAATAATGAAGGCGGTGTGGCGGGAAAGGTAGACTCGAGAAATGGAACGTTTTGGTGTAAATTAGCACGACGCTAATTTCACTTTGTTCTTAACAATTAAATGGCCGTGTTGACGCCGCCGTTTAATTTGCTGCGAAGTCTCGTGTGAGTTTGGGTTAATAACGAGTTATAGTAGGCTGTGCACGGAGACGCTTTGCCGGTGTTTTCCTCACTGCCTCCTAGATGTTGCTCGTGGCTATCTAGGAGGCAGTGGCTTTCTTTCATCGCCGGCAACAAGTGCGCAAGCGCCACGCACTGGGAATTATTTGTTTTTTATACTCAGGAAACACAGTTTAAAATCATAGGAGTTATAGTTACCAACTAATAGCTTCCTCCTCATCCTCCACCTCCTCCTCTTATTATTGACATCTTGATGAGACCGATTGCGTTTCATCTTCATTTTTCGTGGATAGGTCAAACAGGCTGCAATTTACAAACAAATACAAAAAATAAATTAATAAATAAATAAATAAATAACTTAAATAAACAAATACAATAACAAATTATACATGATAATGTAGGATAGAGCAAAATAGCAATGTAAGAATCAAAAATGGGCGAAGCGGATATTGCAAAACAGCAGCATGCAATTATGCGATTTCTGCTCTTAGGTGCTACGCCACTGAATGGCAAAGTGAATTTGGGTTACACAATTAACACCAAATGCCATAACTCTTTCGGTCATCTCAAATAAGTAACAACAACAATAACAAACAGAAACCATAAATGTGCGATGAAATACATTCGGTTTGTCTGCACACAAAAACATTCCCGTGACATTCCAGTTCTACTTGGAGTTGAAACTGGCAGACCTTTGCATCAGGACATAAATCGTTTAAGTTAAGTAATGTTAACATCACGTGTTGGAATAATTAACGCCTCCCTCATTAGTGTTTCAATTACCCCCGTGTGTAACTTGGCTCACCCCAGTAGCCCTACCCGTAAGATGGACAAAGACTTCCACAAGGAAGATGATGTATAGGAATGTCGTTCTAACTAACAAGTTCATTGACGAGGATTCTTATTAGCTGGTCCATTATTAGGTTATTGTTGTTTACTTTGCCTTGAGCGTACTCCAAGGTATTTGTGTCCTAACGAGGTTTCACCCTGATGAAGACTTCGACTTCACACTCGGCTTGTCAAAGTGTTCTCTCACGTGATGGTCAGGTGTGATGCCCGGGTTGAGACGGGGATAGGTTACAGTTTGTCGGTGGGGCTCGAAGCATCTAATTGGGTCACCCTCCACTGCGCGTAACCTTAACACATCTCTGAAACGTGTGGATCTAATTTAAGAGGTCCCCAATCGATCCCCACCACCTCCAATCCCAACTTGGGGGGATTTTGAGGTGTATACCTAAGTTAAAAAGCAATTCTTAAAATTGAGTTTGAGAGTTTTTTTCCCAAACCTTCCTCACAACACGTACCAAATATAATCACCAGAAGAGTGGTTTTGTCTGGGCGGGTTTTCTATGATAAAATATGTATTTTAATTTAATACGGCATCAGAGTCTAAACGTCATCCTAATACATATTTCGTTAAGAGCCCTTTTCCTTCTGTACAATATTACAAACACCTGAAAACTAAGAAACAAAAACTTTTCGTTTTTCGTTTTTCATCACATTCATCGCTACCGACATAACATTCGTGTTGGCTTGCCAAATGTCTGGTTTAATTATTTTACTCCACCAGCTGACGTCTGCATTACTGATATTAGTCCTGACTTTTAGCAACGACATAAATATTCACGACTCGTTATTAATTGGATTATCTCTTTTATCCGTACTTTTCACTTCTCATTACAACTGTCCAAGACAATTATTCCTACTTTAAGGCAATCGACAAAAAAGCTTAAGTCTAATTTGATCGAGTTTTATTTCTGGCTCTCTTCAGTTAAGTTCCGCCCCTCTCAAGGATGAGCTCTTTGTAATCTCAGTCTCTCTAACTTCTCTGACAAGATTACTATAACTTTCATTAGTTCGTCGCTGTCACCATCTATTATCTAATATCGACACTACTCGGCTTTCGATCCCCTATTTAACGCGCCTCAGTCCGCGCGAGGGGGTGACAGGCGCTGAGAAAGCTTCTCCCAATTAGAGTCTGTCTTATTAATTATTAATGAGAATCTCGAACGAGCAAAGTACAGATTCGAATCCCTCCGACATTTATCCACAAATAATTGATATTAACAGTAACTGTGGAGGTTAAAATAAGTGAGTATAACTCGTGTTAAAAGCAGCTACTATTCACACCAACATTAAAATAGAAATAATAACCATGAATACATTGCTACCAACATAATAGTGAGAGATTGTCAGCTTATGCTAGAAAATGTAAACCTATGTACATATTGAAAACCACTAATTATCATAAAATGAACTAAATTTTTAGAGCTAAACGGAGTTCGCGAAGTTTTGACATAATATGGATTGGTTACATTATAATTTGTTCACTTGCTATAATTGTTTTTACATCCATCATATATTAGACTTGTTGATGGAAGAAAAGCACTAGCCCTAATCTTGTCAGCGTCAATAAAACATCAATCAATCAATCAATCATCCCCTCCCTCTCTTAGTTAATCAACCAGAGAAGTTTGTCTTCATCTGTTAGTAAGACGTCTTCACTCTTCGCCTGAATACAACGACAGGCAGAGAAAAACAAGACTCTTGCCATCGAGTTTAAAACAAAATAGTTAGGCCATTAGTAAATTACTTCTACAATCAATAACGAACAACAAATAACAAAAACAAACACTTTTAAAAAACTACATACCACTATTATTTATTATATAGTACCTATAACAGCAATCTAGAAGTAGTCTAGTATAGTAGAAGGTTTAATAGTAACGGCTTTACTCGTTAAATTCTAATCGTTCGTATGTGCTCAAAAATGAACGACCTAATCCATGCAACAGTTTATTTATTTATTGAACGTCTATCCTATTCAGTTATAGTCAACTGATTTACAAAATAGGACAAGAGGACTTTATATACTCATGTTGTTCGAGACATACGTCTAGGAAATCTATAATATTATTTTATTTTATTCTATTCGAGACGCAAGAGCTAAATTGAGTTGGCTCAACACTATAGAACGCGAGACTGAGAAGAGAGAAGTAGTGGGTTCGAGTCCCGTCAATAGTAATCGAGAAGTACATTTGTCTCGGTCCTTATGACTTTTTCTTGACTACCTCTAAACCCGTTACAATAAGTTTGCATAAGTCTTAACTTATCTTCAGGATAACTCACATTTTCGAAAACATATAATAATCCTACTATAAAAATCGTTCCCAACCGTCTGTTTCAGTGGACGTCAATAAAACATTGCCATTATTTATTATTCTGTGCGAATATCGTACGTGTGTGTCCTTGATGAGTTTGACAAAGGAAGATGCGAGGACATGGCCAGGCATTGTGTATAAAGCAGCACTAAGTATTCGTCCCTCACACGTTCTTCCTCAGGTCCGACGCCAAACTGATGGGTACAGCGACAAGACTTGGGACAGGCCGGTACAACTATAGGCCTACGAGTCTCACGACTTATCGCCTAATGTTTATGGTAGGCTCGTATTACAACGATCGTAAACAAAGAGAAACCTACAAAATTAATACAACCCCGAAATGTATTAAAACTTTTATATAGGTCGGCATTGAACCCGTGTCTTACCCTAACAGTTCAGAAGTTTTTAGTTACCGACTTGCCGGCGCTCGGCGGGAAGTAGGTAAGGTTAATACAATCCACAAATTACAAAATCCAGCTCGGCCGGGGATTGAACCCTGGTCTCAAGACCACTCGTCCGACAAGTGGGTTGCTGGGGGTGGTGGGAACAAGGCAAGTGGGTAGAGGGGGTAACTCTTTCATAGACTTTAATTTATTAAATGTATGGATTGTGTTATGTATTGTCAATCCCACCAAAGGGAGTGTTGCCCAGCTAATACAATAGATAAATTTAACGGTATAATCAACTAGTATTAATCGTGTTGACACAGGTACACGCTTAACTTCACAGCAAACATCTTGCTACTTGCGGACAGTGTTGTGACTAGATAATTTAATTTTTATCTAGATAAAGATAAAGATAATCGACAAAATGTATCTAGATATGATAAAAGATAAACTGAAAAACATTAACAAGATAGAAGATATTAGATAAAAATAATTATCTAGATAATTTTGCTTCGATAAAAGACAAAAAATATCGCAGAAAAAAACAAATTTTTAACCAACTTTTGCCGCCATTTTCAAATATGCGGACTCAATGAAAAACATATGTACTATAAACTAGTAGAAGATATTTTTAATTTTAAAAAGTGATTCATTATTTTATTTTTCTAAAATACTATTTTATTTTAAAAAAATCTTAAACCTTGAAAAGTTTAGATAATATAACCTTTATTTTATCTAGATAATTGAAAAAAATAACGACAAAAACTTTTCTAACAGATTTTATCTAGATAAATTATCTAGATAAGTCACAACACTTCTTGCGGATACAGTCACGCGCACTCACGCGCACACTCACGCGCTCACTCACGCACTGGGAGGGTGGTCACAACATTGTTATTCTGGTCGCGTCGAGCAAACCATCTTTGCACAAGAGCTGTAAATGAGTAAACCCAGCCACTCGAAAAAAAACTCCGCTCAACGAAACGAATTATCTCGATTCTTCGCGAGCGGCGAGCTTAGCCGAGACACGCTTTATGCTTGTTTTCGTTTTAATTACCTGTGCTCGGATGTGAGGCTGGCTTGATTGGGGTAGCTCAGAGAAGCTGCCCATGTACCTACGTGGCAGTATACGGATAGTACCTCGGATCACAGTAACTATACAGGAGAGTTTACTTTGTTTCGAGTCCGATGTATTTTAGGGCAAACGTGAAGAGAATTTTATTTATCTTTGACAATAGGTCTCAATCCACAAGTGCCAAGCAAACGAGGATAACACTAAAAAATACGCATTAGGCAGAATTAAAAAATATAAAAAATATGATCACGAACAAGTATTATTATATATATTATATTTCTTACACCTGTTTCCAACATAAGTCGGGTCAGGGGGTGGCTAACCAGATTTTCTAGGGCACACAGAGTTTATTAACACCGGCTTGCCGGGCCTGTCATGTTCTCTTCTCCTTCAATTTCTTCGTCTTCAATTTCATCTTTTCCGTCAATATCGTCTTCTTCTTTCTTGCTTCTTACCACCAGCTCACGCCATTTCCTTCTGTCCTCCCATTGTCTTTCTGCTTCTACTTCATCTCAACACTCATCTCTCTCTCTCTTCAACATCATGATGTTTATGTTGAAGTAATATTAAATTTAAAAAAATTCATATAAAAAATAACAACACACAAATTCGCACTAAACTTCTGTAATTGCTAGTTGCACTCGTCTTATAATTTAATTTGCATCATCGTGTTTTCTATGCGTGGGTTGAAATGAAAACTGAAATGAAATTTTTCCCTCGTGAATGCCGGTCGCTGGAATCAATCCGGCAACTTCCTGAATTTGAGTGTCACTCGTTACGCATGAGCTTATCTCTGTAGTTTGCTCCCTTTTGTGCAAAATACTCATTCAATGTATTATTTAATTATGATTTGCTTAGACGGAACGTGAATGTTCATCTGCCAATTCAAGGAGCATAGGTACTAGAGTGCCCAAATAGGAATCTTAGTATAGTTGGTGGAGGTGCCGGGTTATAGAAGGGGCTGAAGGGGTTGGCTAAGCCCCGCCCCCTGACTCATAGCGTCACCAAAAGCGTTCCCCATCAAACTTGTTGAAGGGGAATGTCTACAAAAACTCATCTCGAAATTCATGCCGGCTTTTTATCGCTAGATAAGACATACACATACAGACGGACAGACAGACAGAAAGACAGACATGCAGACAGACAGACGGACGGACGGATGGACGGACCGACAGACAGGCAGACAGACAGACAGACAGACAGACATGCAGACAGACAGACGGACGGACGGATGGACGGACGGACAGACAGGCGTACAGGAAAGTGACGCATATTGGTAATGATTCTATCCAGATATATGTACCTTTAGTTTTAATGTATCCTCATCTGTCCAAGACCCACCCGACAAGTCCCATTACCGCAGACTTGACGCTACGACGTAATACCGATGCAAATTAGTGTCAAGTGTTAATTTGAATAAATACTATAAATAATTTACCCACACATTCACAATTATCATTGCATACTTCTAGAAAAATAATATCGAGTCTCGCCTTACATGGTCACACCCACCATTCTAAGCATCACATGACCGAGCCTTGTGCTGCCCAGTCCTGTTGATGTGATGTGATGTTGTGTGTTATGTTTATAATGTTTGTGTTGTGTTGTCCGTATAAATTATGGAATATGCATGTATTTGAACAACAATCCCCATCCATTTGTTTATCTTCACTCAAATACCACAACATATTTCGAAGTTTTAACATAAACCTATAAATCAATACATTCAATTAAATATATCACTAACTAGCGTGATGACAGACAGGCAGACAGATGAACATACAGAGAGACATACAGACATACACATACAGACATACGGACAGACTGATGGACGGACAGACAAACAGATGACATACAGAGAGACAGACAGACAGACAGGACAGACAGACAGACAGACAGACAGACAGACAGACAGACAGACAGACGACGGACAGACAGACAGACAGACAGACGGACAAAATTTAAATTTTTATCGTGGGAAACCTGTTATAGGGGGCAATTAGCCCCTCTTCAGGTGAACTAGGTATGTGCGGATAGGAAATTGTGAAGGGATGTCCGAGGGCTTTTTAAAGAGGACTCAATCCCTTGCATTCGCCTTAACGACTGAGGAAAACCTCGGAAAAAAAACCTTCAGTCAGGATTGCCGGTCTCGACGGGATTCGAACCCGGGACCTCCCGAATCAGAGTCGAGAGCGCTTAGCGCCCGAGCCAACACTGTCGGTAACAGACGGACAGACAGACAGACGGACAGACAGACAGACAGACAGACACGAGCGCTTCGAACAATTCGAACGAGATAAATGTGACTCCAGCGAGATTTATCACACAGCCCTCCGTCTACATCGGAATCTGTTACAACACGATCACCATATATTTTAATCCCTCTGTGTATCAGTCGCGCCCTGGTTTATAATTACATTTGTCATACCAATCACCGTTCATTTGACATCTTCCAGCCTCGCTGATTTACCAGGCCATCAAGGGACGCTAACGCTCACCTTATTTTTAAATTGTACCGCAAATTACAGTCCGTGTATGTTTGATGTGATTATTAATTATTTATTAGCCACAAACAGTTCCCGTCGTCCGAACTGTTGCCAACCGGATCGAGCTGTGAGATTGTGAACACGCGTGTGTGGACGGACTTTTAATTTGAGAAACATATTGCAGTTAATTGTGTTGTTTGTGGTCAATAATGTTTTATGTACAGATTGGTGTTATGTGCTAAATGTGTAATATGACAACAACACGATATATTGACACACGTGTTTTGTTATATCTTTCGTACACGTGTTCAAAGTACATATTGACTATTGGATGGTCCGGGTTCGAATCCCGTTGTGACCGACAATCCTGACTGAAGGTTTCTCCGTGGTTTTCCTCAGTCGTTAATGCGAATGCAAGAAATTGAGTCTTCGGACATCTCATCTCAAGTGTCCCAACTCCAATATTATACATATTTCTCAATTTCATTAATCGGGAAACACTGTAGATGTTATTGATTTCCATAAAATCCAATCTACATAGTCACCCGAAGATGGTCATCCGTATACGAATATTTTTTATTTATTTATTTACCCACCCGCATACTTTATTACACCGTCAAATCCTATACAACATGTTGCTGGCATTTCTATGATGAATGAATATAGTTCAGTAACGGGCACGTATAGTGCATAATAGTGGTGCAGCTGCAGACATTTTAGACGATCACAATCCAAACACTAGGCACGCTTTCACGAGAACTATACAGACACTTTAAACTGTGTGCCATCCCATTACACTAGGGAAACGCCAAAGTCGTTGCTAAACGAGTAAGTGAGCCATGTGTTGAGTACCCGGTTACATTACTTTGCTTCCCCCTACCTTAGGCCTCTCTAGCCTATCATAGGCTAGAGAGGCGCATTATGACCTTACAGTTGACGCGCCCGTATACCAACTAAACTAAAAAAAAACAATTATTTATACGAAAATAATTATCAAACTTAAATGCAAATGTTCCCGGGTACTCAACACATGACTCGCTCACTCGTCTAACAACGACTTTGACGTTTCCCGAGTCTAGTTGGCTAAAGCGCCCTTATAGCCGAAATGTGGGAGACGTGGGTTCAATCCCCTGGTCGGGAAAGATTTTGTCATATCTAGATTGTATCTAAAAAATTATTGAACATGTTTTGAAATGCATATAACGCAGTGTAGTCCATCATCTGTGACAATACCAAGGAAAACATAGCCAGTACGAAATACGTGTAAATATTGCAAGATTTACTCAATCTACGAGCGGAATTTGGGGGTACCTTGACGTTCAACATTTGATAGACCTTGCATGGGCACGGCATTTCACAGCCAGGTAAATAACAAACAAAAAATATCTTTTCAAAATCTAAACCATTGTCGTTAAAATAATTTCTAAACATTGGACGCCTATTTTTCAATTTATTATTTCTTGTAGGTTTAAATCGCAATGGATCTACCTGATTTTGTTAGCAGTTCTCAAAAACTCGTACCGGATGTCTGTTTAAAATTTCAGCGCAATCTGTTCAGCGATTCGGCTGATATTCAACGTACACATACACACACACGCAGAATAACGATAAGGGCCGTTTAAGTTGAATGGAGATCACTCCGTTCGCTGCGCTCACTCGTTTAATTATAGCCGTATCTTACCTTTGAGTTGCCGCCAAGCTCGAAAGTTACGTCGTGATATTAATTTGTGGAAACAGTAATTGATAGTTTCTGGAACGCGTATACTTTCTTAGGCCTAAGTAACATTTTATACCGTTGTCAATAATAGTTTGATAATACAATGTGTGTAGAATAAATTACGATGCATGTACTAATAAGTGCCACGTTCTACAGGTAAATCTTAAAGTCTAAGAATTAAGTTAATAATTTAGTAATTTAACAATCTCACGGTTCAGTCTCTGAAACCAGAGCTAAGAGTGGGTTTATGGAGCTTGGACTGACAGATTGGACCTGCTCTGAAACACGAGGGTTCACGAGGGTTCACGAGGATGAGCGTACTATAAAAGTAAATAAGTTCTAAAATGTAATTTCCCTGTAGAGTCGCTCTAGTTTTGTGTATTGCTTAATTACCTTTTTTTAGATCTCTATAATATTTCCCTAAGTGAAACAATACTTTATCGTTACCATTTATTAATTTTAATTTAATTGTAAAAGATCAAACAATATTTTGTTTAAAAACCGCGTCTAAATTTTGTAATGAGGTACAATAAACCTACAACAACATTGAGTGAAAACGTAACCGTTATCACATTTACAAAATTCTTAGGCGTTAAAAACAAAACTTAAATTTATTTATTTAATGTCTATCATATTCAGTTAAAAAACTGATTGACAGGAGGACAGCTAAATATATCTAGTTTACATTTATAACAATTCATAATAAGACAATAATTTTAATAACAAATTCAAATTGGATATTAAATAAAATTAATGAATTACAAAAATAAAATAGGGGGAACAGAAAAGAAAAAGAAAGAAAAAAAAGAAAAGAAATGAGAAAGAGAAAAAGAAAGAGAAAAAAGAAAAACATAAAAAAAAAGAAAATAACTGATTAATTAGACGATCCCACTCAAACTAATATGAGGTTCCTGGTTCTGTCTAAGATCCCAATAATAGTAGTTTTGGGTCCCAGCTACCCCTTGGCCCACGACTACCTTCACCGACATGTAGACGACGGCCCCGTCTTCAAGTCACAAAGAGAGCCCCAGATAGAGGTCGTAAATCAGCCGTAGGATCGTGACTTCGCGGTGATCGCATCGCATGACCGAAGACATCATCAGAAGTGCACGCAATTAATTCGCGCGACCAATCATTCGTTTGCGCATGTGCTCCGTGACCGAGGCTTGCGTGCTATATAGCAACATCTTGTCTCTCCTGCTAGAGGTGGTCTCCGAGACACTCAACCCTCGCCTCACCATCAGACACTCATACACCCTAACAATCATTCCAAACTGGTCAGTCCAACTTCTAAGTTCTACTTGATCTACCTCTCACCAGTGGCGCAGAGTGTATTCTAGTCCTTTCAGACATGGCGTTCATGATCATGTTTTAATCTGGGTAAATGATGAGTTTTTCAGTTTAACCACATTTTTTTGGATTAAAAAATCCCCTTTTTCATAGGACGAAAAGTACCTTTATTAGAGAAGATTGAAAATACACATACGCAAAAACTGCTAAAAATGTGAAAATTTTGGTTTGTCCAAGAAATGCAATATAATTGTAGTTTTCCTGTCTTATGAGATAGGTACAAAAAATGTAAAATATGCAAAAAATCTACTTTTAGTAATGCACTTAAAATTTAAATTTGAACTAAAATTAAAGCTTTAGTTCAAAATCCAAAATTTGGCCCAAATTCCTTAAAAATCACGATAAAAAATATTGAAAAATACTAAAAATAATAAATGAAAAAAATGGAAAAATGGAAAAAAATGAAAATGAAAAAAAAAATTATTGAATGAATGAATGAATGAAAAAAAATGAATTGTTGAAAAATGAATGATGAATGAAAAATTCGTGTCTGAAAAGGCTAGTATGGGGTGAGTGGGAACTAACTGGAATGTTAGTCCCCCAATCCCCGTATTCCAACTCAGGTCGGGATGGATTTTATAATTTTTGAATTGCATTAAGTTTTATCAATTCCATCTACGGAAGTTTTTCCCGACCAACCAAATAACTAACTAACTTATAATATGGATATTTGTTTATGCGTTCCAGCGTTCATAATACCTGGGACATATTATAAGTTCCTTGGTTCTTGAATGCTTTCTTTCAAATGTGCAAACTACGTGACTTATCTTAAAAATTCATAGTGTCCATTGATAACAAACCAACCAGAACTCGTCTTCTTGGTGGAGGTGCCGGGTCAACGAAGTTCATTGATTTCAATAACACGTGTTGCAAAGTCACGCGAAATTCCTGGTACCATCCGTGTTTGAGTTGGAAAAAGTTTAGAAACAAAAGAAAGAAAGATGGAATAAAATAGGATCAGCAAAGCAGTGCTCTAAAAGGGTAAACCTATCATGAAACATTTTACACCCATCTCTGCAAATTCGACTGCGTTCAAATCGAGGCGAAAATTGTAGGTTTGTAATCGTGTATATATGCGTAACAAATTAACTCTTTCCAACTGGAAAGAAACCGTCCCATCCCATGTAATTTAATGAAAGAGTAGAAAGAAATTTAATGCGTAGGTTTAAAAATGCGGTGCTTTCCAACGCATGAGGTAGTGTGCGTAATACGCAAGGCTCCAGGCGTGAATAACGTAATAAATAGTGGTACCACATTGTTCGGGCGTCCTGCGGTGAAATGAAATCACAGACGTACGTGGAGCCTGGAATGAAAGTATTAAAGATGATGTATCTGATCTCGAATCCTCTCTAGTCAAAGCCGATCTCAGTAAAAAACAAACTTTTTTAAAGAACTTTATTACGGAAATAACCCCCGTGACCAAGACTTGCGGTGTCGTCTCCTCTCTCTCCCTTGGCACCGAAACTTGTGTGTCTCTCGGACGCCACACAAGCCAAGATTCAACTTATTTTCTGCAATCAAATTTCCATTTTTTCTTTGCCTGAGCGATAGAGAGATTTATCTCGGCCATTACGAGATCGTGGGTGAGAGTTACAGGCCCGACCTCTGTCGCCGTCGTCTGTGTCTAGTTGCATGCCCTGGCTCAACGCTAGTGTACCTTGGAACCAGGGTCGCAAGGTCCCGGGTTCAAGTCCCATCACCGTAACCGTACTTTTTCGTTATCTAAATCTGACTGATCGAGAAAATACATTTATAATTTTTTCCTTCAAAGTTATGATTTGAGATGACGGTATATGAAAATGTGGGTCCGAGATTTGATTTGATGAGTTTTTAGAGATTTTTGAACGAAAATAAGGAAATTCCAGAAAAATAACACGATGGTGAACACCACCGAAAACAACAATAATTACAACTATAATACCGATATATATGTAACTACATAGGAAATCGCCTTAGTCATGACCATTCAATCCGGTAAAAAGGCCGTATGACCTCTCTAAAAGGTGGTGGTATACGTATAACTGTGGGGGTCACCATGCATTGAACCTTACACCAGGTAGCCTAATACCTGAGAATCTTCCTTGCTTTCGAAACAGAGGTAATACTGAACTTATGATAAGGTGAATGGTGAACTTGGAGCATGTAGTAACGAAGCACATAATAAAATGTAAAATATCGCCAACTACTGTCGGTTGTCGGCACTTGTAATTTGAGTAGGTTAGCAGATTTGTCTGAGATAGCAGTCTGCTAGCAACCACGTCCACATGATCAACTGTTATTTGGTGATGTTTCTAGATTGGTTGATTGCGTATTCTATAAAGTGCCTAAGATTACTAGCAGACATGGTGAGAGTCCCGAACTGGAGTATAAACTGTTTCTTGCTAAATGTTCATAAAGTTCACTGCAAACATTATAATATAAATACACACATTTATTTATAGTAAAGTATAAGTTTCTCTGTGGTGATTAGTTTCGATTCCATCACTTGGTTATCAATAGCTCGTCTAAGGACATTGCTTCTTGAGTGCGGCTACCCACTCATCTAGGTAATTGCACCCTGCAGCGAGATTCTGCATGTAACGTCGCACACATTGTGCTCGATCATAATTATCTAGGCCTACACTGCGACCACGTGTAGTCGCACACATAGATTGCATTTACAATGAGAGGCGGCTTCCAATAGGAGTTCTTGCAAAATATAAAAATTATTAAATACCCTTCATGGTGGCCAAGTCGTAAAAATCGCCACAGCAATATGTATGAAATATGCATGAGCTAATCGGTTGATTGGCTTGGATCATTAAGGAAACCTGTACGTGTCATATGTGAGGCGCGCGTTGCATGACGGGACCTCCGGGGAGCGATCTGGCCGCTTCCTACGCGGGTAGTGGCCATTGAAGCTGCATCCGGGAATAATCCTCCTACTCGAGGGGTCTCAAATCAAGGGGTCTGTTTGCACCTACTACACCCAGCCCATGATTTACTTCTGGGCGATGGTATACATCTGTGTGCGGTGTAAAAACGGTGTAAACAATAGAGGGATTGGAGATAGTCAGAGAAGAAACTTTACAACTCTGTTGAAATGAATTAAAATTAATTTTTATTAAATTAATTTTATGCAATATTACGTATTTGTATTATTGTTAAAATATCTAGCGCGGAGACGAGTTTAAACGCTCAGCTTTTCTGTTTTTTTTTTTTTTTTTTGTTTTTTTTTCGGGCAATCGGTTAATAATCATCTATGAAATCCAGTACGCGCATTCCTAAATTAATTCAATCATCTATGAAATCCAGTACGCGCATTCCTAAATTAATTCATTGATTTTGAATTAAAAAATCGTAAAATCTCCGTAATTTACTCAATTTTGGTGAAATTCTGGAATTTATTCCAAGTGTACAGATTTTGTTACGCAATTTTGCATACTATATATAATATAGTATATATATTATATATATCTTTATAATATATAAGTTTAAATCTATGTGAAAGGGAAAGCGCAGGTTAATTTGGTTTTATCGTGAAATAAACAGTTTGACGGGAATTTCCAGAATTGAAATTCATGTTTTGGATAATTATTATTTTTTTATGTTTTCGACTTATGTCTCGCAATGGCCGGACCATTTTTTGCAACCAAGTGTGGATATCAAAATAAAAGTACCTCATTAACTTGCACGACAAATTTGGTAATAATATTACCAACCGTTGAGCAGAAATCATCAACACAATGAGTGCGCGCATTTGAGACGGGCCAAGCTCAGCAAACCCTCGTTTATCACGAATTCAATGAGAATTTTAAAAAATGTGACTAAACTTTTATTGGGACTATTTCTAACAACGTCTTGAATGTCAAGATCCCGACGGAGGACGTCGCGGCCGAACAAATTCGAATATTTCAGGAATAACTCCCAGGTAGATAAAAGGGAAAGGGGAGGGCCGGGGAAACTGCCCGGTCAGCTCTTCTCTCTGCATTCACCAACAGGTGCTATCATGGACGGCCGAGAGATTCCTTGTCACAGCTCACATCACATATAGAGTTCACTCAATCACGATCGAGAAGATGCAGGAGAGAAAATATCTTCGATAGAACGATCTAAAACGAGCGCTCAAGTATTGCTACTGACGGACAGTATTGTTCAAAGGATTCAATAATTTGACACGCTGAGATTTCCGATAAAGATGGAATTGTA
Organism: Sweltsa coloradensis; assembly: GCA_024449915.1. Lineage (NCBI taxonomy): Eukaryota > Metazoa > Arthropoda > Insecta > Plecoptera > Chloroperlidae > Sweltsa > Sweltsa coloradensis. Next base: position 171,186 of record JAMZAV010000950.1, read on the forward strand.
TGGTCCTCAAACGACTTGTGTAAGCAAAGCACCTCAACTGTAAGAACTTTACCAAGGCTAGCTTTATACTTAGTATGCTCGTGGTATGAGGCAGAATACAGTGTATATAAGGACTCTTATACTGCATATGCATGGTTCGGCCAGGAATCGCTGATTCAGCTGAAAATACTGAAGCCATCCCCTGGGAAGAGGAGAGCTTGAAAGATTTCAAGGAAGAGAGGAATGTCTGTCAGTGTCAGGAGAAGAGATACGGGATCACAGCTACTCGTTTCTTGGGACTGCGTAGAATGTATTTTGAGATTGTGTGCTTCTTCCCATAAATACAACGTTGCATATCTTCCGTTATATTATGTTTTTTGGATGAGCGTAGCGAGCGAAGCGAAGATTCCATTTCACTACACTGGAGAAAAAAATCCGGAATGTTTTTTTCTTTTCTTTTCTTTTTTTGTATTTTTGTGTGTCTGTGAACACGATTCCGGCTAAACCAATACTCCAATTGCGATGAAATTTTATGGAGGTCTATGAAATCTCTGAACGAAGAACTGCACGGGGGGAAAAATCGATCGAAAAATTATTTCTCATGAAAATCGTAATTTTACGATTTTTTTCGATTTTTAAAAAAATTCTTCGACTTATAACATCTACATGCTTTATCCGATTGTAATGATTTTTTCACAGAACCTTAATTTTATGAATTAATATATTCGTGTGAAATTTGAGCGCAATCGAAAAATTATCTATTAAAAAAATCGCCATTTTACGCTTTTTTCGTTTAAAAAAAATTACGCTCATCCATCAACGCGGCGGGACTTAAGCGTTTTCCTAGTAAGTCATAAATTATTACATACATTCAGAGTGGTTAATGACTATTCTAAGTAATGTCACACAAGTGAGCCGCAACTACAATAATTATTATTATTAATGGTAAACACCAAAACAACATTAGCTTTTTTGCACAGTTTGTGGGTTGTTCTTCATCGTTACGAAACATGTGTTTTCAATCATCCATTTGTTTACTTCCGCTGTCCGCGATGGTTACTTGGGAGCAAAGCGAAGCAATACGTATTGGCAGAACTACGCTCAAAATACCGATCAGTTTACACTTGGTACAGCTTTGAGTACAAAGACTTAAACTGCGCACGAAGAGATTATAATGAGGGACTTCGTGGTGGGTGCTTACGTTTGTGTGCAGGTCCGACGAGTAACTTGATCATTGGTATGCCGTGCAGGATCGGTATAAAAACACGATTTCGGTCTGTCTGTAATACCATACATACATATGTCATACACGTCGCCGAAAGCCATTAAATCCACAATTCTTCATTTATAAAACGTGTTTGTGATGTGCAATATGTATACACGTGAACATAAATAAATCAAGGATCAGACAGAATACTTCTTTACCATATCCACTCTTCTTTTATATTGGTTATCGCTCACTCGTCGATTGCGTCGGGGCCTACAGGGTTGGCTTGGTCGCTTTGATTTAAAGTCCCCCACTGAAAATCAGTTATATAACTGAGTGGGTAGACTCTAAATACAATTTGTTTATTTATTTATTTATAGTCGGAATCCAATCTATGCATCATAACATCATCCAAGCAATCGCTGTCTCACACAACAATCAGCGGCCGTACTGGTTAACAAATAAAGTGCTCAGGGGGATGAAGGATCGTATGCAGAAAAACGTAAGCACAATAAATAACAGACAACATAAGCTATATATTGATCTTTTTTAAACAAATCGCTGACTAACTCTGAGTAATCCGATTAGCCTATGACGTGATGGATCAGTTCCATGGTGATGTATGAGCTAAGTCTGGTTTGAAAAACGTAGAAGAGACGAAAATGTCCCGGATCTTGTCCGCGAATAGGAAGGATAATATCATACAAAGCTGGCGTGAGATAGTATGTACTTTGTCGCACCTCGACACAAACATGTTAATTGAAATGTTCTCTCCCAAGCGAGAAGGTAACGTACTATACATCCTAGAAGTAACTACAAGGCTCGCTTTACATAATTCCCTTTCCGCCTCGGGCCCGAGAAAACTTTATAAGTCAGGGAATGAGTTTATAATAACACCCCACACATGAGACTCGACTCTCGGGTAACCAGTTCATGTCTTGGCAAGATCTCAGCTTTATGAGCCAGACAAAGTTTATCGTTCACTTACAGGAGAGAAGATTTGTACGTTGCCCCCACCGGGAATCGAACCCCAAGCTGGTAATTATCAGGTTGCGGTTCGAGCGTAACGAGGGAAATATCTATACAAATATCATAAATAAGAGCTTGATCACTGTATTACTGCACTCCTCGTGCAAGAAACGTGATAAAAAGCAGTTTAATCGATAAAATGCGAGTGTTTGCCGCTATAGCATTAGTGTCTACACACGCACGTATATAAACACATTATGGCACCGGTTGTAAAAGCAAATAAGCCCGTTTTATAAAATATACTGTTTGTAGAGCGATAGTAAAAGTTTGCTAACCTGATATCTTGCCAATAAAGACCCCGAGGCTAGCAATTTTAAATTTATGACTTTTTTTATGAAATGTTTCCTTTATTTATTTAGAATTTTTAGAAATCAGAGTTAACATTGATTTTACACAGCAACAAAACGATGTGCAATAATATTATCTCAAATATATTTATTTTACTTTTCTTCTCTATGAGCATGACTTTTCTGTCCGTCCTTCCGCCTGTGCGTGTCATGTCTCACGATAAAAACGAACACGACGTCCGACTGACATGCGTATTTTTGGTTGGCATTGCCCTTCAATATAAAGATTATACATAATGTGTTCGGTGACCCTATGGTAAGGGGTAGTGGCTAGCCAAAGTTTTAAAATTTATTACCCGTCACCTACATCAATCTGAATGCGCGAACAAGCAACAAACCTTATTTAATGGTTAGCTCACCCGGCACCGCCACCAAAAATATCAACACAGGATAAATTTTATTTAACTAACGTATTTTTTTCTACGATAAGTAACAGATATATTTAGTTTTTAAGTCGTATTTAGAGTCAACCCACTCAGTCATTAACTGATTTTCAGTGGGGGACATTAAACCAAAGCGACCAAGCCAATCCTGTAGGCCCCGACGCAATCGACGAGTGAGCGGTAACCCAACCAAAGATCGATATTTTTAATATGAAATATAGCAATCAGTGGTATGGACAGTGCGAACACCCGCGGATCAACGCCAGAATCAACAAGGCTGATTCAGAGCAACTTTTAATTTATTATGCGCCTCATTGCTAGGACGGCTCCAAAGTCACCGTTGACAAATTCCTAAGACAAGAAGTGATGGACTTGAATCCATATTAACAGTTTAAAAACTTCCGCTTATTCGAACCCAGGACCTTCTGCTTTGGAAGCAGGTAGGCTTACTACTACTCCAACGAGCCACTCAACTCCACTTCTGATACTCGTGCTTGTACCATGTATCATGGCTGTGAGTCCACAGTGTGTCGAAAGTGTAATGACATATATTACAATATCACATAGTTGCATAATTCAATAATTATTAAGTCCAAAAACAGCATAAATAACCATTTTTGACATAGAAATGTCACTTGCATACTCGCTGAGCGTACTCAAAATCACATAAATTGACAAAATTGAAAAACCCTTTACCATCCCAACGAACAGATAAAAGCAATCAAGGCCGCCTGCTGTAAAGGCCGGGGATTGGATGGGTTATTTTATATTATAATACGATGTTTTGTATAATATTTATCCTTTGTCCCCAAGAACCAACGGGAATTCTCTATATGTGAGGGGAATCTATTTTCCTCGTTGATTTATGTGCGGTGAATTTCGGCGTTTGACAGCACTAAAAATAACAGATGATTGGTATTGTTTTTTCTGCCATGTAACCAAGCCCTGATTTCCACTCGGAACAGGGAAATAAATCAGCGCGTAATATTTTGCCGAGACAATTGGAGTTCATCCCTGGTGGCAGCCGGTCTCACTCATCGCCACTCTATTAGATTAACAAACGAGCCACTTTAATTCAAGCCGAATTAGGCAACACGGCGACTGCATAAGCCTACGAACCCGGAGGCCGCGATATTCTGGGGAAAAAGTTCAACTTTTTTGCAAAATGTGTAATTTCTCATTTCCAACAAAACAAACAGAAACAGCAAAACACCTCTGTCAGCTTTTACATTTAGGCCTTTAGGCTATACAATGATGAGAGATAATTCCTGCTGAAATGTTGGTAACACAAGTTTCATAAGGCCAGTTGTAGAGTATTGTTTCTTTTTTTAATAAATTGTTTTCATCAATCACTGAGAGGAAGCCACAAATGTAAAATTGCTAGGCAGATCATTAGGGTACTGCAATTTGGGTGATTTAACTCAGTGTTTCAATTTGATATTTAACAAATAGGTAGTTGAAAATTTGCAAACAATTATTATAATTATTATTCACTCATTGATCTATGTCAACGAAGTTGTCTTGGTCTGCTTTAAATTTATTTACCTCTTGAATAATTCGATTTCATTATTCGATCAGTGCTAACAATCTAAAACGCATGATCCTCTTTCCTAGACAAGATTAATAAAACTGTTTGGCTTAGGGCTGCATTTATAATTTTAATATTGGCTGCGTTGATATAACCATTGAGTTATTTACAACCTTGGCATTTCACGGGCACATCCTTCTTTCTTTGTTTTGTATGTCATTGCTTTGATGTATAGAACATTTTAAGTTCCATGGAAGGAAGAAAAATAACGGTGAATGTCCCCGAAATGGAAATACAAAAGTAAAGTTGAATTACTGACCAGAGTAAAACAGCTCAGACCTCAATTCTCAACCAAAAGTTCAACGGAAAATAGTTTCTTTCTGAATTTTAATGAAAAAGTCAGGTTCTAGAATTGTGTTTTCTGGCATTCACCTTAGCGCGCCGAAGATAAAGAAGATATCCCAAGGATAATACAATCAGAACCAGAATCTACCTCATACATCATCTTCGCCGCTCCACACCCACCGAAAACTTTGCCTTCCATTCTTCCAAACTTCCTAATTACTGATTTATCACCTCCTCAAAGCCAAACAGCAGCCGGGCTAAATCGAAAACGTCAGCCCGTCCTTAGCAAATCATTTATCTGATGTTAATGAAGATGTCCATTCTTCTACTCCGTATGAGCATTGTGTACGTGTTTTGTGAAGAGCGCATGCACGCACGAAGAATGGGAGTACCGGCGAAGCTAATCAAGCCATGCACGGACGTGATGGCCGCGAGGTCGAGGGGCCACGGTACCAACCAGTCTAGAGGAGATAATCAGACGGTGAGGCGCTCCTCCCAGCTTCAGAACCTGAGGGAGACCGGGGAGCGTTTAGCATTTATTTAGCACTGTTTATTCGGCTGATTGTTAGTGGCCCAACTTGTGTGGGAAGGAATATCAATTCACTGTTTTACTAAACGCCGGTTTCAAGGTGTGGTTGTGGCTTTGAATACCCCTTGGGGGGTTGTGGTTGAGTGACAGACAAGACAGTTGACCCCTGCTTTGAAAATGTAGCCTACATCACACGAAATAGAGTATTTGATTCAAACAGGGTCCATTCCATAGATACAATTCATAAGTTGATTATAGTTTGATAAATAAGTTACAAGAAGTTGCTGTTTTCTTTCAGTATATTAATATACGACACTAATAATGAGATCAAGTTTTAGAGGTTACATCCTCGAATGCCAAAGAATTTAATGCCACAAACCTTTTATGCATTTTATTCCAAAGAATGTAATGCCAAAAATTAAACCTGACTAAAACGTCAATGCTACAATACCACATCGTACGTGCTCCGGGATTAACTACACTAAGCTATTGTTCCTGCTGTTTTGGTTATGTGGCAACAAAAGCTAACATTCGGTGATGTGATGTAGCTGAAAGTAAACATCATTCTGTTCGCTACGCTCTCGAGCGGGAAGGAATGATACTACCCCACGGGATAACTCTGGCCCGGCGGGACACGTGGTCTCACGTGTTCCCCATTCTTCCAGACGCCTTCGCCGGTCGTCTATCATCTCTCCCGTGACGTAGATCGTGCGAATAATCCACTCAGCCAGACTTCGCGATGATGTTGTGTGAGGGGGTTGTAAATAACACGTCTGGCCGTGGCCGGCAGACAGACAGACATAACACACATGCCAGCGAAAAGCGAAAACCACGTAGAAACATGGAACAAAAGTCGGAATAGAACTGTGTTGTTGCCTAATTAACGGCATTACCGCGCTGAGCTGCAGAGGTAAATCATGTAGGGTGTTTACTGTAGCCTCCCATAAGACCCGTCACAGGTAAAACAAAATGGGGAATGTGAAGAGTTTACTCGAACATAAACTTGGCTCCCTTCACCTCCCCTCCCCTTGACCCTTCCCACATTTTTCGACGACGAACATTTCCCCCAGCAATCCCGGACCTTGTACATTTCAAAATAGGGGTATATAGACTAACCGGGATATAATCCTTATTATAGGAGAATGATAACTAATTGTAATTTATGAGTAGGCCTATTTATAAAAAAAATAAGTGGCAAATTGATGGTTGTGGTGTATTTTACAACATTATGGACGTACTTGAAATAGGGTTAATGGAACCATGAAAAGAGAGAGACATTGTATAACACAATTCGAGTAAAAGAAGAAAAATCTTTTAATGTATGTTTGATACCGGGTTTAAAGCCTTTTCTTTCACAGATCAGTACAAAGCATCAATTGGAAAGAATACTCTCTGATCTATTGACATCTATCGATGAGATTTTACTCCAAACTGGCGAACTCCCTGAGATCGATGGATGGAGGGGGGGGGGGATGCTCATTTGCAACGCCTCGGGCCCCCGTCTCCCGCTCCTTTATGCAAACACAATCCATTCATTAATGCAAACAAACACAAGCAAAGCAGCGATTAATTCAACTGTTGTTTCGTCTGGTGCCTGATGTTTGCAATGATTGAAATCAATGCTGTTATAATGCCGAACAAATACTACGGCCAAGTCTTTGTTGACTTTACAAACCAGCCATTGCGGTTTGCTCTGGAGTGAAGTGTGCAGTGTGCCCTCCTCTCTAGAACAAGCAGACTCACTACACAGAGTTCTCGCAAATTCTATTCTTCTGTGTTCACCATTTTTATAAAATGCAGTGATGTAAGAAGATTTTAAAGATAACAATATTTTAACCTTCCCTTGTCTTTAAATTCTAGAACAATTAAAGTCAACTAAAAGTAATTTTAAGGACACTGTTAGTGAATATACTAATCAAAAATACAGTACCAGACGAGGCATACCTTCCAACCCCTCAACACAACAGTGCTTTGTTTGAAAAGGGACCACGATGTGCTGGTATTAAACTTTACAACAAATTACCACGTTATATTGTCTATTGATAACAATAGAGCTTTTAATAGAGAAGTGAAACTCTTTTTACGTCAGCACTGCTTTTATTCATTTGAAGAGTATATGAAGTTTTAGCCGCTTTCATTGTTTTTTGACTGTCCATTACCATTGATGTATCTTTTGTTTAACCAATGTACTATCTTTGTAATATGGAAACAAATCAATAAATTAATTACATATCACTCACTCCCACGTACTATTTTTTCTAGTGTTTTTTTTTATTTCATCATTAATTCAATTCGATTTTATTATTTTCTTAACATTTGCAGTAGGCCAAGTCTAACATATAAACAACTACTTATATTTTTACTTCAATATATATATAGCATGATGTTCCAAGAAATGTGGTGTGTATTTAATTAGACTAGGAAACGCTCAGTTGGACGCGTTGATAAGCGAGCACGTGCTATAGCTAGACCCACATTGCACATTTTTTTAATTTAAAATTTGCGACGTTCGCTGTCCACACTTCTAGGTGGCAGTGCATTAGAAACTTCACGCGTCTTTTCGTTGCCATGGCAACGTTACTTTTGTTATAATGTAATTTCCATCTACACTACTTATCGGATCAAATAAAATTAACATATTCGTGACCAGACGGACATTCTAAATGATTTGGCCATCTCAGATTTTGTCGCCGTTTAGTTGGAAAAAAAACTTTCGATTAACTTTAATGTAACATTTTAACTTTTTGAACGATTTTGCCACAAAACTAAGGGCATTCAATCGAGAACAAAGCTCGCGGATGGTGAAAATTTCAAATCAATCCGAGCTCCGTTCGAACGTTATGGCGAGACATACAACAAACAAAAAAAAAAAAAAAAACAAAACAAAACAAAAACAAAAACAAACCAGTGACTATATTTTCCGGCAGAGTCAAATGAAAAACGCTCGCTTCGCTCGCTTAACAAAATAATTAATACTATTCTTCACATCAAAAAATATTATATGAAATTAAAAATGTCAAAATAGATTAAACAAATAATTAAGGTGTTGATAGAAATTGAGTAGCCCCTACGTCAAAGCCACATTTGGTAGTAAACCTTCATATTTTCAAGTCTTATGTAACACAAGAAACAACCCTCTCGACATGGAATTTGGACCCTGGCAGACATTTACTACATCACAACTTATTAAAATATTATATTTAAAGAAAAAACAAGTATAAATTTGCATTTCGTTTTAAACTTGGTCGCTTTCATTATAATTTTAATAAGAGTTGCCTTCGGGCTCTCGATTTTGTGGACAACCGCTGGCTTCTCATCGTGCGTTTTAACCGTTGAGATATGTCTGTTTTTAATTAAAAGCTACGAAATAGAACCAAAAATAACAAAGTTGGCGAGGTAGTATTTCAAATTTTAATGTTTAACGCTAAGAAATAAAAGCAAACTACTAAAAGTAGAGTTGTACTTTATAGAAACAAGTCATGTAGGCTATATTTAGTACCAAACCACTGAAAACTAATACATAATAAGCTAACTACGGTTAAACATTTCAACATCTTATATCATAATATTATATTGCAATATTAAAAAAAGGTTATACATCAAAACAATATGGTAGAGGCATGAAAATTTAGCGTTTTAGGTTATTGATGCTAAATCAGTGAGTATAAATTCTTAAAAACGCTACAAAATGCTAAATTTACTGAAAATAAGGTTCACCTATACCAATTGAGAAATGGTTTAGCGTTGTATTCTAGCGTTTAAAGTGACTACATTGAATTGAAATGTTCCTATAAATAAAGCATAATTTGAATTCATTCCCCATTAAAAATACAAGAAACTCTCCACATTTGGGGTTTTGGTGGAAAGAAGAAAATTAAGGCTACAAAATGCTAAATTTGGAAAAATTAATGCTAAATATTCCGAATATAAATGCTTTTTTTCATAGCTCTAAATATGGTATATTAGAGCGAACCTCCCCTATAAGCACAACTATATTCTGTCACGATAAAAACCGAACACGACGTCCGACTGACATGCGAATTTTATTGCGAAAATGCCCTTCAACAAGAATGTTGCAGAATGTTTATGATGACCTTGAGATGAATGGGGCGGGTGAGCATTTTTATGAGGGTTATTTATCCGTACCCGGCACCTCCACCAAGTGTCTCAATGAGCGATCATATTTTACTTGTGTTCGTCTTTTGACAGTTTGTAATTTAGCTTCGTTCCTATTTTGAGTTCTACTGTACCAGTGCATGTTACAATAAACGATTTTATCGTTTTTCAGCATAAGATTGGTGCACATTTCTTCTTTGCTACTCGTACTGCTAACTGCTAACTGTCCATACCACTGATTGCTAAATTTCCTATTAAAAATATCGATCTTTGGTTGGTTATCGCTCACTCGTCGATTGCGTCAAGGCCTGCAGGGTTGGCTTGGTCGCTTTGGTTTACTGTCCCCCACTGAAAATCAGTTATGTGACTGAGTGGATAGACTCTAAATACGAATTTATTTTATTTATTAAAAAAAAACCCTAGAAGGGCGGGTATTTGACGTGAACGAGTCTAGGTCTATCCAAGCAACTTCGCCTGAATGCAGAAGACGAGATATAATTCGGCGAGCGCGCGAACATTGAATGAAAAGCTGCCAACTAGCGCAAGGACGTTCCGTATTTGAATGAATCCGAACGCGACGACAGAACTCCCAACACCTCGACCAACAGGTCGTATTTTCCCCCTTTTGATTTATCGTATTGATTACTCGGTTACGCCTAAATCTTCTTCTCTAGATAATTACAAGAGTATATATTATTGCGAGTCTCCCGAGATTTATCAACCTGTCTCACTTGCATGGGGCAAGGTTAGCTGTACACGTGTAGTTATATTGTCTACCTACGCAGTAACGAGAACTTATCTTTAGTCGGGGACAATATTACACTGTCTGCAGGCGCTCCACGGTTCGGGCGTATGACTCTATGAGGGACGTGGGTTCGAATCCCGCATAAGGCATGGATGTTTTCTTTGCTCCTCACCATCTCCCCCAGTCATCGTCTATAGTCGCTCACTCATGTATGTCTTGTCCTTATTGCGATGACGGCCAATCATTGTTTACGTTTCCGGACATTTAACATCTCTATCCTGTAACCGAGTGCTGGGCCTTCTTCACCAAGATTGAGTGTGTTGGGGTCTAGTATGCATCAGTACAACTTGGTGTATCCCGTTTGTTTGTGTCGATTGTGTGGGCTAATTTTGTCTCGTGTTATGTCTTACTTGGGCTACTACTGGCCGCACTTTATAAACCTCACACCAACAGTGTTGGCTAAGCGCTTGACTCTGATTCGGGCAGTCCCGGCTTCGAACTCTGAATGAAGGTTTTTCCGAAGTTTTCCTCAGTCACAGCCCTTCATAATTGTCCTATCCGCAACATACCTATTAGAGGCATTACTTCCAAGGGTATTTAAAAAATAAACAATGTGGATAGAGATAGGAGTCAACAGCTTACCTAAGTTGTAGAGATGGCTGCCATAGTAGAACACAGATAAAAATAAATCCACAAACTAATCCGAAACAAAAAAAGGCCGAAACGTCTCTTGACTATTTAGTGATAAGTTTTTGTATTTATTTTTATCTGTGTTTGACTATGGCAGCCACCTCTACATCTCAGGTAAGCTGTTGACTCCTATCTCTAACCACATTGATTATACCTAGCCTGTTGGCATCTACCTATTATAATAAAATAAACCTTACTGACATGCATAGATAAGTCAGTTGCGAACATGTCGAAGCTAGAGGGAGTACTGAAGAAGATTGGAGAAGCACAAGATAAGAATATGGACGACATAATATCCACTATCCAGTATGGAGCTGTATATAGAAATACTCCGAAATATTGTAAATATTGGAGAAGCGTTTCAACTTTGAACTTAATCTACAGCTGACAGAAGATGTGAAAATGAAGTAACAAGTTAATCGCCCTGAGAGAAAAAGCATTGACTTTGGCTATAGCGTCACTCAGTGGTTGTCTCTTGATTTACTTCTCCCACCCAACCCAACCCTTCCATCATAGTTTTCTTCGTAAGCCGCTAGAGGCCAGGATCGATGTTTTGTAGCTCCATTGAAGAACGATTCAGAATATGTTAATTAAATTGTTTCTAAACTTGTTAGTTAAGTAGAGAAGGATTTGCTCACAGGCACGTCGCTAAGTTTTTGCGCATTAAATCCTTCGTATTATACGCGATCGCGCACTCTAAAGGATATACGAACAGTTTTCGTCGGGTATCATGCCATATTATTTGAGACATATTTGGAGTCATAAAATTGATGAAGTTAGATTCAAACAAACTTTTCAAAATAACTTCTGAGATAGTCAATATTTATTGCTCGAATTGTTGTTTGCTTCAAGTAAAAAATGTAAGAATGGTAATTTTTGAGTGATGGTGTATGGCTCCAGACCCCGTACCCATATAACTCACGCACGCGCGATGCGGCGACTTCATCCGGGTTATTTGCCCGGAAAGAGTAAAGACGAATACTGTCTTCGTACCCTAGATCGGGGCTGGTTTCCCAAGCCCTCAAGAGATGTAACCTCTTCGCATGACTTCTCGCGCACGTGCGTGTGAGAGGTGGGACCTGGGAAGTCTCCCCCAAAGAGGGGAATATCCCTCCTCCCTCCCTCCCTCAAGAATAGTTACACGGACGGTGCTACGGAGGTGTCGGGCACGCAGTACCTCGCCGACTGTCAGTCTGTCGGTACTCGTGGTCGGCTCGTGTTTTTCCGCGCATCCTCGTGCTAGCACGACGCCCGTACGCACGCGAGACACAAATCGGCGCCTCGTGCACAAATTATAAAATTAAACTAAATTTATGTATTATGTAAATAATTTATTTTGATTTAAATTAATACTAATTATAAAATTCGTATCGAATACAATTTTTAATAGATCAACGAAAAATAATTCACTTGAATTTATGGGGTAAAAACAAAATGTAGGTTTTTTAGTTAAATCAATTCTCGAGTAGATCAATAAATTAGTGTTAAATATTAATTGTGTGTCGCCAAGGGGGCATCATGAAGCGTGGTTTATACGCAGTGTTACTGGGAAGTTCCTTGGTTGATATCGGAGGGTTGGTTTGTCTGCTATCTGACCGATATGAAGAGAAAACACAGACAAAATGAATGGTGTTTGTGGCAAAGTTTCCACTGTTCGACTGCCTGTGGATTTATCGAGTGGCCCAAGAGTTATGAGGATGCTTTCAAAATAGTTTTGTTGTGATCGAGCCTCGTCTGATATCGCACACGGGGGCAGTGTTTTAACATCACAGACGGGAATACGGGTTCTCGTAAAACTGGTAAAAATATGTGGAGTATAAACAGACAGAAGTGAGTTTACATCATACGAGGATAACACAGGAATATATCAGGGGTTCTCTAATAAGTGATTGCTATCAGTGTGGTAAAGCCATTTTGTTTTGTTTTGTAATTCCGATGTTCATCATGAACATCATGGGTGGATATCACTGCACTAACGTCATATGCGGATATTTATAGTGTCTAACATCAATGGAGATGATAGTGTTCTAATATCACCTAAAAGCAAATCAGTTTAGAACATCACATTATTATACTATTATTAAAATAATAGCAACGTTTTTGTTCTCCAACATTAATGGCGGATGTCAGTGTTCTAAGAAAACCTAAAGACATCAGTGTGTTAAAATCATTGGATATGTCAGTGTTCTAAAATCATTGGAGATGTGAGTGTTCTAGGAAATCCTGCTACATCAGTGTGGTAAAATCATTGGAGATGTCAGTGTTCTAAGAATTCTTGAGACATCAGTGTGCTAACGTGATTGGAAATTAGAAATCCGAAAGTGTCGGGTGTGTTAAATCATTGAATCATTATCAGTGTAAAGTTACACGAGTAAGACGATGTTCTGCTCATAACATCCACGGATCTAGCATCGCACGAGCGTGTTGCTGGTCCCACGTCTCGCCCGGATACTTAGTGGGCAGTCCGATGTGCCGGGAACACCATGCCGTTCATTTCGTTCAACTCCTCGGACCAGGAAGGTAATTACATTCTTGTAAATAAGTATGGCATAAGTAATTTTACTACTATTTCGTGTATTTTATTACTCGGTTTATTTTTTTATAAACTGAAATAGAATAAATTGATAAACAAATACCTGATCAAAACCAGACAATTATATTAAATAAAAATATGTTTCGCCTCGCCGGTTACAACCACCACAATGGGTGATATTTACCAGAGTCGCTTACGCAGATGACCAAATGTCAAGGTATGTAGTCTACATCAGTTTCTCGACAAATGATCAAAACATCTTGAAATACTTAAATTGATTGGTTATTGTTAAGCAATATGATGTTTTGACGGCCGCGAAAGTTTAAAGTTAATCTACCATTAACAAAAATACAATTTCATTGGAGTAAACTGGAAATAAATAGTTAATTATATTTGAACCACTCAGTTTGAAGAACTTATTTCCAGGAGAGGGACATTGTACCATAAATTATTTGCTTCGTGCATAAAATAGTATTTTACTCCAATATCACCCTTTATAACGTCCGAAATTAGAAATCAAATGATATACATTTTACACGGGAAACAAGAATACACATAGGATCTAACCAGCCTCACAGCTGTTATCTCTATTTCTACAAGGTGGGCCACAAAATGCAACATAGTAATGTGTAATGGAAAAGAAATCTGCTGCAAGCTTACGATGCAAGCACGCCCCATATATATTTCCACAGTGTCTATTTCGACATTCAATTTCGTCATAGTCGAATAAATTTAGCCGAGATAATGTTTTCATGTTCCAAGCCAAATTACGAAATAATCTCCCGCCACCAATCACATACTTTGTGGAGCAGATTTAGTATTAAAGCCAGATACAAATAAACCAACGGAGGGAGGCCGTACTTTGTGAGAAGTAGGCGTGTATCTTCGTCCTATCTGCAACTCAGACAGGTTCGCCGCCGACATCCAGACACTACGTGAAACAATCAAACGAGCGGTGGAAAAGATTCGCTTTTCAAAACCAATTTTAAATTATACTTCTTCAAGGTTCGATGATAATATATTATTTCGTCAGTTCTAAATTCAGCCCCCGAATGAACAGCACAAACAAGTTCAATAGCTTTTGAAATCGAAAATAAAAAGAACGATCACAACGTTCTATTTACTATTTAATTTGTTGGAAATCGTTTTTAACCCGGGCACATCCCAAATGCGTCTTGAGTGTTATAACTAACTAGGAAAACACTAAAGTCCCGTCGCGTTGTTGAGCGAGCACCGGTACGTGCAACACGACCCGAGTACGACATTCCCATAATGTTACATACCAATAAGTCTTTAAGGTCTTGACCGATTTAGCTGAAAATTTGTAAAATAGGAGAGAATGTTGTACTTATTGACCCTGCAAAATTTCATAACGATCGGAACTTTTTTTCTTTTTCTTTATAACCAACGAAAGGAAAACTATACAGCAACCCGCATAGGTGGTATGTATTTGTGTGCAAAATTTCAGGTCGATCAGAGAAACGGTGCGACTTGTACCGAAGCAGTGACAGAAAGAAAAAAACAGACATTCGAGACATAAGAGTCAAATGGAGACGCTCGCTACGCTCGCTCAATTATTAGCTTCTAATACATAGAAAACTCAAAAATAGTTATTTCAGTCGAACAATCTGTGATGTTAGACCAACGTATTATAGATTTTAATGCATTGTTTTACTTTTGCTTAAGCATGAAAACCAATTGTCTGATTTAATTAAAGCACAATAAATCTGTAAGTCCAATGTTATATTAACTTCTGTCACATTTTTTTATAATTTCTGTATAAGTCCGCTCTTTTTCCGAACTTTAATTTTAATTTCCAAGACAGTCACGTTTTAAAGCCGCTTGTTTACTATCATAACGGTTAATTGGCAAAAGAAAACAGAAATAAATATCTCAAACATTTTCTTCTGCGCTAATCTACAAATAAGATGAAATAACCCTAATCAATTTAAAAATAAATCATATGCTATTTAGAGTATAATCTCTGATTATAACCTGTCTTGTATCTAATTATATAATAGTAATTGAGCCAGTCCATATTTGGACTATCCATGCCAACTTTAGCCTCGTTTGGTCAAGCGAAAAAGAAAACAAATTACTGAAAATTCAAATGAGGGGTTCAGTTATAATTCCGCCGTTAATAATTATTGAGAAAAAATCAAACAAGAACGTTCATCTCGGGATGTGCTTATAGTGTATAATTATATGTCGTTTAATACCGTCTCACTCGTTGCTATAGGGCATCTGCTTGTTTGTGCATGTTTACCAATTGAAATTACACGGAATTCTACTAAAGCATTAATAATTACCCTTATTAGTAGATTATACTTATGCCATCGAGTGGCCAATTATTAGTTTCTGATAGAATAATTACTATAAAATGGAAATCGCTTAATAAGGAACTAGTATGTTTTTATTCTACCAAGAAACACTAAATATTATTCTAGCAAGGTTATTGTAACACGGTAATTTTTTTATTTATTTATTTATTATCATGCATATTGCAACAGAGTACAAATACTCCACAAGTGCAAATCATAGCATAGCCTAATGGATAGAAAACATAAACGAATTTAAATAATACATGTAACTCTTTAAAATATTTGAAATTATCAATTTAAATGTGAAACTATCAAAATTATTAACAATTAAAATTAATAACAGATATTCTTGAAAGAAAAGAAATGAAAAATGCATATTAAAGAAGAGACTAATGGAAATAAGCTAGTGAGTAAATTATAATGTTAATATCCTAAAGCTTGAGTGATCACAGATTTAAATTTAAAAATATTTTGTGAGTAGAGATCAATGTCTGTTCCTTCAAGAGGTTTTAACATATTAAATGAATGCCTGCAATCTGTTGATGCATGAATTTTTATGGAGGTCGAGATGACTTAGAGCTGGTCGAAAAGTTTTATGAAGGAGTGTATGTTTGGGAGGTATATGAAATTTAATTTGCCTAGAATTGAACTAGTGTTTGTTAAATTATTTACAATTTTGTAAAGGTAAACCATGTCAGAATAGTTCCTTCGGTTTTCTAACGTCATTAGGTTAGCATCTTTACAAAGTTGTGCATAATCTACTCTATGATATCGAATGTTACATTTTATGCATTGATGTTTTATAAAACACTGTTGGACCCTTTCTACATTCTGAATTTTGGTGATTTGATATGGGTTCCAAAATAGAGCTAGCATAATCTAAATGAGGCCTAACAAGAGAGAGGTACAACTTCCGCATTGTGGTTTTGGAGAATTCTTTAGAGCAGTTTCGTCTTAAGAAACCAAGCAACCTAAATGATTTTGGAATAACGTTAGAAAGGTGATTCTGAAATGATAGATCATGAGATATGATGACACCTAAATCCTTGACTTTAGTGACTCTTTCCAAAATCTGATCATTGAGAGTGTAGATATGAAATTTAACATGTTTCGTTTTTGTAGTAAACGTAATGACTGCACATTTAGATACATTAAGATTTAAGGTCTCGTTACACTATCAACTTGTTGACGCAACATGTTGCCTCAACTTGTTGACAAGACTACACTCTGTGTGTGTCACCTCCATCAACATGTTGACGGACATTTGGAACATTCCGTCAAGAGAACTGCCACTTCGAAACTGTTTCATACCAAAATAGATAGTAATTACGTACATATGTCGTATACAGCTATGAATAACATTAAAAAAGTATTGGCAGATCGATATAAAAGAGTTAAAAGTGTCGTAATTGCCATCCCGAAGCTTTTATGTTCATCTCGAGTCTGCGTGCGTATCTGATGGGATAATGAGTACCACTCTAAGCGGCGCAGGATTTCGGTACGCTGCTGGCTCAACGGTGAGAGCGCTCGGCTACCACACTAAAGGGGCCCCGGTTCGAATCTTGTTACGGAAAACTTTTTTACCATTTTTTACTCACCTCATCATTATTGTTTGTGTCTTATCTGAAACGGGTACGATTTTTTATAACTTTTCAGTGTAAATTACTCGCATAAATAAGTCTTTCTTCCCACAAAATTTGTTTTATAATAGCCCACACCATGGATCAACTAAACGAAATGATCACGTGACAAAATATCGGTCAGCCATTGGTTGAACGTCGTCAACATCTGGTCAACATTTCTCAAAAGTTGAACTTGTTCACTTCTTGTCAACATATTGCTGTGGTCGTCAATGTTGAGACAACATATTTCAGTGTGTGACAGCAGCATCACATTTCAATGCTATCTACATCTGGTCAACAAGTTGAGTCAACATGTTGCGTCAACATGTTGATAGTGTAACAAGACTTTAAGCTTCCATGTTCTGCACCACTCTGCAAGCGCGTCCAGATCTGACTGTAGCAGGCACGGTCGGCATCTCTTCGTATTGGACGATATATCTTAAGATCATCAGCAAACATTAAACAGCTCGATGACATAAAACAGACGGTATGTCATTCACAAACAGGGTTAAAGAGTAGTGGAACCAAAATTGAACCTTGCGGCACTCCAGATGTTACGCTTTCAGAAGATGATCTTGTTGTATCAATGACAACTGACTGAGTTCGTCCAGTAAGGTAGCTTTCAAGTAATTGATGAATTTTACCGGTAATTCCATAGATTTTAATTTAAATAGGAGAAGATCGTGATCAACACTGTCAAAAGCTTTACTGAAGTCCGTGTAAACAGCATCAACTTGAACACCTGAGTTTAAGGACGTTGCAATATCGTGGGTGAATTCAGTAAGATTAGTAACCGTTGATTTCCTTTTCACAAATCCATGCTGACTTGGTGATATGTAGTCTGCCACGTGATTATTTAATCTTTTAGAGATGAGACCTTCAAAACTTTTGAAAATAGGCTAATAACGAAATAGGCCGATAATTAGTCACTGAGTTTTTTCTTCCTTTCTTAAGAACGGGTGTAACGTTAGCATGTTTCCATCGAGAGGGATAAGTTCCTTCATTTAAAGCACAGTTAAATATTTTTGACAGTGGAATAGATAATGCATTTCTACAATGTTTTATCACATTTACCGGTATTTGGTCTGGCCCAGACGATTTGCCATTGACAAGTTTGCCAAGGCTATCTTCCACTTCTTCACAAGAAACATTGAAACTGGACAGTTCACTGTCAATCTGATCAGAGAGATTAGGTAGAACCACATTTCCTTGTGATTTCGGAGTGAAAGTTGTTTTAAAAAACTCCGAAAAAAGGTGGCAGCACGATTCAACACTTTTCGCAGTAATACCATTATATTTCACTTCAGTAGGTATCCTTCTTGATTTAGTTTTTCTCTTGACAAAGCTCCACAATAATTTGGGTTTTCTGGAATTTTTGCTTCAATGTTGTGAAGGTTTTGACGATATTTCATGTTTTTAGTTGTTTGAAGTTAGTTCTATAATTTTGATGATCGACTTTATGACAATCCAAACCGGTTCTTTTGAACATTTGATGAGCTCTATTCTTGCGTTTTAATGCCGCAAGAACATGTTTATCATACCACACTGGATATTTATTGTTGTTGACTTTAGTCACCGGCACTGTTTTGGCTATTGTTGTGTTCAAAAGATTATAGAATAAATCACACTTGTCGTTCACATCTGTCAATATGTCCATTCTATCCCAGTCACACTCATTGAGATTATCACGAAGTTTATTTAAGTCAGCCTTCCTCCAGTTATATGTCTCACGTCCTGATGGTTTGTCGTTCAATTTCATATGTGGGAAAACAAGACGACACAAAAATGGCAAATGATCAGAAATAACTGCTGGTTCAACGTTTGTGACGGTAACCTCGGCGTCCGGATTATTACAAATAATAGATCAAGGAAGTGGTTATTACTGGTGGGAAAAGAGACTTTTTGTGATAGGTTGACTTCACTTATAAATTCAATGAACATCTGGTTCATTACAGAGTTTCTGTTGGTAATCGGGTCCAGGTCAGTTGAGTCATCTTGATGTTTAGACTTCCAAGTAATATCTGGTAAATTAAAGTCACCATACAACATTATATTATTGTCCGTATGTCGAAGTGTTGATTCCAATTTCAAAACGTTGTCCCTAACCTTTTCAATGAGCAATGGTGTTGCCTTAGGGATATAAACACACCCTACATATAGACTGGATTTCAGGTTCGTTTTTATTTCAACCCACATCATTTCTAAGTCAGCCGTTTCAAACTCCTCCCGTCGATTAGAAGTCACTTTTGTGCTGACAGCAATAAGAACTCCCCCTCCTTTCCTTTTACCTGCACTTGGAATGCGGTCTTTTCTATGCACCTCATATTGACTGTTATCTAGGACTTCATTTTCATAAATATGTTCGTGCAGCCATGATTCAGTTATACAAATGATATCACATTCATTGTTGTCCGCAAAAAACATGTTAAACTCACTAAGTTTATCAGTACCTGAAATACTTCTGGCATTCATGTAATAAACAGTCAAATCATTTTCAGCTTTTTGCTGATTGACTGTAGGACCTGGGTTCACGTGAATATCACCACATAATGCTAGTAACAGTGCAATTGCAGGAATTAATCCACGAATTTTAAGATTATAGGATGAGACTAAAGTACATCTCTTAACTTTGCTCATACCAGTGGATGAATTTGAGCAGCTCGCATAGTTAATCCTCTGTCGCATACCATGACTAAGATTTGCAGCACACCATGTGAAACTTGAGATGACACATTTTTCAGATACAATAGACCTTACCTTAGAGGTCAAAACGTATTTTTCATGACCCATGAACAAAGAATCGTCATTGTTATTTAGTTGGTGATCAGACCAATTAAAAAATCCTCTCAGTATAACGAACATGAATAAAGCCCGAAATAACACTGAATGACTAGCAGTCTTCATCTTGCACTTGGATGTAAACAAACCAAATTCTATCTTTACTACCTTTAAGTTCTTTGATCATCAAACAAAACAAGATGTCGTTGAATCTTCTCCTGTTTAATGTTTGTCAGTTCAACTTTTTGTAAAATACTAGATATTAAAATGTAATTTACTCACCAACTACGAGAAATAAACTTTAGATAACGATAACACTGTATAATCAGGGTTCACACAACATTTCTAGATATAAATCAACACTGAAAATTACTCCGATATACAAATAATGAATAGAAATCACGGAACCTCATACATTTGGACTAGTCCATAAAAGTCACCGCTTGTGTTGTCGCTTGTGGTGGAAGTTTAACGCGATCAACACAAATTATGTTCGTTAAGGCAAGAAACACTAAATATTATTCTATCATGGTTATTGTAACACGGCCTATGGTGGAAATATAACGCGATTAACGCAAATTATGTTCGTTAAGGCAAGAAACACTAAATATTATTCTAGCAAGGTTATTGTAACACGGCCTATGGTGGAAATGTAACGCGATCAACACAAATTATGTTCGTTAAGGCAAAAAACACTAAATATTATTCTATAGCATGGTTATTGTAACACGGCCTATGGTAGAAATGTAACGCGATCAACACAAATTATGTTATTTTGCGACTTCGTTAAGATATAGCACAACAGCGTTGGGTTGGATATTTTAACAAGACAGTCAATGTTGTTACTTAAATAATATTATAACTCGATATTGTACAGTTAATCTACGTTACAATAATATACTCTAACATAAGGCTTTACAATATTCTTATATGACCTATGTTGAATGCCAAAATATTTAAAATGAACATGTTGTAGCCGTACACAATACCCCCCTGAGTAAGTTAGTTTGTTAGTATCAGATAATTAATAATTAAGTACTAATTGGAGAAAATTATAACAATGGTTTACAACATTCTAACAGAACTTTAAGAAGGGTACCGGTACACAAAATGTTGTAATTTTTCATAAACCAATTCATTCATCACTTCAATTCAGCAGAATCAACGATTAAATGTTCCATAAAGCAGTGTTTCAAATAGCGTACGCAACGCACACACTTTTCAATTATTAATTTGTTTTTCATTTCTATTTTAGAACACGTATGAAATATACAATGTTAATAATTACCATGTGTCAAAGCCAAAGCCCAAGGCTGAGCTCACAACGTCAGTCCTTGTTTAACTCTTTACAGCTGTCACTGTCAAAATTCTCATTTAGTATCAAACCCAAAACGACGTCACATTTAATGGGCTAACAATCACGTGTATGATTTAACCTGTTCCCGTAAGACCACCAGAGCTAAGTCACATAGGGGGGGGGGGGCTAATTACCTTTAGCTCGTTGGCGCTTGGGGTAATGAGAAATCATGATCGTTTACACATTTAAAACCAGATTTACCAAAACTGTATAATGTAAATTCTAAAATTTAAATACGTCATTTTGTTTCTGGGGGGTACAAAATTATCGGTTAGGTCAATTTAACTTTGGGCCGGTACCCAACATGCACACTCTAATTATACCGAATATGAACAAGAAGATACGCCCGAAATGGAGGTAATGTTTAGCATAAGCAGGAGGTGCAAGAAGGGACGGTGTCAGTCTAGACTCAACGTTAGTGTTGGTGCATACTTCACACCTGCTGAGAAAGCTCGCAGAGTTGTTGTGTTGTAAAGTCACCCTGTACTGAGGACAGGACGCTCCGAACAATTACCAAACACCTCCGAGAATTAAATTGCGCGATCCTTATCTCAGATAATAATAGTCTGTGACAGGGTTCTCAATAAGCGTCAATATCACTTATACCAGACTTGTTTGTGATGTTAATATCAGTTTCGATGATATCGTTTGATAGCATTCATGCATAATTAGTATAGAGGTGATTGGGTTTTAATATGAGGCTAAGACAAAGCATTTTTCAATTAATTGGGTAAGGTATAGACACAGGTTTTTAAATGTGATTATGAAGTTTGGCGTGATTAGCGCTGATACAGAAGCGACGATGAAGAACGGGAGGCTGTGAACTAAACACGTTAAGGCTATTCGACCGCGTTTTTCTATTTTCCAAAATATGCTACCAAGTCAAAATATAGTGAATGGCTTTGAAACCTGGCTATTTTAGAAAATCAAAACTATTTTTTTCCAATTTTTCTGATCCGGTACACGGCCAATATCGTCACCTCAAAATAATTTCAAACTTCAATTCGCCAGGGCACACCATTCAACGTAGGGTGTTGTGCTTTTGTGACATTAATTTTTAACTGGTTTTCTATAATATGCTGATTGAGAGATTTTTTTTAAACAATTGTCGTTCCTGCGAATTTTTTCGTTTGGCGGTACAAATCGGTACAAAATATCGCTAAACGAAAAAATTCACAGGAAAGACAATAGTATAAAAAAATATTTTTTCTCTCAGTCAGCTTATAGAAAACCAGTTAAGAGGGAATGGGACACATTTGGCTGTTAGCAAATAGCTATTCGCTCGGCCAAGATGCATCCGACGTAAATGGAACTTTTCAAAGTTGTCAATAAAGCATACATAGACAGCCCTGTGGTCATAGATTTTCCAAATTTTTACTTAATCATTCAGGAAAAAATCACGAATATTGTAAATTTTAGAGTTTTTAGCAAAATCAAAATTCGTGAAAACTTATTTAATTTTTATAAATTATTTTAAAACAAAATTTACAAATGTGTTACAGTAGAGCCCTATAATTCCACATTTGTGACATATGTTCAAAATTTTAGACACCTGTGGTGTCAGTTGGCCGAGCGAACAGCAATTTGCCTAAAACGCAGGTCCAGCACCCTACGTTGAATGGTGTGCCCTGGCGAATTGAAGTTTGAAATTATTTTGAGGTGGCGATATTGGCCGTGTACCGGATCAGAAAAATTTGAAAAAAAATAGTTTTGATTTTCTAAAATAGCCAGGTTTCAAAGCCATTCACTACATTTTGACTGAGTAGCATATTTTGGAAAATAGAAAAACGCGGTCGAATAGCCTTAATGATTTAGGATCCGGAAAAATCATGAAAGTAAAAAGTGTGTAGTAAAATTTATTTACTATTTACAGATAAAAATAAGAGCTATACAAATAGATTTACTGAATAAAGTCGCAAAATGACAACCTTTGGTTGGTTGTTGTTGTTGTGTTTGGTTCTGCGTCGGGGCCTGCAAGGTTGGCTTGGTCGCTTTGATTTAAAGTCCCCCACTGAAAATCAGTTCTATAACTGAGTGGGTAGACTCTAAATAAAATGTATTTATTTATTTATTTATTTATTTATTTATTTATTATTTATTTATTATTATTTATTTATTTATTATTTTTATATTTATTTATTTATTTATTTATTGTTCCGAGAAATTGAAAATCATATTAATATTGATGTTTTTTCACAGAAGAATTTTATTATTATTATCGGGCAAAGAAAATTACTGTTTTAGTTAACTAACCGTGGAACTGTGTGTAGTTGATTCAGTGTGTTTGTTCACCATGTTGTGAAATGTTTATTTGTAGGCGATGTTGACTATATTAATTGTCACAATAAAGTTGATAATATCGCTGATTTCTGGTTAGCATGCCGGTGATGTTGATTTCGGTCACCCTGTATAGTTGATACTGTTGTTTTATTGAGTTTGCATATTGATTAGCCTATGCAAATTACGGTGAGTTTCTCCGTAGAAAACCAGTATACATCTAAATTTGTTAGGTAAACATGTAATAAATAAAACACTGTCGCCTTGTAGCTACACTATCTCGAGCTCATCTCACCTCTGCTAACTTTACA
The DNA here is from genome assembly GCA_024449915.1 of Sweltsa coloradensis. Lineage (NCBI taxonomy): Eukaryota > Metazoa > Arthropoda > Insecta > Plecoptera > Chloroperlidae > Sweltsa > Sweltsa coloradensis. Next base: position 195,283 of record JAMZAV010000950.1, read on the forward strand.
AGCTCTACAAGCTACAAGCAGGCTTAGACGAGATGCTCAAGGAACAGACAATTAGCCAGTGTAAATATATTGACTGGATTACTGGAAATTTGTTGGCAAGTGATTTTAAGAACATATTAATACATAGCATCATTATTATGTGATCCGATAAAAATTTCAATCAAACAGTTATAAACAACACCTATTTAAACTTCAAACAAAGGTATTTTTTTATTATAAAAGTAACTATTTCTACCAATTCAGCTTCTTCTTAATTTTTTCTGTGTTATCTACTATTTTTTACTACCTTAGCAACTTCCTTATTTAAAGCGCTATTTCAGGTCAGTTTATATTAATATCTATGTTTTAGGTTACAACAAACAAAATCAATAATAATACAATTTTGAATAACTTCGACTTAAATAAATGACCTACCAATCTGTGCACTTTTCATAACAACACACATTGAACCATGAAAGAATAAATACGATATAAAGGCGATATTTGAAAATTATGGACGTTTAACACAATTTGAGAAATCGTACAAAGTACAAAATAACATAAATCAACTAACGATAAAAACGTGGTCAAACCATATACTTTGTGCGCACTCCTTTTTAAATCCTTGGCCAATTACGCCTGGCGAACTCTATGATCAGTGGAAACCAATATTATTGTGTTTCCCTTGTGGAATAAGGGCTACTTTGCTCTTCGATCAACCGCGCTTAAATGTGGTATGTTCTATAGGCTACACCTCGGTGCATATTGTGGCTTTAACTTCCCGTTTGGCTGATTCCATTTCCTCGTTTCATGTATTCATGATATCGTGAAACCACATAGCTCTACATTGTGTCTTCGTGCTACACTGGACAATTTACACTGGAATTGTATTTTGCAATATGTAGGTGCATGTACACAATAAATTAATGAATTACATGTTTGAAATTGTAACTGTTATAGTTATTGTTATTGTTTATTGAAATGTGACCATGAATAGAAATTCAATACCACATTTCTGATCTGTAACTGAGATGGAAGCTTAATCGTAAAATGTATCTCGTACATCAGGTACAGTGCTAAGTGTTTCCTGCAATTTGCTTGCAAGAGGTTCGCAGCGTCTCATTCGAAATAATTAATGATAATGTGAATTAAATAAACATTAAACGTGTAAAATATTTGTATTTGAAAGGGATTCTTCTGTAATAGGCCTACGCGCGTATCTATAAATCTCTACGTTACGTTCGCGACGAGAAATGCCCGCTCATAGATAATTGCCTCCTCATTGCCAAGTGTGTAAAGGTAATCAAGTGTTGGTATCAATTGAGACTTACTGCCTGTACTGATTACGACGAGGAAGTGGGGTCGCTTCTATTCCATCTGATACTCACATCCTGGGGGTTGCCCGCTCTACCGGGCTAGGGTCGTGACCTTCAAGAAGGGAGTCCCACCGCTTGTAATGTATCACGTGGCTCACATCCTGGGGGTTGCCCGCTCTGCCGGGCTAGGGTCGTGACCTTCAAGAAGGGAGTCCCACCGCTTGTAATGTATCACGTGGCTCACATCCTGGGGGTTCCCCGCTCTGCCGGGCTAGGGTCGTGACCTTCAAGAAGGGAGTCCTACGACGCGGCTAATTTTTGTTACCTTGCACACGTACTTGAACATGACGAATCAATCGTACCTTAGAGCAGTATCTTGAAGATCGCACGCCCAGATTTAGGTTCGAAACTTTCATTTCCCGTCTCCCATCTCACATTCATTTTGTATCTTTCAAAACTTTATGAGTCTTTTAGACTTGTTAGAATGAAATGGAAACATATGTGCTGACAAATGAACTTGTTAATTACACCCCTTAGATGTGTATTGCGCGGGGTATCGCGATATACTTTATGCATGCACGCAGAAGCAGTGCTGAAATATGCTTTAATCGGCTGCGTGCATAGTTTTGTTGCACCCTTGTACACGCCGAGAAAAAGTGGAACATAAATTGTGTGAATGAAATATTTTATTCTGAGTAGAAAAGGTTACACACAAAAATGCAAACCGCCCATACAAACAAGTAAACTCTATTTGTTCTCGAATCTAATACGTCCATAACAGTTTTAATATCATAATATAATCGATTGTTTGAGGTGTGAATGTATTCTTTATGTCTTCACACGACTTGACATGACATCACATAATATCGTCATTTTCTCACTCGCTCGTTATATCTATGAACACGCGTGGCATCTTCCAAATTGCTGGTTGTTATTATTCTGATTAAGAACACATTGGTGTAGAGTGTAGACAAACAAACAGTAGGCCTATTACAAAGAAATGTTATCTACTGATGCTTTTGGCTCAACAAGAATGGAAATAATACAACAATCGAGTATATTTTAAAATAAAATTGTATTACTAAAGTAAGTTGTTGTTTTAGTAATGTAGTGTTCCGTTGTTCAAGACCATGGTTAGATGGGTTGATAGATGAGGATGAAGTGAACGACGATCACAAAAACTGACATATTTCGCCTTATGTGGGATTCGAGCCCGAGACCTCGAAGCTGCGGACAGCTATCATCACTTAGAGAACGTAGACGCAACAGGAAGCCGGGCTCGGGCTCTCACCGAGTTGGCCGACAGACTGTTATAATTTGTAACGATACATTTAAATGAATATATCACCAGCGGGGGGGAGGGGGGGGGGGGACAACGATGTTATCCGGGTCCGGCAGCTCGCTCACAGCTGTGCCGGAGAACGAACATCCCGTTATATTCCCTCCCACTCCAGACATACATTCTTAACATAACTGGACTTTTTAAGCCAACATAGATAATTCCCCGACGCGAAAATAGAGAAAAATATGTTGAATGGCAATCATTTATACGAAATGGGTCAGCCAATTAAATCTTTCACTAACAGTTCCCAAATGGCGTTCGTAATAATTTCAAATTTGTTCTATTTAATTTCCTGTTCCAGACATACGTTGTTTATTGCAACGTTGCAGATGGCATCGTTTCCGAGGGTTTTTGTCGAATTGGGACAATCGTTTGGTGAACGAAATTGTTAAGCGAATACAAAATCCTGAGTTACAAAAGGGAAAATAAATTATCAGCGACGGTTGTACAAGCTGCATTAATTAATTAATTGTTTTGTTTGAGTTGGAGTGTTACAACTTAAGAATGCTTGACCTGGTCATATTGGAATGGTTTACAGGCTGTCAGAAATGTAGAGAATAGCATATGCACATGAAAGTGACAAGTAAAATAATTAGAAGCTACTCCGGTATCCTGTTAGCTTAGGATTGAGTGGACGCTACACGTTTGTGAATATGTAATGTCTTTGCTATTTATGTAATTAAACAACTAATCAACATCAGTGTGTGTAGACATTCGAGGATTATAAAGTAAATACCAACTCGCAATTAATACTTTTTAGATTAATATTTAATTAGTATACTTCACTGTTGCAGTGAAATGATGTTCGCTGTAAAGGTAATAAGATATTGCTTTTCTGGTAGTTACTTTGTATTTGACCATTACGGTGAAATTGCCCTACCTTCACAAGAAGTTTTGAGATTTCTTGAAAGTTTGAAGATTAATTTAATTACTTCGAATATTAATTAAAAGTTTATTTGGTAAAATATTTTCTCAGTCTCCTCACTGTATCCAACTTATGTAACGACGTCTCATAATAATTAAATATGATTGTTCTAATAGAAGTGACGCAATTAGTTTACTTGATGGAATTAATAAAATGTTCAGATTGAAAACTTTCTACTTTCGTGTTTTATGCAGATGAACGAGAAACTTTCTTCACAGAAAGTAATCAACGTTGAACGTTATCTCAAAGCAGAATACTTTTCCAAATTATACATCTTAATTTGAATTTGAATGATTGAAGTACTGCAAGATTGATACACAAACTACTAGCAGAACAAAAGAAGGATGGATTGATGGGTACACGGAAATAACACAAAAAAATCATGAAGTTGGGTCTACTACGTATCTCAGAAAAAAACTTCCCCTCAGGAAAGCATCACATTCTCGAAATCTTAGAAACATAAATGAAATACCCATATTCCCTCACTTGAGCAGCGGCTTCAAGAAATCGTTTACCTACAACGCTGCACACACATACAATAACATAAAAATTGACACAAATCTTTCTCATCCACAATTTAAACTGAATCTTAAAACATCTTTATTGAATGGACAAACATAAGTTCATAAAAAGGGAAACTTTTTATAGTTCGCAATGTCATGTTCGGTGATGGCCATTTGTATTTACTAGGTGCTATATTATCTATTGCTCATTACCTGTTCCTAATGCTGCACATACTATACTTTATTTAAATTATATATTCCTCGACTATCCTCATCACTATGGAAACATTTTGAAGTGTGCTAAACTGTAAACCTAAACATTGTGTTGCCGTGTTTTTATTAACTAAACATAATTATTATAATTAATATGTAGATTAGCCGTAAGTTATGTTAGTTAAGGTCAATTGTAAGAGAAGCCATTTTGGCTTAAATTCGCCTTTTTCTTCAAGAGAAATAAAGACATTATTATTATTATTATTATTATTATTATTATTATTATTATTATTATTATTATTATTATTATTATTATTATTATTATTATTTTTTTTTATATTATTATTATTATTATTATTATTATTATTATTATTATTATTATTATTATTAAAAGAGAGGTGATTTAGATTATTGGATGAACGAGCAGATTCAGACTAGTCCACGTGCAGTTGACGAATAATAATGATAACCCCATCGAAATTGTTCACACGACGCATAGACTAAACCATTTTTTGTAAAAAAAAAAAAAAAAAAAATGGCGGACTAAATTGCATACAAAATGCCATACACCAAACTTTATTGGAATATAATTTTCAAATGTGTTTTAGCAGAAATAGCATATTCTGCAAAATCTGTCAAAATATTTGTCATTCCGCCAAAACTCGCCAAAAAAGTAAAGTTTTGATTGTTACTTTTATAACGAGGAACTTGAAAGCATTTATCATTGATGATCACGAATGAAAGATATCATGAAGTTAGTGTGGAAGATAAAGTATAAATCGTGTTCAAAAGATTGAGTGGACCCGAGGGGTATACCAAGGTGTACGAGAGGTGAGGGGAGGGGGTCGAGGGGAGGTAGAATATAGTTGACTGTGAGACCGATCATTCTTTAATGGGGTTTCAGAATTGCTAAAACTTACGTTTTCAACATCAAATACAGTTAAGTTTCGAGTGTTTTAAAATGTGTGGCCATGTAAGCGTGCTGGTAGCCAGTACACACTAATATCGTGCAGGTAGCCAGTACACACCAATGTCGTGCTGGGCCGAAACATCAAGTACCCAACCGTGACCACTATCAACACATAAATCACTGTGCATGATTGAAAAACAAAGATTACATTTCGACATTTATGAGCTACACATGATTCCGCTGATAAATCTTTTCGGGCGCTTATATCCATTGTTTTACTCTTAACACATTAGACTCACACTGTATTCAAGCGGTGCTAGGGAGTTATCTGGATATCTAACCGGCGACTTTCAACTTTATTTTTAGTATTGCACGAGAGAAAATAAATAGACTTAATTTATGACGTTCATGAATGTCTAGAGTGTCCTAATCTTGGATAACACGACCAAGCACGGACCAAGAGAAACGTTATGAATGGTCTGACTGCAAACAGACACAGAACAGGGGCGTAGTGCCCAACCCTTAAGGGTTTACTTCTGAGCGAGGGTGTTCAAGTTAGCGTGTCATGCCCCCTATGCGCGACTCACACTTGTCCGATGTTTACCTAACAAACTTGGGGACTACCAACAAAACCATGGACGGTAGTTCCCATGAACCACGACATCAATTACAATTTCTCAATTTCATTAATAAGGGGAACACTCTCGTTGTAATTAATTTTATGAAAATCGATCCAGAAATTACAAAATCCATCACAGCGGGGTATCGAACCCCGGTCTCCCATTTGCAGGTCGGATGAATTACCTCTAAGCTACCGAGACGGTTAACTTCATATAATAGTCATAATAACAAACATATTTTATAAAAACCGTCAATTGGGAGACTGGGGTTCAACACCCCATGCAGTTATATGACTAAGATGGGTAGACTCTAAATACGAATTCATTTATTTATTTATACCCCGCTGAGATGATTTTTTTAATTTCTGGATTGATTTCCATAAAATCTATTTGAATTCGTTTAAGTATAGTGCTATATTCAGATCTTACGTTGATATGGGAAATCGTTTCAGTGTAGTGGGAGTGCTTATTAGGCTTGCTCACACCACTCACGTATCTGTCATCTGCATTTTGTGAAAGAGCGCGCCACATGACTCAATATAATAGTATGTAAGGCTGCATAGTGCATACTAATAATATACCACACAAGTTATCCTTATACTACTGCAGGTATGCTGTAATAGCATTTGAGAAAGAATCCTGAAACCCGTATAGGCATGACACATTATTGATGAGAAACGTTTAAAATTTATTTATTGATTGATTGACTGAATTCAGCAAGCGCTGGTAAAGCAGTATCCCTAGAGAGGGAGCGAAGCTACTTAATATACAGATCGTCGTAAAAGAGTGCAAAAATAAAATAATTCGCCTTGCGTTGATCTCTTGTCGCTTTCCATTACAAAATGTTCGTCGCTTGGTCTCGAAATTCAGTTATGGTGGAGGTGCCGGGTCAGTATTTTCACACTTCCTGTGTGGCTAGACATTCCCACTTGAGTCCTTACCCTCTGTCAGCACAAACATTTTGTATCATCCTTGTTGAGGGGAAATGTCAATTTGACGTGAAGTTCGGACTGTGCTGTGAGCTGTCAGGCAGACAGACGGACGGACAGACAGACAGACAGACAGACAGACAGACAGACAGACAGACAGACAGACAGACAGACAGACAGACAGACAGACAGACAGACAGACAGACAGACAGACAGACAGACAGACGGGCAGAAGAGATGAAAACCGAACTTGTGAAAATGTTTTGATTTTGTTTAAACCATACGGTTGTCAGTTGATGGTGTTTATCTTTTAAGGGGAATCCCTAGACCAAATATGATTTCTAAATAATGCAGTAAAGACGTCTGAAAAGTAAGTAGAATGAAAGAGGGGCGTAATAAAAAAGCGGCTAATTTTTTTGAAATTTTTTTACGGGACATAACTTCAGAATCAACAATTGTATTCAAATTACTGGAATCAGTTGCTCAAGTTCAAAATGAATTTTTAGCAGCGGTTTTTTGTATATTATTTCTACACCTTTCCTTTACTACAACCTAAATATAAGTATTATTGGTTTCATATGGTTTCTGGCGTTTCACGATTTTTTTCCGTTTTTTTTTAAAAGGTACAAAATTTGAAATTGTACCGGCAGGCGAAAAAATCGTGCAACGCAATAAACCATATACAACCAAAATTCCTTTTATTTAGGTTGTAGATAAAGGAGTGTAGAAATAATATACAAAAAAACCGCTGCTTAAAATTCAATTTTGAACTTGAGCAACTGATTCCAGTAATTTGAATACAAATTTTTGATTCTGAGGGTATGTCCCGTCAAAAAAATTTCAAAAAAATTTAAACCTCTCATTTATATTAAGCCCCCCCTTTCATTCTACTTAGTTTTCAGACGTCTTTACTGCATTCTTAAGAAATCATATTTGGGTTCTAGGGATTCCCTTAAGGTCTTATCAAACACGTGGTGATACAATTACACGTGTTTGATTGTGATTGGTCAACGCCTGTTATCGAGATCAACTCCGTATCAACCGTTTCTAAACTCTACGCACTTGTTGATCGTGGACCAACCTCACAGATCGGACTAGCCTCACAGATAGGCCATCAATTTCACAAACCGCATTTGGTATTTCCATTGTTCGCCTTCAGCAGCCCTGAATGTTGGTGATGCAAAGAACAATATGCGGCTATTACCAGTACAGCTTCATCGGCTTGCAGTAATCACTGGGTAGGGAGAGAGAGAGAGAGAGAGAGAGAGAGAGAGAGAGCGACCAATGGTTACATTAAGTGCCTCCGACACGGATGTCTCGTACAAGTACATAAGTTGCAGGTTCGGTTTGCAACCCTGGTCATCCGCATAATATGGGGTTCGTCTCTTCGTAAATAACGACAAAACTATTACAAGGATTGATTGTTTAAATGGATCGTCCTAAAAGAATTACATGATTTTTTAAAACGATTCCTACTTTTCATGAAAAGTTTTTGGCATTCATTTAACATGTGAAATAACTGTACTTGCGCATACGCAGTAAGCACCGAACTTGAAAGTTTTAAAAAAAATGACCGACAGAATATGTAGCTCAAGCGTAACGCGGGGAGGTGACAAAAGTTTTTAAAAAGTTTTTCTTCAGTCAATGAATTGAGTCCTGAACAGGTCTTCATAAGAACCCTTTCTAAAAAGTAAAGTGACTATAGTTTAGTTACTTTTTGTTTTTAAACATGAGTCTGTAATTTTCGCTGGGCAGTTTTCTCACAAGGAATTGTAAATTGTAATCAAGAAATAACTCCATTTATCTTTATAGCAAACCGGTACTGATCAACGTTTGGTGTAGAGTGAGCTAACGTTTTCCGCACGCATCGTCTCGATCTCGAAACATACTCTCTATAGAAGAAACCATCAAGAACTTTCTAAGTTTTCCAACTTAGAGATAAACTAACTTCGAAGTGAAAAGCTTCCCTAGATTTCAATTGTTCTAAAGTAGCTGAGTAGTTTTATTTTGATTGGCCGCTTCAAACTGAACGTAATTCCCACCGCCTTGCTAACGAGTTGGCTGAATCTCACAGCCAGTCTTACTTCATCCCATTCTTGAAACTTTAAAGCTGCTCGAAGTTGGACGGTTGGACTTGGTATTATATGTGTCATTGTACGTAGCTTCAATTCAAACTTGACGCTTCAAACTTTCGGATGAAAATGAAAAGCAGTGAAAATATATTGGAAATGTTTTTGTCGTGAAACTTCTGGATCCAGACCCGAAATAATAGAGATATTGAGAAATAAAATTCTATACGACCTAGTCCACCTCAATATCTGAGTTTGTCGTGGGGAGATTGTTTACGTTTTTAAGATGCTTTTTCCTCGTGGTGATTGATTTGGCTTCGTTCCGATCATCAATCATCATTCTTACTTTTGTAAACAGGAACCAAAGAAGCCAAACCATGCCTATCAGAAGAAATTGTCTTTCACTACATGCCAGACTTTCTTCTGACAGCTAGTCTTTTTATACACACCAACACACTACCAACTATACTGCTACATCTACAACCTCGACTAGGTCTACAACATCAACTAAAACTACACTACAACAACAACAACAACAACGACACTACAACAACAACAACAACAACTTGACGACGACGACGACTACATTTTCAACGACGACTACAACTTCAAGTACAATTCAAGCTAAAACTTCGACTACGTCTACAACTACATTTTCAACATTGTGGATATGCAACTATACAACAATTAAGCTAATCAATACTTATACATTTTTTAAAATTAGGTATGCCTACGCCCTACAAAAAATTAAAGATAAGTTAATTTAAGCAAATAGTTACAAGTTGTTATCATCTGTAGACTCATTACTCACACTTACCTCTATAATGACAAATTAATGCAAAATGTTGCCATGATGTAATTACGAAGGCGCAACGTAGACAAACCCCTATGCAGTCAGGCAGGCAGACACTTTGCAATGCAAATCTCTCCATACGTGTGGGCTGGGCAGCGCCGCTCATAAATAAACCACACTTGGGGTTAATTTGGTATTAGTCGTATTGACGTTTATGCAAATCTTAATTATGATTTCATCTTCGAGATCGTGACGTCACCACACGCTTGGGACCAGTAACGAGTTGTTGTTTTTACATCGGGTCGTGACAACTTGTTGACTTGTCAAGTACTCGTCTTGCTCGTCAGGTGGAGACCAAACAACCCATCACGAGTTGCCAACCGCGAACTAATGTAAGAATAACATGCCAAGCAACGGAGAAGCTAGAGTGTCGCAGTATTCCTACGATCAGTCTTCACCGGCAAAAACTTGCGCACGGAAGGCACACTTACAAAGTTTCATGTATATGACTAAACAATTTGGAACTTGGGGAAAAAACACAATTATTATCAGATCAGTCTTGAACTAGACACATGGTCGATTATCATCTGTGCATGGGTATTAAGTTTAGTAAGTAAGGCACTTTCAATTTTATGAATAACTTATATATTATCAAGTCTTGGTGAATACAATTTCCGCTTCATGGTTTTCGTCGTAACTTTATGATCAGCATAATAGAATCTCCAAGATGTTCGCAAGCGTCTGCAACAATGTGATTGTGTACAGAAAGCCTTGCCCACACACGATGATTGACACCAAAGCCTTGACTATTCACCGTATCCGTAGAGGCTAATGTTTTAAATGAAACTTATTCAGGAATTAATTATAATAAAATAAATTAAATTCTTTACGGTATCCCGTTAACCGTCACACATAAATGTTCTACACCTTGATTTGCTAGCAAGTTTTCGCATTCCTCCCTAAGGTCATGCAGCGACAAGCTGAGGTATTATTAAATTAAGTTCAGTTTTATTTAAAATCGACATAATTTACTCGTAATATATCCACTATACAGGTTAAACTATCATTTATGCCTAGAACGCAAAACTCTGCTATTAGCACTATGGATCTTATTACATATATGTAACCTCAATTTCGAATTGGAGATAGACATACACAATGACAATTTCATAATACATCAAGAAAGGAACCAAAATCAGAATGGTATTTTTGTTAATTCTAAAGAAACAACCTGTCTTATGCTTTCGTCACCTAATTATGCCAAAAAGTGGGCATAATTTCAAATGCAGATCGTTGGTTGGACAATACCTCAGTGATATGCCAGTTCCAGAAAGATAACTTCGGCACTACCTATACATAGCTTTGAGTTTGGAAAAGACCACTTACAATATTACTCTGATAGTGACAGGTATAGCTCATGAGGAACGCGTGAGACTCTGTATCAGCGGTGACATGTCAGGGGTTCGAATACCTCAAACTATATACAACCATAGCTGAAAGTTTGCCGAGATCTCTTTGACATTTCTCTACAGGCAACCAAGCCACCAATAACCTAACTAAAGTTACTTAAAAGAGGGCCAAACCGAATAAAATTTCGGACAACCTTAAAGGAAAAAGATGTATTTTACAATATTGAAACGAAGTTATCTCCTGCAACTGTTACGCTTTGAAAGACTCAACTTCATAGGAGCACTTCACCATATTATTGACCATGTCATATGTAGCTCAAATATTTGTTTTCTTTCCCCGAGCCTGTTGACGAGTGTTGTAGAGCGTAACGTCCGCAGTTCGAGATGGTTTGTTTGTTTGCAGGGTCATGTTTTCATCTCACTCAACACCTTCCCACCTCCCGGCATCAACTCTGTATTTCCAGCAGAGTGTGGAGAGATGCCTCGGGCCCCCTCCGCCCCCACCTTATATAAATCATCTCGGCAGGGAACGAATGCAGATATCGGAGAGTTCAGGAAGGAGAGAGATTTTACATTTTGACTCGGTGCCTCCTGGGGTTCGAGGTCATCAACGTCATTGCACTCGAGTGTCATCAAATCTTTCCTTCCGTTGGTTGGTTGGTTGGCGAACTACTTGGTTTTTAAAGTGGTTTCACTGACTAGAATATTACAATTCGCAAGTTTCATGGTCGGGGTGGAGGGGGGGGGGGGCTAAAGCAACCACAGCACGTACTGCGAGCATCTTCTCTGCATCTCCATCATCTCCCTCTACATTAATCTCTCCTTCTACCTCTATATTTACCACCTCGATCCCCACCAAGAAATGCACTTTCACAATAATCACCCACACAAACACAGCAGCGAGCATTAGCACTAAGATAATATACTATTACATTTAAATCACAATCTGCATATAATTATAAAAAAGTCACAAACACGTATATTTTACTGGCTGTTGCCACCGACAGATATAGCTCCTGTGTAATTAGCTTGAGACTGATCCGGGAGGTCACGGGTTCGAATCCCGTCACAGGCAATCATTACTGAAAGTTTTAGCACTCAAACAGCGTTTGGACATTCCTTCATTTATTAGCCGTATTCCCTAATAACCTAGCGTGTCACCTGAAGAGGGTCACACCGGGTAAGAACTATGTGTATCACGGCAGGCAACCTTTCAAAAAAGTGTGTATAGATTAAATATGTCAGCTTATTTATTAAAAACTGATTTACAAAGGAATAATTAAATTAAATTCTTCTATGACAATACTTCCACCTTTACTACTCCAATATCTATCCTCTATTCCTTTATCGATCTAACTCTTGAAACTTTTTCTGTCAAGTGACTTGAATCAAGACTCATGCGTAGCATAAACTCAGCTCGTTTTGTTTTGACGTGGGTTCTAAATAAACCTTCACCTTCACGGTTAATATTGCAAAGCTATTCACACTCTTGACAAAGGAAACGAAACAAAGTGTTACACGTTTGAACATTTCACCCCTGGATGTCGGGGGGTGGGGGGGGTTCCACAAGATACAGCGCTCTCCTGAGGGAACTAGAAGAAACGAACGAAACTTCCTTGAGACGCTCAACTTGTGAGTATTATTTTCCAAGTTTGAGTCTTTGACCGAGTTGGGGGTGTTTTCCAAGTGTACGCTTCACACGGACACGATACACATCAGCGCCAGTAGGGAGCTAGACGCTGAGGCTAGGCACTGAACTATTACCCGAGTTATCAGATCAGATCATTATCAATGTTATTCTAGGAGACGTGTGTAGGGTGTTATTTTACAATAAAGCATCAGGTAACAATTAAAGTTTATATTTATGCATGAACTAGGCCGCTTCGCTAATGCTTTTTCCAGTCGCGTTGATGGATGAGCATTATGGTTGATTATCGTTGCCCTAAAAGTACGATTTTATGAGAAATATTTCTTCGATTGCCCCCAAAATCATAACACAATATAAGTTCAGTGATTTTGAAAGTTTCATCACGATCGGAGTACCCATTTGCCCGGTCGCGGGTCAAATGTCACGAAAATATCGCATTAAAAATCGTAAAAGTACGATATTCATGAGAAATATTTCTTCGATTCTATCCGAAAACTTGGAAGATCTTAATTCAGAGTTCAAAGTCCCTACAAATTTTATTAAACGCATTTTGGTAAGAAAATCGTAAAATACGGAATTTTCTGAGTAATTGAGTCTTCCTTCGCTCTAATCCAATATTTGGGAGATACAAATTGATAATTCTAAGCCAAAATTTAAAAATTTTATGTTCCTTTACTGAAACCGAACAACTATGGCAAATCCTGTGATTTAGTGTTTCGTTACCGATAAGCCGTATTTAGCTTTTTTGCTCAAAAATTCTCGAAAAAATAGTAATTTCATATTCATTACACTTTGATAATTGACAAGTCACCACATGTATACGTAATTTTTATGGTTCGAAACGAAACAAATTAATGGCGCTCAAATACTTTAATTCCTCTGGTTTAGATGTCCTACAGTTACCTGAGAACTTAAAACCACGTATACAACTAGAAGTCTAGAACGGCCGTCACGTACTCAGTTGCTCGTTAATCTCGTTATTGGCATTTGAATGTGTGCGAATGTCTTTCACAGTTCTCTCTATCTAACTCTTTGTGTCAGTGTGTTATCTTCGGAACGACTCCTCTAAGTTATCATTGCGTACATACGTATAATTATTAATAAATAAAATTCTCTCGGTATTCTGTTCCGTGTAATTTCCTACAAGCTCGTTAATACCAGCCTGTCTTACAATTGCATCGTTGAGACGCGAGCACGTGCGTTTTTACACACTTGAGCGAGACATAACTGTCTCGTGAAGGTTATTGCGCAATAAAATGCGCACAATAAGTTAATGCGTGTCTTAACTTGACCACCAAGTGCAGCTATATCAACATTAAGCGGTTGCACAGGAACACTTGCGGCGGTAACTGTCACAGGAATATTACCGAGAACAACAATGTGATTTATTGTAATTTATGAAGGATTGTAGTTATAAAGAGTGGATTAAGTTTTTTAGAATCGTGAATATTCACTTAATAGCAGATTGCCTGGTTTCGAGAGTTTTCCATAGCCACACACAAGTGTATAACGAGCTAAATGGTAAGTGGTATGAACGAGTAGAAAAGTGATGATGCGTGTGTAAAAGATTTCACATAATCTCGATTCACAATCACGCTCATCGTCATGATAATCCATTTATGAACAAGAAGATGCTATGCATCTCCATCATCTCCCTCTACATTAATCTCCCTCTACCTCTATATTTACCACCTCGATCCCCACCAAGAAATGCACTTTCCAATAATCACCCACACAAACACAGCAGCGAACATTAGCACTAAGATAATATACTATTACATTTAAATCACAATCTGCATATAATTATAAAAAAAGATATACACAAACACGTATATTTTACTGGCTGTTGCCACCGACAGATATAGCTCCTGTGTAATTAGCTTGAGACTGATCCGGGAGGTCACGAATTCGAATCCCGTCACAGGCAATCATTACTGAAAGTTTTAGCACTCAAACAGCGTTTGGACATTCCTTCCTTTATTAACCGTATTCCCTAATAACCTAGCGTGTCACCTGAAGAGGGTCACACCAGGTAAGGACTATGTGTATCACAGCAGGCAATCTTTCAAAAAAGTGTGTATGGATTAAATACGTCAGCTTATTTATTAAAAACTGATTTACAAAGGAATAATTAAATTAAATTCTTCTATGACAATACTTCCACCTTTACTACTCCAATATCACTATCTCTTCTAATTCCTTTATCAATCTAACTCTTGAAACTTTTTCTGTCAAGTGACTTGAATCAAGACTCATGCGTAGCATAAACTCAGCTCGTTTTGTTTTGACGTGGGTTCTAAATAAACCTTCACCTTCACGGTTAATATTGCAAAGCTATTCACACTCTTGACAAAGGAAACGAAACAAAGTGTTACACGTTTGAACATTCCACCCCTGGATGTCGGGGGGTGGTGGGGTTCCACAAGATACAGCGCTCTCCTGAGGGAACTAGAAGAAACGAACGAAACTTCCTTGAGACGCTCAACTTGTGAGTATTATGTTCCAAGTTTGAGTCTTTGACCGAGTTGGGGGTGTTTTCCAAGTGTACGCTTCACACGGACACGATACACATCAGCGCCGGTAGGGAGCTAGACGCTGAGGCTAGACACTGAGCTATTACCCGAGTTATCAGATCAGATCATTATCAATGCTATTCTAGGAGACGTGTGTTGTTATTTTACAATAAAGCATCAGGTAACGATTGCAAGTTTATATTTATGCATGAACTAGGCCGCTTCGCTAATGCTTTTTCCAGTCGCGTTGATGGATGAGCTTTATGGTTGATTATCGTTGCCCTAAAAGTACGATTTTATGAGAAATATTTCTTCGATTGCCCCCAAAATCATAACACGATATAAGTTCAGTGGTTTTGAAAGTTTCCTCACGATCGAAGTACCCGTTTGCCCGGTCGCGGGGCGAATGTCACAAAAATATCGCATTAAAAATCGTAAAAGTACGATATTCATGAGAAATATTTCTTCGATTCTATCCGAAAACTTGGAAGATCTTAATTCAGAGATTTCGAAGGTCCCCTCCAATTTTCATCAAGATCGCATGTGCCGTTTGCTCGGTAGAGAGCAAACAAACAGACAAAAAAACGAGCTATTTTTCTCGGCGTAAGTAAAATTGAAGTCTTCGCTTCGCTCATAATCCAATTATTTGGGAGATACAAATTGATAATTCTAAGCGAAATTTAAATAATTTTGTTTCCTTATTCTGATAACTCGTAACACTATGGCAAATCCTTGTGATTTGAGTGTTTACAAGTTACCGATTAAGCCTGTATTTTACTTTTTATGCCAAAAATTCTCGAAAAAATAGGTAATTTCATAATTCATTACACATTTGGAAAATTGCACAAAAAGTCGCCACATTGTATACGGTAATTTTTAAGGTTGCGAAAACAGAAACAAATTAATGGGCGCCTCAAATGACTTTCAATTCCTCTGGTTGGTACGAACCACTCATTCAGGGTTCCCTGGGTTAGCCACGTGACTGTGAGAACTTAAAACCACGTAAAACAACTAGAAGTCTAGAACGCCGTCCACGTCTCAGTTCTCGTTATCTTTATTGCCATGAATGTGTGGAATGTCTTTCACGGCTCTCTCTACTAACTACTTTGTGTCAGTGTGTTATCTTCGGAACGACTCCTCTAAGTTATCATTGCGTTCATACGTATAATTATTAATAAATAAAATTCTCTCGGTATTCTGTTCCGTGTAATTTCCTACAAGCTCGTTAATACCAGCCTGTCTTACAATTGCATCGTTGAGACGCGAGCACGTGCGTTTTTACACACTTGAGCGAGACATAACTGTCTCGTGAAGGTTATTGCGCAATAAAATGCGCACAATAAGTTAATGCGTGTCTTAACTTGACCACCAAGTGCAGCTATATCAACATTAAGCGGTTGCACAGGAACACTTGCGGCGGTAACTGTCACAGGGAATATTAGCCGAGAACAACAATGTGATTTATTGTAATTTATGGAAATGATTGTAGTTATAAAGAGTGGATTAATGTTTTTTTAAAATCGTGAATATTCACTTAATAGCGAGATTGCCTTGGTGTTCGTAGAGTTTTCTCAATAGCCACACACAAGTGTATAACGAGCTAAAATGGTAAGTGGTATGAACGGAGTAGAAAAAGTGATGATGCGTGTGTAAAAGATTTCACATAATCTCGATTCACAAATCACCGCTCATCGTCATGATTAATCCATATTATGAACCAAGGAACGATGCTCGTTAGGTCAAAAGACATTACTGGGAAAATATGCCTAGCAAATTTCATTTTGATACGGCAAATTGTACAGTTATTTCGAAGCATGTTATCTAAATCTTCGTCCTTTTTTTTACATGCTATAATAACGATGTAATGCATAATATTAAATGTTGCATAAATTAAAGAATATAATTTATATTACATAAGACTATTAGTTAGCTTGTTATTTTACCCTCTACGTTATTAATATTTACGATTTTCTGAGAGCATTCATTTTTATATATTGATTAATTAATCACTAACATTATTTAAATTATAACGACTATTGATATTTAGTAGAGTTGTATAGTAAAATATAATGGAATTGTGAATTTGTGATTTGTGATGAAAGAAATCCCCAAAGACGGTATACTAACAAGAGCTACATTTTCCATAATAAATATATCATTTTTACTTGATTATTTCACATCCCGAAATAACCAAGGAATTATGTACTTTGCACAATCGTATTGAATCGTTCGAAATAGAATATAGGCCTACCTGAACACAAAAATTACCAGAAAAATATATAATATATAAAAATAAACATATAATTATTAAGAGAAGGTCTATGCGAAGACAGGGCTGTGAAATGTTTTTCTTAAAATATAGCTTTAAAATAATACCAGAGTCAATTCAATATAATTGGACACTCCTGTCCGGGTTGAATGTGTTATGACTTCTCGTCGCTCAAGTAAACGAAACATGTCCATCTTACATTGTAAACGGCACTAATAACGCGCGCACCTTCAGGACCTCACACTTCTGGACAACTTGTTATGTTGATGGCTACTTATGAATCATAAATCATAATAAACCAATATTTAGACGCAGCCCACAACGAGCGGGACAAACATTTACCCTCGGCAAACAATCACAGAAGGTGTGAGTAAATCAACAAATCAACATATTCGTGCTGCATAGTCAATGAGAAAAGAGGAAGGAGTTATTTGCCTTTGACAAACTTGTAGTAGCAAAACAACGCACAGTTAGAGCTAAGAGTCTGGCGACCGAGTCCTCGATTAGTGTGAGGCGCTTGCTTGGGCTTCAACCTGTTGATGAGGGTGAGTGGGGGACTCCCTGAGTAGCAAGCTGTCCATCTAACTCAACAGAGCTAGTTGCCAAATATCAGCTTGTATGTGTACTTTTCTTAATGGATGCTATTTTGAATCGTGAAGCACAAAGAAACAAAGAAAATAACTTCCTGAATTCCAAATATTAAATATGAGAAATGTTTTCTTGTGGGTCACAGAACACTTAATTACGGAACGAAGCAACAACAACAAATAGACAGACAGCAAAGAAGCAACGAACGTGCAAGGTATGCAGTGCTCACGGGCCCCACGACCTAGGGGACCCTCTTCAACCACCAATTTTTAAATTGATGTCTGTGTAAGAAAGTATTCACAGATTTCTCAGGTGTGATCTTTTCATTTGTTGTCGTCAACAAGAGCTGTTGTACAGCACTAAGCTGTGGTTGATCCTGTCTGGCTCACGGCAGAAACAAAACTATCTACACTTTATTAATAAGTCTCTATTTGCAACGGATAATGTAATCCACTAGTGCAAATTTAATTATTGAGAAGGGAGGAAGGGAAACCCGGTACCGGCACGTAGCCTACTCCTTTTGAAAAGTACCAAGGGGACCAACAGCTTAACGTCCCATCCGAAAGGATGGTGTAACCTTGACAGTCATACAGGTTCCTCCACTTAACCCAGACTGCCGAACAGACGTCGAGGTGAACGAAGCTGTTACACTAGCTCTCGAACCCTCTATAAATAAATAAATAAATAAATAAAAATAAATTTTATTTAGAGTCTACCCACTCAGTTATATAACTGATTTTCCCATCTCTCTGCTCTCCCATCTGCTCTAACCAGCGATATAAGTGATACGATACGAAGTATGAGCCAAGAAAGATAAGTGGGGCTTACAGTTTAGAATATAGAAGCTAAGAGATCAAGAAAAACAAACGATTTAAATTTGAAGATTTTGCTGCAACGAACGTGCATAACGACAAAGACGTTTTCAGCAGTCCCGAATTTGGTTACGGCATTTAGTGCGTGTGAGAATGTAGGGCCTTACTCTTACACATATTATTTTTATACACAGTAGGTTTAGGAAAAGCAAAACATATAATCTAAACTATGAATGCATTCGTGACGTCACAACTAAGATGAGCATCTGCTCTGCCTTATTATTAAGCAAATGGACTTG
This sequence comes from Sweltsa coloradensis, assembly GCA_024449915.1. Classification (NCBI taxonomy): domain Eukaryota; kingdom Metazoa; phylum Arthropoda; class Insecta; order Plecoptera; family Chloroperlidae; genus Sweltsa; species Sweltsa coloradensis. The sequence goes on from JAMZAV010000950.1 coordinate 214,420, forward strand.
TGAACTTGGCACAAGAAATCCGTGTTGAATTATTTCAATTTTTTCCTCGCAACAACCGCGAAGACAAATTGTCCGGATTAAGAATGAAAATAACAAACAAAAGGTCACGTTATAAAGTATGATGAGTTTTGAATGTACTCGCGCATATTCAGTGGCCTGGGCGTCTGTCCAACACGAGTGAAGCTATGGGCAACGTGTCGGCCGAGCCGCCGATGCCGGGATTTATGAAGCACGGGCCGGAGAGCGAAATAATGGGGAGCTGTCTGTCTGGATTCACGGCCCTATAATTACACGGATTGGTGTTAATAAAGTACGCGTACGTAGACTATAATTATTGTCAACTAATAGAATTCTCGATGGGTGTGCATGCGTGGTTTTGATATTCATTTAGTTTAGTTTATGAGCTGGGAACCGAGGTGGTTGGGACACATGAAAGGACACGAAAGAAACTGCAAGGGGTACCAGGGCGCATAATATACGGTTGTCAGGAAATCTAAATTTAAAAAATATTAGTGTCATGAAATTGTAAATTAAGTTATGAATTTTCTCCAGAAAATATAAGAGTATAACCTCAGAAAATATATTACTCTTAAGTGGTATAAACCTAACTATAAAGCAGACTTTTTTCATTTTTAATAATATTGTAAGACTAGATATTTTACCCTTTGATTAAAATTCAAAGTTCATGTCTGACCTGGCAATATGTCCGATCAGTGATTGAACACGGTTACTTCGGCTTAGCCTACCAATACAAAATAGACTATTGGGGCCATAGGACAACTTTTCTGTTTTGCTTTTTATGGTTGGTATCATTATTATTTTAGATAATTTTAGATATTACTTATAAGTTTAATGAACGAAAAACTTACGATGAATTACATATCATGTCGGCGTTTGCTTTGCAGCAATAGTAAGCGCCCGTCCGCCATCTTGGACTTGTAAAACTGCTTCCAATATTTTTTATTATGTCCTATCTGTACAAAATACAAAACCCACTTCCAGAGTGGACACCGGCCTTGTTACTCTCACACTCCACTCCACGATAAGCAACGGTTGAATAATACAGTCAAACTTAATGAATAGCTTGATTGTTTTGTTGAAATCTGCCTGCTCGTTTTGAAATCGAATGAATTCTAAATCCGGTAGGACAAGTCCAGGCAAGTGACAATGAATATTCAGAGTCTTTTAATGCTGTTGGGAAGTGGATAAGGAAACGTCACAACAAGAAGTTTACCAAGTTCTCCGAGTAGATAAAGGGAACGATGATGGGCCTGTCTTACTTACGCCCCGATGAGCGCGCTCGTCAGAAGCTAACTTCATCATGACAGGGCGACGTAATAAATATCAGTGCGCGCACGGAAAAGTTATGGCTTCGCGGTGCTTGAATGGCAAACAGCAAATCCGGGGCTTTATGACGGTTCATCATTCAGTACTTGAGGAGAGAAGTTTAAACAAGCTGAGGAGACGAACTAAAATAGGACAGCTATATGCATATCTAGAAAGTTTGAGCGTTTTCAAGAATAAAAGAGGTAAAATATTTAAAAAAAATAATAGTAAAGTAGAGTGGAGTAAATGTGAAATGAATTGAAAATAATAATAACAGACACATAAAAAAAAAGTCAGACTATAGGCCTATATAAAAATAAAATAAATAAATAAAATAAATAGTTATTGAATGACGAAACGGGTCTGGAATTCAGGTAGCTTTAAATTAACTACATTCATCTTATAAGCAGGTTACAAATTGTATTTCTTTCCGGACCTGTGACCTCTTCTAGAAATCGAGTAACAGCTGATTGGCCATCCAGAAACTAGGTAGGCCTATACCAATTGTTCCATTTGTATTTATTTTAAAACACAAAGGTGATTCACTAAAAGTAAAGGTAGCACACACGAAAACACGGGACGTCGCCAGTTCGATACCAGCCATCGAAAATCCTTCATTTAAAAAAATCCTTTCCTTGATTTAATTATTCGAGAAACGCTCCCGGAGGTATAAATGATTGTATAAAAACCCAAACTCTTGAAAACGTGTCTTGTTAGCTTAGGTGTTAAAGCATCTGACTCGGCTTCGATACCCGACTTGACTAAGGTGAATTTTGTAATTTCTGGATTGATTTCCATACAAAAATCGTTTTGTAGTTCATTTTAACCCCTTCAGTCCATGTGGTCATTTAAATGGACGTCAAATTTCAAATTTTGATCCAGGTAAATGATAAGTTTACCATTCCCCCCCATTCTCCCCCCCCCCCCCCGTGTCAATGGGACAAAAATGCCCTTTTTAAAGAAAATTTGAAAATACACATCTGCAAAAAGAGTAAAAACGAAAAAAATGGGGGTTGGCCCAGAAAAGTAATAAAGTTCTAGTATTGTTATTATTTTAGATATAAAAAATGCAAAATGTGCAAAAATATTCAGAAAAAAATCTAGTTTTAGGAATGGTCTTCTAATTTATATTTAAACTTAAATTGAAACTTTAAATTCAGAATCAAAATTTCCCACAATTCATTAAACAATGTGATAAAAAATATTTGAAAAACATTTAAAATTCTTATAAAAAATGTGGAATCAGACTTCGATATCTATCTCCTTCTCATTGTAACGCTTAGTTTATTAATAACTTATTTTATATCAATTTAATTCGGGAGTGAAGGGGTAAAACATTTAAATCTCACTGGTAGAACAGGGGTCACAATATTACTTCGGTGCGCACGCTCGTCAGCTGAAGTCGCCGGTTGAGGGGCTTAAGTCCAGAGATGGTGCACGTAAATCGTTGAGTGGGATCGCAACATGGCAGTCTTAATGCCGGCAGTTAGCTCGAGCACAGAAAACCTTCTGATGTATCGAGAAAGCCTAGTCCAACCCAACCCAACCAGGACAATAACAATGAAAAATAACGTGAGGGCTCAGCGGGGAAATTATTTCAATTGATAAATTCAATTTCAACCAACTTGAAACGCTTACGGAATAACGCCGAGAATACATTCAAATAATTGCTCGAGTAACGAGTTCCTTGGGCATTAATGAACTCTGTACCATCATGGGTGTACACTCAGAACAAAGCGGGGTATGTGTCGCGGTGGGTTGGTGAGATTCAGATGTGTCCTGAGCTGGTAAGTCCCGTGCGACCATGGGTGTCACGGGGCGCCGTGGGAGAGAGGGTCAATATTGAGAGTAATACTAGCCCTTTGCACTCCAACTATTAGGTTAATTATTAAGGACGTGGTGTAACTGTTTACTTTAAGGTAAATTAAAATGTATTATAATTATATTAGCAAAAATATTGAGAAGGTAACAAAGAATTAAAAAATTGTTCAAAAAAAATGAAAAATGGAGTAACGAATAGTGTGAAGAAACACCCACGTCAGCTGGTCCACGTCGGGTGATAGCCGAAATGTAGAAGTAACATTTTGAATGCAAGGGATCGTAAATTTTTCGTGAAAGCTTAAATTTAATGCAATGCTCAATTAATACAAACTAGTTACGTATAATATTTTTATGCATACACAAAAATAATATGTAATAATGATCTAAGTCATGTCCATTGCCCGCTCTTTTTTTACACTTCTCATTAAAAACAAAACGTGACGGCTTTCTACGTATGTGCTCGTCAGCCTCTAGCACTCTCACCACACGTTACTGTTTTACGTGCTGTGAAGATGGTTTGTTTTTGTTTAAGTATTATTCATTCCCTTCCCTAACATTAGTATTGTGACTGGGTTAATTGTCTCCCGAGATCCTAAACAAAAGTCCGCCTTCCCCTACCCTCGTAAAACCGGTTTCTAAACTAGTTTTTCTCAACCCAACCCTTACAACAAGGCTATTTTATTACTTCTCCCTTACACGCGAAACCGGTTTCTAAAGTAGTTTTACTCAACCCAACCCCTTACAAGCAACACCGGTTTTGCAGGTAGATTTACACCCTTAAACAACATTATCCCCTACCTAGCTGGTATTATTTCTACCCTTATCATCCTTAATTGGTAAACTCGTTTCGCACGTACTAAAACACCTCGACTTTGTCTGTATAGAGTTGGTCGAACTTTAATTTGATAACACGCATATATTGGACGTCACATACGTTAGACAGGCAGGTAGACAAACAGACAGAGACATCTTCGTTTCTCTAAGGAGCGAATACTTCTAGTAATTGAGGATAGTGTGGTCACCTAACAGAGACTTTCTCGCGTAAATAACCTTTTTTGTTGTTCCATTTCAAAACATTAAGTTTAAACGTAAAGTGTAGCGTACGTAAGGACGTTAATGGCCTAGATTCTAGAAAACCTTACGAGTTAGTAAGAGAGGAAGGTTATAATTTGATTTCGTTAAGTGGTAGCTTAAGTAACACCACTAGGAATCAATCACCGGAAAGGTGGGCTGTAAGCTGTAACCTGTACCTAATCATTATCAAAGGTAATAATGAACGTTCAGAGTCAGAATCTCAAAACTCTGTTTTTGTTGTCGTACTAATGTGAGACATTATCTTAATTACTTATACTTAATATTACACAGATGTTTCGAATGATCTCATCTCAACATTCAGCTTACGAGCATACGAAAATTTAAACTGAACAAAATTGTATTTCAGAATAATAACTAAATGTAAAACAAAATATTAGCATACTCAAAATTAATGTAACTATAAATAATGAGATTTGGAGCAATCACACATCTCGAAACTAGAAAACCAGTTAGCCAATGGCCCATTAAAAAGTACAATCTTAGTTGAAATGATAATATTTATTTTCTCATATCAAGCAATAAGTTACATGTGGTACCACGCTGGGGCGACTAAACAACCAGTGACGATTTAATAGGGAGGGGGCCAACACATTAAGCTGATAGTTTTCTGATAGTCCGTGAATTAAAGAGATAAGGAACGAAAAGATATGCATACAACTTTTTCAAGCATGGCAAATAACTTGAAACAAATGCATGACTAGTTTAGTAGGTAAAATATTTTTTCATTTAGTTTGAACGAATGTTTGAGGTGTATTTTCATCAGAATAGCTCAACTACGTAATTTAAAACATTTTGATTATTTCTTGTTCACTAAAAAATGTAAATAACAACCTTCATTAGCCAACTATATCCAGATGTCCATTGTTTTTTCCAATTTATCTGTTTTCAATAAACCACTGCAAGTTCTGCCCTGCGGGTGGGTGGTTTAGTAACAGCGCTACCCCCCTATCATAGCGCACACGTGTTCGATCAAGTATCCATCATCCAGGCAATTCCCTCCACAATAGCTGGAGATCGAAGCTTCGTGGCACCGTTTTATCGTCGAGTTTTATGACCAACGAAGCGGTCGTCGAGCTATTGGTTTGATCTTGTTGTATCACGTACACCGAGGCTCATCGAGACGATGTTCTGTGACACGAAGTCTAGTTCTTGAGGAAGATACACTGACTTCATATTCAAGACATGTTGTTGTTATTTGTATTGTTTAATATCGTATTATGTATTGTTTCACTAGAGGTTGAAGATATCCTTGTAATTTGTTTCAACCTCGTCATATTTGATGTTTGGTATTTTTATCATCATATTTCATAGGCATGAATTTGAATAATAACATAGAGCCCCACATCCTTAAATACTAATACCCTCCACTCGCTCATATCTATATTTTAAGGGAACCCCCAACACCCCTTCCCAGGTTGGGCCTCTTCTCCCAAACTCATACCTTGCATGGAATTCAGTCATCATACGATCTAACTGGAGAACTATTCACACAATTTACACCAAGCAGCAATTGTAATCATAATATCCAGCTGTTTAACCAATCGTCCCTAAATAAATAGACGCACATTATTCATTCCTCCTCTGTACGTCAAAGGGCGTCGAGCGCTCAAGGGCCCAAGTCGGAGATGATACTAGTTTCACTGTTACACGTGTACTCATGTCCTATAGGCGGAATGATCAGAATTAAAAACACATCTAAGGTTATTTGTTTCAACCAAACTCGTGCAGGGGCTACGCTAAAATTAATGTTTTCAGAACTCGCCCTATAGACTTCCAAACCGTACCGCCCCTTCTGACAAGTCCATAGGAAACATTCTCTCTGTATATTGTTCGTTAAAAAATAGCAATTACTTTAGTTGGCTGTCTGGTGCCTCCTACAGTCCTATACGTTAGAATCGGAGAACTTCATTACGATGATTTATCCGCTGTTCAACACGAATATGCCTACTTCAACAACCCAGATAGGAAATAAGATTAATAATAAATAGAGTTTTAACATATTCGGCTAGCAATTAGCTTGATTATGAAGTATGTAAGTGACGAGATGGGTATTGTCAGAGTCTACAGTGATAAGTTGTTAACTGTTGGAAGAGGGTCAGTGATTTGTTACACGACCCGCGGCTGCAAAGGAAACGGGAGCAAATTAATAGATATGTCTTGTGAAGCCAAACAAAGTCGTCTATTCTTAGTTGGGTGGGTAGCCGAGCTAAGGGATAGGCTACGCGGAGAATTAATACTAGATATAACAAAATATGTAACACGAATATATAAGTTACGTTTCATTAGTAACTGTAGAACGCTGAGTATGTACGTGAGATTTTTCATAAAGCCTTCGCATTGGAAATACAAATATTAAGAAGTACAGAACCATTGAGTAAAGGTAGAACTAATAATAACGGTTAAGTGAAATGGTAAAAGTTAAAATACCTTCAAAACCTGGTTATTAATGGTCTAGTGGGTGTTTTATTCTAGTTACTTACTAAAGAAATGATGTACAATGAGTGGGGTGGATAAAATGATTATTCGCGGTTATAGGTATCAATGTGATTGTTTGTAAAATGTATCAAACTTGTAGCTCGCAAGAGTTATGTACCGCAACACGCTACCTAAGAAGCCAATGGTCAAAGGGGTTAGCAATAGCATGTAAGTATAGTGTGAACATGTTCGGTATAGGCAAGATTATACCTTGCCTTCAGAATCTTCGAGGTAGTTTTGCGGTTGCTGACGCTAAGATTTCAAATTACAAGGCCGTATCTGCAATCTTCGTGGAAGCGAGGGCCGTAAGATCAGGTCACACACATACGTGCTTCTATAACCCACTCCTTTAATAGCAAAGTAGAAAACAATTGGTGATTAATAACAGTTATTTTGTGAACGTGTGTGACATAAAATGAATGTCCTTGTAGTTCGAAAGTCTTTGATTGCGCATGAAATAATATCTATCAATATGAGAACAAGCTCGCGTAACTGAACTCAACTAAGACAGAAAGATCGGTCGACATTAGTTTTACTAGAAGGAGATAAAATATTATCCTATTTTTACAAAAGTAATATGAAAATTGAAAAGAAAGAGTAAAATAAAAGATAGAAAATGCCAAGTTGGAAAAGTTTCAAGCTAAGATAATCAAATCATAAGAGACGTTTCTAAATAACATAAACACAGTTGCAAGGACGTTTTTAAGATGAAAGATAACGGTTCAAGTTTTTCGCTGACAACAAATCACATTTGAGACAGAGATTAATCCTATAAGATTGTGTAAGAACAATAATTTTGCTTTCTCAAAAGTAGCTACATCCACACTACACATTGAAATCGTCCTTTTCAAAATGTCTACCGAGTGCTAAAATCGGGATAGCAATTCATTTCGGATTTATGAACAGATGAGGACGTGACAACTCTTATTCGATTTGTAATCAGATCTAAACTGAAGATATCCTATAAATAAAGTTTCTTCGATGAATCTTTTATCCTTTAATCAGTATCTAACTTCTCTAATACAACTTCATTTCTCAAACCTATTTCCCACAACAGAGATTATTGAGAAAAAACGTATTTTGCACCTTGTCCCAAAACACAGAGGAAATTGCAGTAGAAATAATTCGCTTCTTTTTCGACTGAGACGTATAAATTAAGCCAGAAAATTATCTACAGTATAGAAAATAATGTAGTGATAGTAGTTTCATTGCATCTTGTCTGATTATTTTACAGATCACAAAATAATACATAACTTTGCACTCACCACTATTAGACAAATTATTAATAAATAATAAATTGCACAAGTATATGAAAAACATATTTATTTCATAGTATCTTTGAAGTAGAGTCGCAAAGAACATAATGTATAGCCTAGTATGAAAGCAAGGTAATGGGCGCAACAAACCAACAGACTTCCCCTCCAGATTATAGACCTACCCTCGTGATCCGTCTACTACAACAGTAACTGCACTGTATCTAAGTGGAAGTGCGAGTGTGCGACGCTCTTAGTTACTCTCGTGATGGTAATTACTCCTTCTCCTCCGTTGATTCCATCTCGAGCACAACAAACAAACAAACAAACAACGCCCGCTTGTTTTTCTCCGTCTAGATGGGATGGATGCATTAACAAGGAGTGTACGTCTCCATCTCCCGACCCTAATGTCGCCCTTTGAAGTAGTTACGCAGTCGTGTCAAACATATTACATAAATTAAACGAGGCAGTAAACTGTAATTCTTATTAGTTCACTGTGAATAATTCCAATGGTAGGTCAATTTTAAATTATCTTTAATCATTTGATGACGTTGCACCACCTTCTAAATCATTTAATGACGTTGCACCACCTTCTAAATCATTTAAGTGACGTTGCACCGCCTTCTAAATCATTTAATGACGTGATACCGCCTTCTAAATAATCTAGATCCCGTTCAAGACTTGAATCAGGTTCTAATCTCATAAATAAGTGCACCAACACTTGAACTTGCTGCCACCGTACTCTCTAATTATACGTAAAAATCGCAACAAGGAAGCTCTTGCATGACCAATGACCAACGCAGCGTTCCAACCAAGAAGAACCCCCCCCCCCCCCCCCCCGCCCTTATCCTTCTCATCTCAATATAAATTTAAACTCAATAACTACAACGCATGTAGCTTCTGAATTCTCATCTCAATATTGAGTGTTTCTTATTGTTTAAATGGGAATATGTTTGCAAATCGAGTGGTTCTCAATCACTGAACTACCAATATGCATGTATTACTCTCCTTACCACCATTCCACAATCTACCCAAACCCCACCCCCGAATTTTTTTTGAATACGCCGAAAACAAAGAAAATCACATTCACTACTAAAAAGAATTGAGATATATCGTCTAACGAAACGTCTGAAGAAAACATTAGCAACACTTTCAGTCAGCATTGCCAGTGTAGGGTATCAAACCCACGACCTCTCCAACAAGAGTCGCGCCCGTTACGCTTTAGCTATACATCTGCTGGTTCCTTACAAGATATTCACTAGATAGATAGAATAGAATAGAATAGAATAGAGTTGTTAAGTCTTCAACATTATGATTGCTTTTTTGATATTATGAATTCATTGAATTGTTATTGTTTTGTTAATTTGTCTCTACTATGTTTGTCTCTTTTATCTCTATGTTCTATGTTTTATAAGTTCTTGTTTATTATCACAGTTTGTTGTGTAGAGGCTGGCAGACACCTTGTGCTTGGGGCAATCTGCCCTTTTCTGCCAACCTTCCTACTAAGCCTATTAGTGGAAAATAAATAATAATAATAATAATAATAATAATAATAATAATAATATTATTACTTAATTGTCATGAAACACATTTTGTGACATCCCCAATCAAGGATGTTATACTTTCGTTTAGAATTTACTGAACTATAATTACCCACATTTTTTTATCGATGCTCAAATTCTAAACACGTAATACTTGAACTCAAGCCAATGTAGTTTACACATTCATCGAATTACAGCAGATTATACTGTCAAGCTAGTGCAAGCACACTTGCATTGGTGATATTGCCCTATGCTAGAAGATAGCAAAGCCTGAGAATTATTATGGAAGTTCTCTGCGACAAATGATGATGTTACACCCTTCAGAAGCAGCAGCCTATAGTCTGTGGATGGAAACCTCCGGCCTATCTCCGGTGCTTAAAATGAGAAACTGTGGCGCAACAAGTCGCCTTTGTGGCCTTACTATGCCTGCGATTAATCCCCTTCAGTCCCGTCTCTAACCACAGAGCAGAGCATTTGCTAACCGAAGAGTTTCAGTTTATTTGAGGACGAAATACGATCAAATCAAAAGCATGATCCATACAGTTAATACAATTTTTAATTAATGTAGGTCCTAAATGCAATGAAGAAGTGGTATTTTTTAAACAAACAACGTCGATAAATTAGGTGTAAGAAAGCACACATTAAAGTCGGAGTCGAAATTATTCGCCAGTCAGATTTGAGCATGTCGTTGGGCAGGAGGTTAATTACGTATAATCAAGTTTACAACTTACGGCTGTTAAAATTATTTACGTAAGCTACAATGGGTATAGTAACAATTTACTTAAGTGATTGTGAACGAGCCCTTAAACTTCAAGTTATACCTCATATAATACAAACAACGAGAAACGACTTTCAGTTATACGCCATAAAACAAAGGCTAATGGAAGAAATGTTAGTCTTAAACCTTGATGCACGCTTGTGTAAGCGAAGGTATTATCTCTTTCAGCTTGTTAGTATAAATATAATTGGAAAGTAAAGCTCCCCTTTCTTTTCAATGACGACCATCGAGATGAAGTTAATGCTAGTAGGTCATTCCATGTGTATTTCACAATCACGATAGTAATAGCATTCAGACAGGAACAGCGTGCTAGTACTAAACGGTTTGAACTGACTTATTGAACGAGCTTTTCGATTTAAAACATCTGTTACATTAAGACTTATTATTATGCCAACAATTACAGATTGCACGAGTCATACGCTCGAGTTGTAGCCCAGCCAACAATAATTCCGACAAGATTAAGGTGGTTAGTTTTTCCCCAGCTCTCCATCAGCCCCAGCCCATGTAATATCTTCGCCGGTCGCACTTTGCACGCAAAATAACCGTCACGGAGCCTTAATTAAATTTAACATGCAACAGCCCGGAGTAACGGCGCTCAGAAATACCTACCGAAATAGTTTATATCTGGCGTTAATAAATAGCCAGCTTGGTTCATTAGGATTGGTAACATGCACGCATGTGAATTTAAGACGTGACGTGGACATTTTATCTTCACGCGGGTGTTTCAACCATGTGCGACCTGCAGTGTTGCACTTTAAGTTATATGTAAACAGAGAATATAAAGTATACTTTCTTTGGCGCAAGAGCGGGAGTTTTGCCAAAGTTTGGCCGGATTATCTGTGAATGAAGACGAGATATTGTGGGTTAACGAACTAAACTGCGGGATAAATATTCATTCCTGGCGGCGAGTAAAGAGAAAGAAGTCAACGACTAATGGTTGAAACAATGTGGCCTAACGAACTAAGCTTTCGGGTTAGTATTCATTCATGGTGGTGAATACAGCGAAAGACGAAAACTATCTTGTTTGGAACAACGATTTCAAAAGATAATTTAGAAAAATGAACGTGTGGTCTATTATTGAACGTGAACATGTAAGATTGTATGAATGCTTTATTTATATTTGAAAATTAAACGTTATTGTATTTATTTATTTCACGTCTATCCCATAAAGTAATACAAAACTGATTTACAAAGGAAGACAACTAAATAAATCTAATAACATAGATGCAGAACAACAATGTATTAACACACAATAATTTTGGTAACAAATTCAAAAGGAAATTAAGCGCAAATTAATTAACCAAAATTAAAATAAGGTGAAAAAAAAGAAAAGAAAAAAGAAAAGAAAGAAAAAAAAATCATCAAAAAAGAAAAACGAAAAGAAAAATCGGATTTATTAGACGATCCCACTCAAACGAATATGAGGTTTATCAAAGATCAGGAACAGCATTTCAGGCAATAATCAAACATTCGCGGAAGAAACCACCGAACGCGAATCCTAGCTCTTCTCTTTGGAAGGAAGAGAATAGAATTAAAATACTGCAAAAATGAAATATAGGTGTTCTGACTGAATTTAAAATTGAATTTTATTTCATCCGAAAGGATGATGAAAAATTTCTAGAAAACCTTGATTTGTCTTAATAGATATATACCACCATGGTCTTAATGCCCTTTTAAAAGATGTTCAATTTTTTACTAAATACCGAAATTGATATGCCATTAACGTTTACATTGCAAAATATATATTTGGCTGCCTTTCCAAATTTCCCTCTACGACTCCATTTCTTTTGGTACGTTTCCAGCTCTCAAGAAAACATGAGATGTAATTTTAAAAATTGCATTTTATTTAATTATTACTGCTGTTGAAATAAAAACATGATTAATGTTCATTACAATAGGCGAACTTAAAAAAAAATCGAAGATTTGTGCATGTTAGGGATTTTTTAAAAGATCTCAAAATTAGTTTTCTTATATTATTAATGTTTGGTTAAGATATTTTTTAATGTGTCGTCATATGCGTTCATTTACACCACCATTCCAATAATATGCAGCATTCAAAATGAGTTATATCCCACAAGTATTTAGTCACAACGCTACATTTCTAACCGAGCCGTTGTGCAGACATGACAGGAAATGAAGCAACCTCGCGAGCGATACACGTTGAAAGAAGACGACAGAGTGGGTAGATGATATGTAACTGCAGCCCGTCAGTGTTTGCACTTAATTGCAGTTAATGAGACCTAAAATCGAGTCAACAACATGTCCGCGTGGTGGCGTAGGCCGATATTTATCGCATGCGAGGGAATGTGGAATCTGCACTAATTAGTTGGAGCGACGCTAGGATGCACCGTGGGTGTCACGCGTGACATGTGAGTGAAACTAAACTTATATACCAACCATTTGGTCGCTACTTCGTACTTCAAATACAGATCTCTGGTTGCCCATGGTTCGCTCATTATGGTGTCTGTATAGTGTATTGTCATTATGGTCACAGAGTATAGGTTCCCCACTAAAATGAAATGAAAAAAGAAAAAAAAACATTATCTTTAGTAAAATTAGCATTTGTAGCGTTTTACAAAACATATGTTCACCGATTTAGCATCAAAAACCAAAACACTAAAAAACGTATCTCTAATTAGTTAGTAATTAGGTATGCTGAATCCAACATTTTCAGTAATCAATTATGTGACTGAAATGGTACTCTAAATGCGCTTGTACATTTTATATATTTATAATTCTGGTTTTGCTATAAGTTTGAACTAAACTGGAAGTGTGCCAATGTAACCGTACATGCATTTAATAATACAGCGTTAAACTAGAAGCACTAAAATTACAAAAAAATTATAATGTTTAACATAAGCTCAAATTTTGGCCAGTGAAATCTAAAAGTAAAACAAAAGCCACCCAGCTGAACTTGTTTTCCAGAGTATATTACTGTAATGGGTAATAACAGATGGCACGACTCATAAAAGTGGACAACCGTTTAAGGGCATTAGGCATTTTTTTTGTATTTTGAAATGAGTAGTGGCTTTTCTTGTTGCTATCAATAAGCCTTGAGTAGTTAAACACCGTACTTTGCAAAATGGAAGTAAAATAGTAATGTAAAAATATACGACATGCATGACGTCACTTAAATTTTGTGAGTTTCACTGGATTTGTCTTGGGTGTTCAGTGTCACCTCGGAGGTAGCAGATTGGTGTGAGGAAAATATAAAGGTAAATGTAGAGATGGGTATTTGATAGACTTGGTCATTACATTTGCTGATTGTTTGGCTAAAACCTTGGTGATATAGATGGAATTGTCGTTGGCGGGTATCAAACCAGCGTCCTCCCCAATTAGAATCTCGCACGTCACAGAATACCGCATGAGCAACATCTATCGATAACTTATACAGTTTAGTATGTCACTAATGAAGGTAAAGTTGTATATCGTAGGAATCGTCATTTATGTACAAAGAGACGAGGACCGAGAATGGAACCTTGAGAAACTTCACTCAACACTCTCACACTCCACAGCTAACGAATAACATAAGGTATCACCACCTCTTAATGAGTTTCTCCTTCCAGAGAAAGTGGGGGCCCGAGGGTATAGGGCCCGCATGATACAGATAGACCCTTGCACTAACGCCCTATCTTCTTCTTGCAGGGGATGTGGGGGCCCGAGGGTATATAGGGCCCGCATGATACAGATAGACCCTTGCACTAACGTCCTATCTTCTTCTTCCAGAGAAAGTGGGGGCCCGAGGGTATATAGGACCCGCATGATACAGATAGACCCTTGCACTAACGTCCTATCTTCTTCTTCCAGGGGATGTGGGGGCCCGAGGGTATATAGGACCCGCATGATACAGATAGACCCATGCACTAACGCCCTATCTTCTTCTTCCAGAGAAAGTGGGGGCCCGAGGGTATATAGGGCCCGCATGATACAGATAGACCCATGCACTAACGCCCTATCTTCTTCTTCCAGGGGATGTGGGGGGCCCGAGGGTATATAGGGCCCGCATGGATACAGATAGTCCCTTGCACTAACGTCCTATCTTCTTCTTCCAGGGGATGTGGGGGGCCCCAGGGTATATAGGACCCGCATGATACAGATAGACCCTTGCACTAACGTCCTATCTTCTTCTTCCAGAGGAAGTGGGGGCCGAGGGTATATAGGGCCCGCATGATACAGATAGACCCTTTGCACTAACGTCCTATCTTCTTCTTCCAGGGGATGTGGGGGCCCGAGGGTATATAGGACCCGCATGATACAGATAGACCCTTGCACTAACGCCTATCTTCTTCTTCCAGAGAAAGTGGGGGCCCGAGGGTATATAGGACCCGCATGATACAGATAGACCCTTGCACTAACGTCCTATCTTCTTCTTCCAGGGGATGTGGGGGCCCGAGGGTATATAGGACCCGCATGATACAGATAGACCCTTGCACTAACGTCCTATCTTCTTCTTCCAGAGAAAGTGGGGGCCCGAGGGTATATAGGGCCCGCATGATACAGATAGACCCATGCACTAACGCCCTATCTTCTTCTTCCAGGGGAGGTGGGGGCCGAGGGTATATAGGACCCACATGATACAGATAGACCCTTGCACTAACGTCCTATCTTCTTCTTCCAGGGGATGTGGGGGCCCGAGGGTATATAGGACCCGCATGATACAGATAGACCCTTGCACTAACGTCCTATCTTCTTCTTCCAGGGGATGTGGGGGCCCGAGGCGTGGCAGGGTCTCGCGCCCGCATGATACAGATAGAAGAAGGCCGCACTAACGCCCTATCTTCTTCTTCCAGGGGATGTGGGGGCCCGAGGGTATATAGGGCCCGCATGATACAGATAGACCCTTGCACTAACGCCCTATCTTCTTCTTCCAGAGAAAGTGGGGGCCCGAGGGTATATAGGGCCCGCATGATACAGATAGACCCTTGCACTAACGCCCTATCTTCTTCTTCCAGGGGATGTGGGGGCCCGAGGCGTGGCAGGGTCTCGCGCCCGCATACCGACGGCGGCGGAGGACGAGGACTCGTGTCCTGTGATATGCGAGAGAGAGATGCACAGTCTGCACCGCAACGTGCCGGCGCTGAGGCGTCGCGACGTCGACACGACCACCATCCGACAGCACTACTACCCGGAGGGCGGCTGGGGGTGGATCATCTGTGGGGCGGGGTTCATGGCCCACCTGCTCACGTCCGGCCTGCTACTCTCCTACGGCCTGCTGTGCATCCACACGCTACACCACCTGGGAGAAGCCTCCATCATGGACGCAGGTAAAGTTTCATAGAGTGCAAGGACTTACAATACTAGGCCGATCCGCTAACGCTTTTTCCGGTCGCGTTGATGGATGAGCTTTTGAAAAAATCGTAAAAGTACGATTGCTATGAGAAATATTGCTTCAAATGTCCCTAAAATCATAACCTATATAATTTCAGTGATTTTCAACGTTCTCATAAAGTTTTTCATCAAGATCGGAGTAGCCGTTTGCCAAATATCACGAAAATCTTATTAAAAATCGAAACAAATCGTAAAAGTACAATTATCATAAGAAATATTTAATCGATTGTACCCAAAAACGTGGCAAGTCTAAGTTTAGAGATTTCGAAGGTCCCCTCAAATTTTCATCCAGATCGCATAAGGTAAGCCGTTTGACCTGTAGAGCGCGAACAAACAGACAAAAAACACCCGAGCCAAATTTTTTTTAGTGGTGAGTGAAATTGAAGTCTTCGCTTCGCTCATCCAATAATCCTGCTACTATTTTACATCGCAGATCCACACACTTCTTCCAATGATTCTTAGGCGACTTGCTCCCATCGCATGCGATAATTTCCTCTGTATCGTGGTAACATCGTTGTTTTCATTATTCGAGGCATTGCAGACCTGTGAGGTGCTTATGACGTAGAAGTCACATTCGCGAAGCGACTCCAAGGGCAAAGCTGGACTTGTGGACGGCGAAATGTATTTTATTATAGGCAACACTCATGTGTGCGAAGTGGACAGTGGCGTTTCTCCTTGACGACGTCACCTAAATACCTGTCACCTACGTCACCTTTGCCTCCACAGGTAGAATATCACGCCTCGGTTATCGTAAATATGGGTTTCTTAAGATTTGTTATCATTCGAATAGTTTTTTTGGAATTCCATAACAGGGTTGTCATCACTTCACTATAAGAGTTGATGCGATGGACGTGGCATTCTTGGCGTGGATGTGTGGGTATGCTCTCACTAGATGTGGTTCTTCTGTTTCTGGCTGGGACTTGGAAGCGGACACTTGACGCCATCAACAATGAATGTTTATATACGACCAACCGTTCGTACGAGTAGGAATGGGAGCCAAACTGTCCAGGGAACACGATCTGTTTTGAACCTGGTGTCAATAATCCCGCGAATTAAATGACTTTATCAATACATTGATGGATGGAAGTGCTTGCTCTGGCACATAACTATTCGTTTTCCATACGCCACTTCGAACTAATGTTAGTTTTACATCTAGCACTTGACAACATTTCAATATGCTCTCGATGAAATTTGCGAAGTATAATAAATCGACCATGTAGACAAAAGTGTAGGAATACGCCTATGCTCTTAATTGTTAGCCAACGTAGGCCTAGTATAATTGATCTACAGTAAAGCCACCTCATGAAAACCCCTTGATTACAACTAGCCTGCTGCTAATAAAAACAACCAAATCATCTTGTTTTTATATCCCTTTATGATAAGAGAATGCACGAACTCCCAACGAAATACTACCCCCACACAATAATTAAAAGATTTCATCAATCACCATCAAGTTTAACAGCCTGGAGACCTGGTGCGCGCGTTCCCATCAGTTACACCTTCATGCTTCCTGTTTATCTGGATATCTCGCACATTAGAACACGTGTCTTTTTTTACTGCCTCATAAAATTGTCCGTAAAAGATTTAAGTATAAGCAATTTCGTTGGCTTTATCTATTTGCTGATGAGAGCTGGCATTGAGTCGATTAAAAGCTGCTCAGAAATCGTACGAAAAGGTTTATCTTGATGTAAAATGGAGATGCAAACGCTTAAATCTTGGATGTATTTACAACCCAGAACAAGTATTACATTGTCTGGTCTTGCGATCAAGACGAAACGTGTTCCACAGCGACTATGACTTGAAACACTGAACGTTTAAACGGCTGGTTTTAAACGGTGGTCAATCATTAAATAGATCTTGCATGCATGGACTGCACAATGCTCATTATGAACAAACCGCACACAACAGATTTACAAAGCACGATATATATTCAGCCCCGCGTACCTTAAAAATAAATAAATAAATTCGAATTTATTCCATCCACTCAGTCAATAACTGACGTTTAGTGGCGGTCTTTAATTTAAAGCAGACCGAAACAACCTTGTTGACACAGGCACCTTCGACGAGCGAATAGTAGCAAATAGAGCGACCAATCAGAGATCTGTATTTTAAATAGAAAATAGCGACCACGTGTAGGGCACGACTCTCCCGTGGGCTTTGTAAGAATCAAATAAATAGCAAATAACTATTTAGTATGTGCTTCGTTGCAAGGACCGCTGCAAAGTTACCGGAATGAGAAAAGCCTGAGAATAATCCTAGACCTGTATCCAATCCCGTGGGACCCTTGTCTCAAAACTGAGCATTTCCACAACTAGTAATTAACCTGCCCTAGTATACAGCTAGGTCAATCGTGCATGAAGCGACTAATGCCAATCAAAACTCTTTAATTACTGTATTTAAGGTTATTTCTGGCAGCTTGTGTAATTACTGCTTCTGTAATTACAAATACTGTCATTTCGGAAACATTGCAAGCCCTTCTTCGAAAATTCTTCACCTAATTAAAATTAATTAATATTCGTGGATGTTAAATCGAGCTAGAAATAGAAGTGCGTGATAAACGAGCTAAGTTTTTCTGTCTCTGGCGACGAATTAACTGGAAACTTTTAACGCCGTCCTGGCTGGTATGAGTCATTGCCTCGTCTCTGGTAATTGCACATTACAGAGGCGGTTTCCACACCTTCCTTGCAGGAGAGTGTGTTATTATCATCACGTGGTCGCTGCTAGGGGCGATTGACATTTCCGAGTCTTGCACGACAAACCAAGGGACGCTCGACGAGCACTCGCACACCACAAATACATAGGCTACCAGCAATGGAACAGGCTACGGGAACAATTATTATGTTTTCCAGTACCAGGAATCATCCTTCTCATGTTATACAGTCGTGTGAACTTCCGTTTCAAGGAGCAAACAATATAGATCGATGAAGATAATTACCTTTAGTCCAAACTCGTGCTTTATTGTTTAGATAATAATGTGAGATTTTGAAAATGTTTGCAGGTGTTGGGAAACGTTTCAGGAATAAAATTATTTCACAACAAAGTCTCCTTGAAATTGATATTACAAAAATGTGAATTAATACAAAGATCATTCTTAAATATTTAAAACCCAAATCATTCAAGTTTAGTGCTATCTAATACGCTTGTTGAATCAAAAACAAAAACAGAGGAAACAAAAAAAATGACCCGAAAAAACAACAACGAGAGAAATAAGCTATAACGATAATAGCTTGATAGCCATTAGCAGTGGCGTATGAACCGGGGGAAAGTTGGCAAAGACGCTCCCCCCAAGCTTAGCCCAGGGGGGGGCTAAACTTTTTTTTAGTTCATTCTTTAGTTTTTAGATCGCAGATAGTTGCTGTAAAACATCGTTTACAGAGTCCGAGTGCAGGAAGTTTAGTTTTACTTTTTGAGCTATTGATTTAAGTTATTTAAAAACTCTATTATCGTGCATAACATACTTTTATACACATGATGGTATAGTTGGGCAATCAAATTTAAATTTAAAAAAACAACTGAAGTGTATATTCTACATAAACAAAACGGTATCCCTTAAGTTGCCATTTTTTCAGTTAAAACATGACGAAATAACACTGTAGTATGGTTCGCCCCAGACCCCACCTATACCATCCGCGGAATCTGCTAGTAAATTTGCCCCCCACAACTTTCAAAACGTTCTACGCGCCTGGCCATTAGAACGTCCGTCACATACTTCACCAGTGAACGTGCTTCTCTTGAACGAACTTCAGAATATGATTGCTGTTCCCTCACACCCACTTGTCTTGTTCCCCTGGCTACAAACTGACGAACAGACAGCTGTCATATCAGCCGCATGTCACAAGTGACGGACAAATTACAGTTCACACCAGCATATCTCGCCCCGGGCAGTTACATGACATTCTTCAGTCTATAGCGACACTACACACAACTTGGCCTTGGCGTGGCTGAGTCTACATGTCGACTCTGTACTCGCATGGTTGTATTACTCAGTCTCAAGGCACGCTTCTAGCAGTCAGTTACCGTCGGTTGCAATCTGACTGTGGTTTGACATCTCCTGCAGTAATCGTTGCTATATAACCCGGATGGTGTGTGTCCTTATACTCTTGTAAGTAGGGCCTAACTAACTAAAAACTAACAAGTTTCACCACCGATAAATATTATACTTCGGTTGAGCTACTGAATTCAGTATTGCTCAGCCCATGTCCCGACTCCTATGTCAATACTCTGACTGAGTGTTCAAGTCATCTCAATCCTCTACATAATTCCTCAGTCTCTGTCCCGTCTCCTGTCCTGGCTCTGACTGAGTGTTCAAGTCATCTCAATCCTCTACATATTCCTCAGTCTCTGTCCCGTCTCCTGTCCTTGCTCTGACTGAGTGTTCAAGTCATCTCAATCCTCTACATAGTGCATAGTACAATATTCCTCAGTCTCTGTCCAGTCTCTGTCCTTGCTCTGACTGAGTGTTCATCTCAATGCTCTCTGGGCCCTCTGCCTCTCTCTGTGGCGCCACGCTTCACATCTCAACTCTCAAGTCATAGCTTAAGCCTCAGTCACTTCTCCAAGAGATTCTTTGAACAAACGTCACGTGGTTTTTATCGGTGACTTGATTAAACGCTAGCAGATGACGGATGAACAAACACAAACAAAATGAAAATCTTAGACCAAAAAAATCAGTATTAATCAAAGAGTGATTAGTTTTTGTTGATCCATCTTCTTTATGTGTAGTGTTTGCTTGTAAAAGACTCATTAATAATTGTTATTTTTCTTGAATTTTTTTGTCTCCATCATCTTACAAAACAAATAGTTATCTTGCCTGAGCTTCGAGTCTTTGACCTCGGTTTATTTGTGTCTAGTCGACCGACAATGATGTGAACATAATATTGTATCTTTGTGAGTGAATGGTGTGAACTATTTTACCACGAGTCGCAACATACCCCCCCCCCCCCCATACAAAAACACTTTCTATGTTCGCGCCAAAAGACATTATTTTTCATTTAGGGTTATTCGTCTCCAATAGACTAACCGTTAGGCCTACATGCTTGACTATGAAATTACAACATTTAAACATTTCAATGTGCTATTATTGTTTTTTAGTATGACTTACCAACACAGTCTTACTCTAATGTTGTCTCATCCCCTTTTGGTCCACTCGTCCTCAAGGGTTTCACAGGATACAGCATCATTGGAAACAGTCACTGGACTCGAACTATGACCTCACTTTCTGCAGCACTTTAGAGTTACATTTTCGCCTTTAATTTGCTATACTTTCATGTGTGCCGTTCAAAGTTTGTAAAAGTGTTGTTTCTGTTTCATATTTTAGGTCAAACGGTGGAAAGCCGTGTCACATTTCTTGCAAAATTGTGTAGCTTACTACTACTACTCGAGTCTTCATCTATGGAGTATAAATAGTACTACGGTATCGTCTCATACCATAATATGCTAAAATAGAAAGGAATTTATCTCTCCAAGTAAGTAAGAAGTACCTGTCAGTAGATTTTTTTAAAGGCCTGGAGAGTGGAGACAGGAAAATGAAAATAAAATTACAGCATAAATATTTCGCACCAACAGAGGTTGGACTAGCTTTAGCGTAATGAACTATAGACTCTAATTGTAGTGGTCGTTGGTTCGATGCCCACCACCGGCAATCCTGACTGAAACTTTTACCAAAGTGTTATTCAGTAAATAAGGCGAGTGTCAGGTATAACCCTCCTAAAATAGACCAAGTGTGGGCATTCCCTTCCAACTGCCTAGACCCCTTTCTTTACCTATTTAGTCACCCTGAAGAGGGTCGTGAATTTTCCAACGGGTTTCCTTCGCCGGTTCAACACCTACAAGTAACTACAACACCTGCCCTGCCCCCAAGAAGGCCCCAACTGACTACTGGAAGTTTCTCCAGGGTCACACACACTGCATTACAACTTTAAAATAACACGTCCACCACCCCCATCGTGTCGATTAGCTCCGCAGCCAAAATATTAAACGTCATCACCGGCAAATGAGTAGCCCAGCCCCTAGAACACTTCTTGACAAGCGTAGCCCTAGCCTTAGCGAAGCCCTAGCACTCCAAGTCAGTCAAGAAACCGCTAATCCAACTTCGTTTTGTAGTATAAGCACAAGCATTACTTACATTCACTCGTACTTCACATGAATGTGCACCGGATGAAAGTATTCACACTGTTGTATTCGATTGTCCACTGTGGTATTTCATAAAAACAAACGACACAACCTCTGATGACAGCTACGCCCACACCTTGCGCGTCACCTTCTTATTCTTCCCCTCCCCTCGATGTGTCACAAGATGGACGCTAGACGGCCAGCTGCGGACAGTGCGATATGAGCCAGGGTCGCCCGCTGTACCTTGAGGGACACCTGTCTGTCTGTCTGTCTGGGTGGACATTCTTGTTCGCTAGATCAGCGCGACCATAAGGACAGAAGCAAGTGCTCCTGGTCCCCAAGGGGGTGGGTGGGTGTCCCTGGACTAGACTAGACTCCACCACCACCAACCACAGTCAGTAAAATGATCCAAACATAATATGCGTTTCGTCTATAACTAGGAAAATGCCAAAGTTGTTGATAAACGAATGAGCGAGCGAGCCATGTGTTGAGTCTCGGGGAACATTCCCTTTCCTCCCCCTACCTAAAACTGGATCTAGACAGCATGGGTCCTTTCTCCTTAGCCTTTTAGGCTATAAGGACTATTAGGCTAGGGATGCAAATGTTCCCGGGTACTCAACACATGGCTCGCTCACTCGTCTAACAACGACTTTGGCGTTTTCCTAGTAATATTTTTATGTATTATACTTTGCTCATGTCCAATTGAAGGGTTCAGTTCAGTGCGCCACTTTCTGCCACACATCGTGTCTAATTACGCATGAGATGGGTGTAGTCTTAGTTCGTAGCATTGAGTGAAGCGTAGCTTAAGTGTGAACAAAAATTTATGTGGGGGATTTTCATCTGCACGCGAAGTCGTGATTGTCTTGGAAAAGGCCATGTCCCGGTATTAAAAAATAATTAAAGTACGCATCATTGTTCTAGATTCTATGCTACTGGGTAACACAACTAGTACTTATATGCATGACAACGCTGATTCTTGATTGGCTTATTTTGGGGGGCATATCCAGAGAGCATTAAACCACTATCCACATTGCTATACTTAGTGCTATTACATAAGTCTACACGTCTTGCGACTTGAATGTTTTTAGTTTAATTTGTTTCGGAAAAGTCGAGCTTGATTTAACCTCAGCCCATAAGTTTTAATCTAACTCGTTTCGAGTGCCGCCTTGAGGCTGTCTCAGATGCCAATATCTTACGCCGTTCACAATTAAGAGTGTGCGCGGAGACTTGCCGGTGAAGTCGAGTGGCGACAAGTGCGCCCGGTAATTGCACATTACTCACCTACCAGAGAGTCTCTACCTGAAATTACTTTCAAGATGCAATTACAAGATGCTTGGTTGTGTTTTTGTAGGAGGGGGGGGGGGGGGGGGCACGACTTACACAGTGGCCTTAAAATATGTGGCGCATTAATTGGAACAGGGTATTATGTTAATACCAACACAACATACACACACACACACTCTGTAGCATTAATATTTGTTTCTTAGTCCTGATTACAGGTCTCCAGAATCTATAGTATTATATATATTACGATTCACACAGTATAGAACACCTGACAAGCTAAACTGGCTGGTGTCATCACAAACGTTGAACTACTAATGTTGTTTAGTTACACATCCAAAATAAATGAATAACTGTAAAAATAAAATTACATGGTTTTGATGATGAGTTTTGTTCGACGCTCAAAAGTGTTAATATTTATTTCTATATGTAGGCCTAATGCACAATAATTAGATGTGCATTTTCAAATGGCAGCGCATTTTGGCATCTACTTTTTGGCCACCTTAAAAAATTTGTGTAAAAAGTTTTTTCATACTTTATTTTGAAAAAAATGTTGTAAAAATATTTATAACTAAATTATAGATACTACGTAAACTAAAATAAAATGGTATTAAAAACCATAGTTTTAAGTGCAAAAATAGCGCTTTGTAGCATCTATTCACAAAACACTATTTTCACGTACCTCTTAACAATAATGTGTTGGTAATCTACAAAAATAGATCCATCCATCTATATCATATCTTCAATTATATGCGTAATTATGTTTGATATTAAGTTTAAATTGATTTGTGTTCAACAGTAAAATTATAACGAAACATTCATTGCGTATTAAATGTTCAGTTCTTGGTTAGCAATGTACCAAAGTTATGTGAGTGAAATTCGGGCAACTTG
This sequence comes from Sweltsa coloradensis, assembly GCA_024449915.1. Classification (NCBI taxonomy): domain Eukaryota; kingdom Metazoa; phylum Arthropoda; class Insecta; order Plecoptera; family Chloroperlidae; genus Sweltsa; species Sweltsa coloradensis. The sequence continues at coordinate 238,320 of JAMZAV010000950.1, forward strand.
TTCTTGTATAATGAAATAATAAAATGCAAATGGGGAGGCGCTAATGACATAAGTAGTGGCTACGCTTTAGGAGTGAAGCGTTTAGTATAATAAGCACGTTGGAGAAGATAATGTGACAGAAATTACTTCTCGGACATGCGAAGACGTCTTGGAACTGGAGGAATAGGAGGAGATCTGGTTCGCTAATGGCCGACTTGTTAGAACGGCCACATTAACATTCAGATGGTAATCGTTATTTGTAATGTGGTTTCAGAAATAAGTCAATGGTTAAAGCTGTCCCAGAACATCTTTGTATTTCTGTCATTAAAATGTAAATTTGTAAAGAACAACTTTACCAAAAAGGTTTAAACGTTTTAGTGGAATAGACAATTATTTCTAATGTTACTAATATAAGTAAAATACATCTGTGTTTAGTTAAGAGTTAAGTATCCACTATTTTACAAGATATGACTGTGGGGGACATTGTGGTACTATTTATTATGAGCTTCGCTGCAAAGATGGATCCCACATATCCTAATAATATTACACTGATGGATTAAAGTCAACTCAAACTCTCTCTCTGAATTGGTCTTTGAACCCCGGACAAAGACTGGACCTTTTGAATCGAAAGTACCAAACGATCTACACTAGCTAGAACAGTGAACCTTTTCAGGGTATACAAAAGGGATATATGTGTGAGAATTCCCCAGGGCTGAGCAATCTCAACGTTCGACTTATTGGACGAAGAACACATTCGAAAATACTTTTCAGTCTGGATTGCCGGCGGCGGGGGTCGACCGTTGTCTCGAACGTCAAGCATGGGATACCTCGTATAGGTTATGTTTAGTCATTCAACATTGCTGACTATATGACAGTAGTTTTAATATAGGAGCATTAGAGTAACATAACTGATTATTGAAATTGAAAGCACAAAATAATGAACAGTCCGAAGGAAAAAGGAGCCATTCGATCCCGCCAGTATAAATTAATTTTAATTTTTTTTTAAATTTTTATCGTGGGAAACCTGTTATAGGGTGCAATTAGCCCCTATTCAGGTGAACTAGGTATGTGCGGATAGGAAATTGTGAAGGGATGTCCGAGGGCTGTTTAAGAGGACTCAATCCCTTGCATTCGCCTTAACGACTGAAAAAAACCTCGGAAAAAACCTTCAGTCAGGATTGCCGGTCAAGACGGGATTCGAACCCGGGACCTCCCGAATCAGAGTCGAGCGCTTAGCGCCCGAGCCAACACTGTCGGTCAGTATAAATAGAAAGAACACGTGTAATGCGGGTTTGTCAACTGCATATCTGCAGGCGCACCGTACGGTGGCGCGGTGACAGACTGGAGAACTACTAGGGCACGTGCTATTTTTCGTTTCAAGTTGAATATAATAAGATGTCTTTCGTTTGGAGTACGACAAACTAAAAAATCGCTATTGTGCTGAAAACTAAAACCATTCTGGTTTATAGTCAGTTAAAGACCATGTTTAAAACGCAATATTTGCCATGATCACGCTCTATAAAGATTTAAAAATTATTTTTAACAGTTGAATGTCCTCCATTAAAGCCAGTTTTTAAAACTGAATAGGAAAGCCATTGAATAAATAAATACATGCACGATTTCTTTTGATGTATTTTTCATGAAATGTAATGTCCGATAAACGAGCACGATATGGACACCATATTAGTCTTGTGTGTGGGCTCGTTGGTCTTGTTGTTAGCGTATCTGTTCCAATGCGAAAGGTCCAGTGTTCGATTCCTTTTAAAGTCAGAAGTTTTTTAACTTCTGATTGGACTTAAGTCCATCATTCTTGTCTTAGGAGTTTGTAAACGGTGACTTTGGAGCCGTCCTAGCAACGAAGCACATAATAAATTTCAGAGTTGTTCTGATTCGGCCTGTTGATCTGGCGTTGATTCGCGGGTGTTCGCACTGTCCATACCACTGATTGCTATATTTCCTATTAAAAATATCGATCTTTGGTTGGTTATCGCTCACTCGTCGATTGCGTCGGGGCCTGCAGGGTTGGCTTGGTCGCTATGATTTAAAGTCCCCCACTGAAAATCAGTTATATAACTGAGTGGGCAGACTCTAAATAAAATTTATTTATTTTATTTATTTTAATTATATATTCTGTTGTCACCAAACATCATAGTTATTATATTTTCTGAATTAATAATGTGAAAATCGCACGGTTTCACGTGACAGAATAGCACTCTTCATATATTTTAAAACCTCTTTTAATATGTTGTCCCAATATTCGTAATTTCTCCGAAAGGTTTGATGATCGCTCGTAGCCACGACGGCGTCTCCAACTATATGTCAAGTCGTCTAAAACTCTTGATTCTTTCAACGCAAACAATATTGAGTGGAAGACGTTCATTAAATATTTCAGCGTCACCGCTTCCAGAATCCGTGCTTCCTACCCTTGATCTGACTGAGTGGATACTGTAGGGGTTTCCCTCTTGCATACACTGTATAGGCCGTGCTCCCTTGATCAGACTGAGTGGATACTGTAGGGGTTTCCCTCTTGCATACACTGTAGGTCAGGCCTAACTCTAGAACCGAACACATCCACTAGCGGTTACGTCCCTCTAGATCCCTGGGTAAGATGCCACCGAGAGAGTTTCCTAGTTCAAATATAAGTATGCTCTAACGTTATTTTAAGCGGAATTAACTCCCGAGTTTTAATTGACACAAACGAATTTTTTGGATGAGCGTAGCGAGCGTAGCGAGCGAAGCGAAGATTCCATTCTACTACACTGGAGAAAAAAATCCGGACTGTTTTTTTTTTTTTTTTGTATTTTTGTGTGTCTGTTAACACGATTCCGGCTAAACCGATACTCCAATTGCAATGAAATTTTCTGGAGACATTTGAAATCTCTGATCTTAGAACTGCACGGTTCGAAAAATCAATCGCATAATTATTTCTCATAAAAATTGCAATTTTACGATTTTTTCCATTTTCTTGTTTTTTTTTTCCTGTTTGTATTTTTGTGTGTTTGTTAACACGATTCCGGCTAAACCGATACTCCAATTCGATGAAATTTTCTGGAGGCCTTCAAAATCTTTGAACTTAAAACTGCCACGTTTTTGAGCGCAATCAAAAAATTATTTCTTATGAAAATCGCAATTTTACGATTTTTTTCGTTTTCTTATTTTTTCTGTTTGTATTTTTGTCTGTTTGTTAACACGATTCCATACTCCAATTGCGATGAAATTTTATGGAGGACTTTCGAAATCTCTGAACTTAGAACTGCCACGTTTTTGAGCATAATCGGAAAATTATTTCTCATGAAAATCGCAATTTTACGATTTTTTTCGATTTTTAAAAAAAAATTCTTCGACTTGTAACACCTACATGCTTTATCCGATTTTAATGATTTTTTCACAGAACCATAACTTTATAAATTTTAAAATATTCTTGTGAAATTTGAGTACAATCGAAAAATTATTTCTTATGAAAATCGAAATTTTATGGGTTTTACTTTTTTTTAACAATTTTTTAAATTTACACCTACATGCTTTATCCGATTGTAATGGATATTTTACAGAACATTAGTTTTATAAATTAATATATTCGTGTGAAATTTGAGCGCAATCGAAGATATTATTTCTCATGAAAATCGCGATTTCATGATTTTTTTCTTTTTAAAAATTACGATTAATTAAAAAAATTAAAAATTAAAGTTTATTTTTTATTTAATTTATATTAAATTTAAAAAAATATTCAACATAGTAATGATTTTTTCACAGAACAACAGAAAATCCGCATAATACATGGCAGCTCAATGCACCAATTATGCTCATCTAACAACGAGGCGGGACTTAAGCGTTTTCCTAGTTACAACTCAAATCGATAGAAAAATATCACGTGTTTGGTACAACGAAATTCTGACCGTGGAATCTGCTACAAAGACATGCAATGCAATAAACTGTTTTAGTTTAAAATAAGAGTAATTTATTATTCTACCACACCACAAGTTTGACATTATATCTGTAAGATTTGATTTTAATTTGTATTGATAACTTCCTAGATAAATTAGGTCGCAAAAAATAAATAAATACGTAATACCTGGCAGTACCTGCGTGGCAGCTTCGTGAGTTTCAACAAGTGATGCGATGAACGTTAATCCCAATGAATATGCTAGCAGCCACCCTCGTCTCGGACCCTTAGCTCGAGACACCTCTCCCTCCACCCTCTATCTCTCTCGTTCACTATATTATCCTCTGCACAGGAAGTTTCTATAGAAGACATCGACAACTTTCTGTCACTCTGGGCTGATTTGATCGTGCGTGTGCGTGTGCGTGTGCGTGTGCGTGTGCGTGTGCGTGTGCGTGTGCGTGTGCGTGTGCGTGTGGACTGCCGTAGACATCACATAAGAGTTACGTAAGAAACAACAAAAATTGCCTCTGGGTACAACGGAACCATCTTTTTTATTATATACATGTTATAAAATGTTAAAAACTAGGAAAACGCTTAAGTCCCGCCGCGTTGTTGGATGAGCGTAATTGGTGCATTGAACTGCCATGTGTTATTGCGGATTTTCTGTTGTTCTGTGAAAAAATTATTACTAAATTGAAGATTTTTTTAAAATTAAATTAAATTAAAAAAAAATAACTAAATTTTTTTTTAAATTAATCGCAATTTTAAAAAGGAAAAAATCGTTAATATTGAAATTTTGATAAGAAATAATTATTCGATTGCGCACAAATTTTACACGAATTTATTAATTTTAAAATTAAGGTTCTGTGAAAAAATCATTACAATACGATAAAGCATGTAGGTGTTATAAGCCGAAGAAATTTAAAAAATCGAAAAAAAGTCGTAAAATTGCGATTTTCGTAAAAATAGTTTTTTGATAACGCTCAAATTTCACATGAATATATCAATTCATGAAATTAAGGTTCTGTGAAAAAATCATTACAATCGGACAAAGCATGTAGGTGTTGTAAGTCGAAGAAATTTTTTAAAAATTGAAAAAAATCGTAACATTGCGATTTTCATGATAAATAATTTTTCGATTGTGCTCAAAAACGTGGCAGTTCTAAGTTCAGAGATTTCGAAGACCTCCATAAAATTTCATCGTAATCGGAGTATCGGTTTAGCCGGAATCGTGTTAACACACAGACAAAAATACAGAAAAAAAGAAAAAAAAAACATTCCGGATTTTTTTCTCCAGTGTAGTGAAATGGAATCTTCGCTTCGCTCATCCAAAAACAAAATATTCCAATTAATGAAAACATTTTAGTTAATGCGTTTTAATTCAGTAGAACTACAATTTCATTCAACTTCAATGTTTCAAATTAGGAAAACGCTTAAGTCCCGCCGCGTTGTTGGATGAGCGTAATTGGTGCATTGAGCTGCCATGTGTTACGCGGATTTTCTGTTGTTCTGTGCAAAAATCATTACTTAGTCGAAGATTTTTTTTAAAATTAAATAAAATTAAATAAAAATTAATTTAATTTTTTTAATTCATCGTAATCTTTCAAAAATAAAAAAATCGTAAAATTGCAATTTTCATAAGAAATAATTATTCGATTGCGCTCAAATTTAACACGAGTACATAAATTCATGAAATTAAGGTTCTGTGAAATATCATTACAATAGGATAAATAAAGCATGTAGGTGAAAAAGTAAAAAAAACTGTTTTAAAAAAGAAAAAAAAAACGTAAAATTTCGATTTTCATGAGAATAAATTTTTCGATTACGCTCAAATTTCACACGAATATCTTAATTCATAAAATTAAGGTTCTGTGAAAAAATCATTACAATCGGATTAAGCATGTAGGTGTTAGAGGTCGAAGAAATTTTTTAAAAATCGAAAAAAATCGTAAAATTGCGTTTTTTATAAGAAAAAATTCCCGATTGCGCTCAAAAACGTGGCAGTTCTAAGTTCAGAGATTTCGAAGACCTCCATAAAATTTCATCGCAATCGGAGTATCGGTTTAGCCGGAATCGTGTTAACAGACACACAAAAATACAAAAAAAAAAGAAAAAAAAAAACATTCCGGATTTTTTTCTCCAGTGTAGTGAAATGGAATCTTCGCTTCGCTAGCTACGCTCGCTACGCTCATCCAATTATTTTAATATTATCAACATTATTTACGAGTTACGTAAGATTACAAAAATTGCCACAGAATAATGTTTTTAAATTTTACTAGAAGTTACAAAATGTTTATTCTTAATGATTCTTTTCTAAATGTAAATAAACCAAAATCGTCTCAGTTAATGCATTTCAATTTAGTACAATTTAATTCAATTTCACGTTTGAAATTATTTCAATATTATCAACAATATTTTGTACACATAGCTGTTTAGTATAAATATTTTGGACGTTATTTTGATTAGCACTGTTCATTCATTTTTGTCGTGTAGCACCCAATTGTTTATCGTCCGCCATTGTAAGCCAGTTCTAAAATAAATACAACCATATAATGGTTCTGAGTATCAAGCTTTAGTGGTGTGTACTGTTTATTCATTACTGTTTAAACTTACCATGCAAATAGACCAACCATGCGTAAATCATAAAAGTCATTGCAGAGAACATGTTCGTTATGTTTATGTAAGGCATACATTGATACCATTTCTTCACCGGTCATGACAAGAACGGGCGGATGTACCCAACCGGCAGCCGCGAAATTGTACATTTCTGTTCAGTTTTTATACTTTGTATTCTGGCGGGTTTATATTTTCGTAGTGTTTCAGTTGATTATTTTCGGTGGTATAATTTGCATTTTTCGGTAATGAGTGGTAATTCATTTTTGATATTTTCTTGCTAAAAATCATTCAATTCATCCACACCTTTGTGAATAACGCAAATCTTTGACGTATTGTTTTTGTCGGTAGTTGCGAATCTTTCGGGGCTTCACTAGTTGATGACTGGTATGTTTTCTCTCGGCTTCAGCTAATGAATTGGTTCTAGATACAGATAGAGGAACATAAACTTTGCCCAAACCTTTTCACACGTTCCGCTTTTACAACGTTTTGTTAATAAAGTTGAGCTTTGATACAGCTGTTTCTAATTGGTTACCGAGTAAACTGCGTCAACGAGTGCTCCAACTCGTAACTATAGCAGCCAGGACGATGCCCACTTTAAGGGGCGTTACTCCTGTCTCGTTCACATCCCCGAGGCAATGTTAGCTCTTAAAATTAAAATCCTCCATTCACAATCTATGATTGTTTTTTTTATATCTTTTCTCTTCCTATTGTTTGCTGTTTGATGTTGAAACATAGCAACTCCACTTGAAACTTCCCTGATTCCCGCTGGCAAAAGATAACGTATTTCCATTGTGTGGATTGGCAGGCAAAACAATCCGCCACCGGGTACAAAACATGGCACTCACTCATTCTCTTCAGCTCTTTATAGCCACCGCCTGCAAGATCGTGGTATTCTACCTCTGAGAAGGCTGTGAACTTTACTAACGTGTGTGAAGTCGAGTGTGGAATCTCGATAATCGCGAGATCTTTAACAAATCTTACGCATCATAAAATAATTTACAATTTATAAACAGGTCCAAATATCTAACCTCTTAAAGGTCAATTCCTCTGATTAGACAACGTAGCTCTACTGTAGTATTACGAACATTACATACGGCAGCCGAAGTGATTATTTAGGCTTTAGGATCCCTAGTGTATGGGCATGATTCAATAAGTGCATGCATTTGCACACTTATCAAAATATAACGCATTGATCAAAATAAAATGTAAATTGCCATATTGTGTGGAGTGCAAAGCTTTGAACTAAACTTAACTGGACAATGTCGTAACCAAAGTCTATATCCACAAGTGCTGGAGACTTAGGCTCGGCTGGACAACTCTGAATAATTCTGGCCCCTCACACGAAGGGTTGATTGATCGATGATTGTCGGTACTAATTGGCGTCACATCTCATTGTCATGCAACGGTGCTAATGGAGGCGATGAGTTATACGAGCACAGTGCAGCAAATGATGATGAACTAGGCCTAGCGAAGGTGGCCTGAAAGTTGAAACCACACAATAATCGGGCCCATGAGAACCAGTCCAAGCGCTATATTCCATTGCTTGTATAATATATAAACCGATAATTTAACGACAATCTAAACTAATCGATAGTTATTAACCGATAGTATCGAGCCGTTTGTCAATATGTCGATGGATAATCTTATTGAGAATAATATTGCTTTAGTCTTGTATCAAACTTGACCGTATCGTTCATCCTGCCTCTAGACTCTAGGACCCTCCCACTTGCGCCATTGTTTTTATATCAGAAGAGGAACGGCCTTTATCCACCATACCCCGCAGCAATGCAAAGAGCTAGCTCAAAACATAGCTCTAATCGAAATCCATTTATTTGGGATGTGCCTTGATGGTTGCCCCTCCGGCAGGTCTAGCTCTAGTATTCCCATGGCGTGACAGACGTCGAAATATCAATTTAAATATCCCAACAGCGCGCAAACCAATTTGTAGACTTCATCACCACATCGCATTCTTAATTATGTCTTGGGATGTGGTAGGTGTCGAAGTAAATGCGTTTCCAGACACATACTGGGTACTTTATTACCTTTCGTGTGAGCATGCAACATGGGAGAGCTCGGATCTATAACAAAAAACACTTTAATATTATTATTCCTTATTTATCTTATACAGAGTCCCATGTCAGAGAACATTAGATATAATAGAACAAAATTTACACATTTTGATTATATTAACGCTACAACACATTTATACTATTAAACTACATTACAAACTAAATATAAATTACAAACAAATGTCACGTTGTTTTGCTGTCTTTGATTAGGATCAAACTGGCCTATTGTTTTTAAAAAAGAGAAGGCTTTATACATATTCTTGCTGCTGCTTAATATAAGAGCTACCTAATTATAATTACATCCATTTATTTGGCAACTAGTACCGTAGAAAACGGTAATCAAGAGCAGATTATTTAAATTTGCATCTCTAGGACTAGTTAAAATTCAATTAAATATCCAAGCGGCCAACCAGTCGTAGAAAACTCACACCTACTTAATTTGAATTCTTAATTATACTTGGGGTGTAGATGTTAATAAGAGTTCAGAACATTATGGTCCTAAATGTATGGTGGCAATCAACAGGAAGCATCGACAAATAAAAAACATTTAACTATCATACTAGTTTATCTACAATCCATTCAGAGAAATGAATATCTGGAATATATGTCCTACATATGATAATATTATTCCAAAAAAAACATTTAGATGTATTAAACTATTCAGAATTTTAAATGTGAAATAAATATTGATGTCATATGGCTTAGCTTTGTTGATATAAGGTCTATAGTTTAAAATACAGCAGATTTATATTTAAATTCTTTTTGTTTACAGTAAAGGACCATAATGCTGAAAAGTGCTAATTGGCATGGATGACATTAATAGGGCTGTTAGACGGACATTGTTGTGTAATGTTATGAGTTATAATATTGTGTTAATTAGTACTTAATGCAATTGGGCGTATACGCACAATTGTGGGCACATGAGTGTTGATTAATGGAATGCTAATAAAAAATGAAAAACATCAATATTCACAAAATATAATACCTATGACTAGTTATCCAGTAGTTTATTCTTGTAACGACACCAGAACCACGCCACGTGTCCTCCAGGTAATTCCAACATCGTCGCCTCCAGCCACTCCTATCCTAGCTGAGAATCCTCGTCTCCTCGGGAGTCATAGGCTTCACTTACTGGCACATAAATCTCAGTCCATGCGGTAACTATATGCTGGGATGTTGGATTAACCGCTACTTAGATGAGATTCTCTACCACGTCGCCACCTAAATTATACATAACAGTATACATCCCTTCATGAGAACGAGGAACAATGTAGCCCCGGGTTCAAATCCCGTCTATACCGGCAATCCTGACTGAAGTTTTTTTTCGAGGTTTTCCTCAGCCGACAATGCGAATGCAAGGAATTGAGTCCTCTTGAACAGCCCTCGGACTTTCATTCACAATCGTTTTATCCGCAACATACCTAGTTAGAAGACACCAGAGGGGCGTGATTGCACCCTGGGCAGGCTTCCTACGAAAATTATTAACTACGTTGAATGTGAAACAAACCATGCAATTATATACAATATATCAATATTATTTATGTTGATTATCGCTCACTAGCGTCATGCGTGCGGCCCTACAGGGTTGACGTTGGTCGCTTTGATTTACGTCCCCAGCTGAAAATCAGTTGCATATACTGAGTGGGTAACTCTAAACTATACAATTAGTTATTTTATATGATTTATTCCTTGATACAACCATTGTATTGACCAGTGATTTTTATTATTTGAATTTGTGTCCATACTTATAGAGGACCACACCAGCATGCACGACTCGCAATACGGTGTGGTGAGTCTCGGCGTTCTTCGGGTAACAGGTTCACGAGATGCAGGACTGAGAGTACTTTCGTATTACCACTATCCATTCACAAATGTACGGTTGGTTACGGCAAACGAGTAATTTAATTCCTTGCTCACGAACCCGCTGATTACGGCGTGTTGTGCGCTGTTGTTGTGGCGCAATGCGTGTGTCTTCATACGACGTTCACACACAGAGACTCGAATGTACGTTATTCGGGTAGACGGTTTGACGAGCTCGGCCCAACTTTTTTTACAATGTCCACTTAAAAGTTCACTTGACAAATCCAGCTAATTTCACATAGTATGGACCACTTTTCGACCTCCAATTTTGACCCCATTCTTTTACGATGTTAACAAGGGATGAGCGCATGTCGCTATCAGAGCACATTTTAACATTTCATATTATTATTTTTCCCTTATACGCAAGCTTGCGAAATTACCACAATTTACCTTTTTGATGGCATATTTACGGTCAGTCAAAAACAAAAGTGAGCAATTTTTGGAAAATGTGCTCTGATAGCGACAATCGCACATTCTTACTAAACATTTTGGTGCAAATCACAACTCGATAGGACAAACGATAGAGCTTCCAAGTGATTCAGATTAAATCTCTGCGTTCTGCGTAAGCCTGGTTTTCTCGAGTTCAGCCAACAGTTTTAAACATATCAAGAGAACGAGGCACATACTTGGCCCCTCTGACACCGCTTTCGAATGTGTCGTTCGTTAGTAACGACGTAAAATAATTAGTTAACATTTTAGCAAGCAGGTGGTGTATGGTGGCCTATAAGTACTACTAATTTGTTAATTTATCTGGTGTTCACAAATTAATGGGTACTCTTTTCCTCTTTAATACCGTGTTTGTGGGCGTAATATTGAAATCTTGCTATTCGTTATCTTAAATCTCCGTTCCTTGTAACATGAACACATTTTCCTGGCTAGGCACTACTCATTACAGATTTTCTCTAAACCACTCTGCAAACACGTGTTTTGCACTTTAGAATAGAAAAATTGTAACACCTTATAGTACGTAATCATATAAATCTATCTGTTTCACATAATGTGCTTGAGGAAGCCGTCGAATACTCCAAAACATGAGAGTTATGATCCCCACTAGAATATAAAAGTGCGCGTTTTTCAATTATATACACCTCGCGGAATCCTGCAAAAGATTTCTGGCCCGAGAAGGTCAAAAGGGTAAACTGTGATTATGAAATACCTTCAGTCCCAATTAGGCACCATTCAGTATCATGGCCCGCACGTCCGTCTGGCACACATGCTATGGTTTTGGGCAGGGCTATTGACCGGAGAGCGGAGACGATACTTAAGTGCCCCAAGTGGAATATAAAACAATAAAACCGCCAATTATATCCAGGTTTTTATTCTGGTAAAATAAAAAAAAAACTAGCCAATTTTAAAGAATCAAATTAATATCGCATGAAATTGTTCGTACATATAGTTATTCGTGGAAAATTTACAGTGGGCAAATTCGGACCAATTCCCACACTCCTTTCATTGCAACATAATTATTTGCAGACCTGGGTATATAATATCTTATTGATACGTTCGGAAATTTTGCTATGTCCTTCGGGCATAAACGTTTCACCGTACTAGAAACAGTTAAAACAAGACATGCACTACAAGTCATAATTTGGTGTGCGGATTCAACCATTTAGTAACTTGAAGACAAAAGAAACCCCTTCGATCTATACCTACTTAGCGCAAAAACGCTTTTTGTTTTTAGTTTTTATCTATAACAATACTTATTTTGCCAAGATTATTATCCATGTTATGTTGAAACTCACAAGGTTCTAAGTCTATTCTTATGAAATAAAAAAAAAATCAGCTTTCGAGTGACAGCGATACATTTGCCTTCTACAAACTTCAAGAAGAAGAATCATCTTAGGAGATGTCTCTCCAGTGAAAGAGTCAACCATGGCATCGAAACGTCGAGCCCCCAGACTTGTGTTGGTTTCTGTTTCGGAAAATAAACTTTTATGTACAGCAGATCTTCTCAAGGTATTGTTCTGCTGCTTGAGAGGGGCCCGTGATCATGGCGTACAGGTGACAACTGAACGCCCACCTATGTTATATAACAGTTATACTGTAAGCCACGTAGCTGCTAGCAGCGAGCCACATAGAAACGTAAAGTGTACAGAAATCAACCGCATGATTCATGTTTCTCAAGCGCTAATAAGCGGTTGCGGATAATTTCAAATCCATCAAGAAACTCACGTCCGCAAAATAATCTCGTCTATTTCTGTAGTCTTACTTCTGCGCGTGCGCATAACTCCACGTTTTCCCGTCGCCTCTAGGCTAGACACGACAAGGGGGCGTGGCTTGGGACTCCCTCAAGCCGGTGCGTTGACACGCCATCTTACTCCAAGTTCGAACTGTCAGAATACCATTTAAATAAATTTGTATATCAGCTAAGAACGCGAAATTAAATCATTTGCCATGTCCGTGGGTTTAGTCGTGTTGTAAAATGATAACACTCAATACAATGTATATTGGGGAAGGGCCTAGCCTATAGTTATGTGATGTCTTCATCCAACAACACTGGCAGCATGCTGAAGTTCATTGCCTCTTGCACTCACGTTTGTAGTAAATGTTTCAATTTCCTATCATAATTATTGCTTTAATGTACTAATTCTCCTTAGCCCCTGAATACAACATCTAGAAACAATTATTTATCCTACACATAACTTGTTTTTATCATAATGAACACCATTTAATCGAGAGCTCTGAGATGAAAATTTAATAGTTATCGACAAACTGTACAACTAGCCCTAAGGGTAGTCGATATAACTGACGCGTACTCATGCACCATGCAGTTGTTGTAGGCTAGCCTACACATGATGTTTTATTATAATACGCTGTCAGCTTGAACCGACCTCACATTTATAATAAACACCTCGACATAAAATCCGATATTTAAACAGCGCAGGCAGGAATTCTTCACAATAAGTCTGCAAGATGTTAATGACATAAAACAACTTGAGAAAATGTAAAAGAAAATATGGTTTCGACAATCTCTAAAATAAGTATAATGGTGCATGAGTCGTAAACTAAAAGTGAATCCAGGGGAAGCTTGCGATAAGGTCAGGTTCGTTAGTAAAACACTTGCCTCAAGACGAATACAGATCTAAATGCGCTCTTGTTAAAAACGATGCGATTTTAATCGAGCCTGCTCGCCCCGCCCACTAGGCCTAGCACTCCGGGCTATGTCGACCAGCATGGGTTACAATCATTTCCAGAGTATAATATTCATGCTAGCCAGGAGCTGAATGCAAAACATGCAATGAGGACCTGTTGTTTCGGTGTGTAGCCGTGAAGTAAAGCCATAAATTAGATATAACATAGTGAAATTCCCATAGGCCCCTTTACTATATTTGAGGATGTGGGTAATTTATTTGTGTAAAGATAATCTTTATTATTTTGGGTTCGGGGGACTTTACCTCGTTTCCTTATGACAAATTAATATATTTTGTATTAAAAAGATATTTATAAAATATGATAAAAGCACCCCCATCTACCGTATTGAAATAAATAACAAATTTGCTACCCATTAACGATAATTATTTAGAATTCGATAACGGAGGTCGACTACCTCCGCCCCCTTGACCTAAAGGGCTGCAAAAAGAAAGTTCTATACCATCCTTGTTGAAGGGGAACAAAAAAACGCTTATCAATCGAAGGTCTTGCTCGGTTTTAACACATTCTTTCGGACAGAAGTAATTCTTATTTTTACGCCCTTGTTTACTACATAGTAAGCGTATCACGCATTGCGTTTAGCTGCCTGTTACACGTGTGAAGTCAGCTCCGCCATCTCCTGTAACAGGTGTGAAGCCAGCTTCGTCATCTTAGCCTACCAGTCATTTTAACATTAGACGAGGGATTCACCGTAATTGGAGACCGCTTCTTTAGATCACTGTCTTCTTGTCTCCAGCTAACCGAGTGGCGGATACTAATTAATTACTTTCGCAAACTTAGAACAACAACAAGGAAGTCCTGGCAATTTTAAAATTGTTTACATACTTTGTACCTTAATTAAGCTTTCAATTAGGAATTTTGACGAAGAAAAAAGTCAATTAACTCAAGCGTAGTTGAAAGTTCTCAGACGTTTGTGCTTTTATACAACACAGAGTTTCGAAATAAAAAAACACACATTTCTGTCGAGTGTTGTAAATAATTTCAGTGTATTTTTAACACTCAAAAAGGGAATCTAATCACTAATTCAGTTTGGAAATGTTCCCTCTTTGAGACTTCTTTTATAATTTATTTTTAAATTCTCCCGGAACGTAAAGGCTTTTTAGAAGAACTTGAAGACCGAGCACATTGACGCATAGAAACATCATTTTGAATGGTGAATATAATATCTTTTACGCCAGAGTTGGATCTAAGAAATGAATACACGAAGAAAAACGAGTGTTGGTGAAAGATTACGAGAGTTGATTTTCATTTCTTCACGTACACACGCGTTCTAACTACAGTAAGACTCAAGACCTCCAGCACCGATAGATATCTCACGCTTGGCTTCGGACAAGGGAAATAATTTAATTGCGCATTAAATTAAAGCAAAAATGAAGAATCTGGTTTGCCCTTTCTGTAAGCTACAAGCCTAATGCAAAAACAGACAACTAGATTTGAGCTTATCTAAACCCACCTCGCAAAGGTAAATTATTCGAAGTAAGCAACATAATTCGGCCCTATACCTATAATGGTCTGCACATCTCAGCGTATTCTGGTGGCTGAAAATAAAAAGCATGTTTGAAGATAAGAGGGCAAACGTTATATAATTTCATATGGAATAGGCTTATTGGTAATCATGCTGATGGAAATGCCATAAATCAAAATTATGTGATATTACGAGACTTCACCAGCCTGCCTCAATTTCTTACGTAAGACCTGAAAGGTACTCCTCAAGTCTACATGGTACGACCCTCTTCAGAAAGCTAGTAAAGCTAATCGGATTTTCAAACTGAAAAACACCAAAACTATAGTGGAATATCCCTGTCGAAATTGCCTTATGTAAATTTCTTGTTATTTAATCATTATTATTGTGTGCCTTATTAATTATTGCACATTGCAAATTCATTATTTCTAGTACCTTTGCCATCTGAGCGGTTTGTTGTTTTTGAATTATTTAAAGTAAGAAACTTTCACGCACAGGCCTTAAGGCCCATGTGGGGATTCATTTGCTTTGTATTCTTGTTTTTGTTGGTAAGATGTTTTTTTTTATATTGTAATGTGTTTTTGTTGTAAATGAAATGATAAAGCTTATGTATCTATATATCTATGATTGACGGTGGCTGGTATCGAACCAGCGACCTCCCGTGTTAGCTCAATGATCTGGTCACGGATTTACAACGTCCGTGTCCATGACAAGTCCATGATCTGACACACAGTCCTCCGGTTCGGTCCCCTAGTACGTGTAATGTAATGCTAACAGCCCGCGGGCTCGCCGAACTAGTCTCGGTCAATATCTGTATATTAAACTGAAATCACGATTTGTTAGCCCAGTCCCTGTGATTATGTGTGGCCGGGTTGGTCGGAAGATGTTTAAGAAATTGTTATTTGTGACCTGGGGAGATTCGATCACGTAATTATATCTTGTGTTTTGCTCTAGAGCGAAGTTGATTCAACTAAAACACGTTTAGAGCAAAATGCATCTTGCTGGGTCGCTTGTCCCGCCTTGTAGAATATCGTTTCGCTCGCGCTAGCGGTTACATCGCACAAGAATAACTTTACGTAAAAAAAACAATTACACACATTTTTAGAATAGGATTTGTGTGTGTCGCAAATTATACGGTCTATTCAAATATTTGTTTTTGGATGAGCGAAGCGAAGACTTCAATTTCACTTTGTTTTTTTTTGTTTTTTTCACTTACGTTACCCCAAGAAAAATAGCTCGGGTGTTTTGTTTTTTGTTAGTTTTTTGTCTGTTAGCACGATTCCGGGCAAACGGCATAATTATGTGATCTTGATGAAAATTGGAAGGGACCTTCGTTTTCTCTAAACTTAAGACTTGCCATGTTGTTGGGTATATAATTAAAGAAATATTTCTCAATGAATATCGTACTTTTACGATTTTTTTCCGATTTTTAATGCGATATTTTCGTGACATTTGGGCCGATTCTGACCAAACGGGTGGGGCTACAATGTTCATATTTCATATGGACATTAAGGTAATGGTTATGTACCAGTATTGCTTTTTGAAAGAAAAAGTTGAAAAAATATCCAGAAACCATATAAATAGAGGTTTTAAATTAAGTTTTTTGAGTTACACTGGAAACTTGACAACAAACACCTACAATGCGTTCAAAAAGCACTTGATAATTAAAGAGATCCCACTCAAACTAAAAACTTACAAAAAAGCTCATCCATCAACGCGACTAAAAAAGCGTTTGCGAAGCTTCCTAGTGTAGCAAAATTACTAGAAAAAGTATGTGTGTGTGGCTCGTTGGTTTTGTGGTTAGCGTATCTGCTTCCAATGCTGGAGGTCCAGGGTTCGATTCCCGTCAAAGTCAGAAGTTTTTTTAATTTCTGATTTGGACTTAAGTCCATCAGTTATTGTGTTAGGAGTTTGTAAACGGTGACTTTAGAGCCGTCCTAGCAACGAAGCACCTAATAAATTTCAGAGTTGTTCTGAATCGGCCTTGTTGATTCTGGCGTTGATTCGCGGGTGTTCGCACTGTCCATACCACTGATTGCTATATTTCCTATTAAAATATCGATCTTTGGTTGGTTATCGCTCACTCGTCGATTGCGTCGGGGCCTGCAGGGTTGGCTTGGTCGCTTTGATTTAAAGTCCCCCACTGAAAATCAGTTATATAACTGAGTGGGTAGACTCTAAATAAAATTTATTTATTTATTTATTTATCCTACAAAAAATATTTTTTATTGAAATTGGTATATTTCATTCTATGCGACACTGATGAAACACAAATACAAATCCTGAAATATTAAAACGGGTTTTACCTTTGTTTTGCAATTGTTTAACATTAAAGGTAACTATCCTTTTTTATATACATATAAGTAGTCTTCATCGCATTGGGTAACATTTCCCATGCGAGGTTATACCCATACCGAGCGTTAGCTCATAAAGGGTGACTTTTGAGGGCACACATTTTGGGGAACACTCGTATTGCCTAGTTATAGGCTGGTTGATTAGATAGGGGTTTATTTAGGGAGCTGGTCTTTGTCGCCGGAAGTGTTTAGTATTTAGGGGTGGGAAAACACAAATATTATATTTTATTCTGACACTGATGATTGAAATTGAAAGCCAAGGGGTGGGGTTGGAGCACTGCGCGAAGCATTTAATTGTCGGTCATTGCGAAAGACTGTGTGTGTAGCCTGGCACTAGCCACTTCTGCGAGGGAAACAGGTGATTCTATTTCTCGTTGACGAGTGCCACCGGTATGTCGTTGATTTTCATGAGGTGTATAAGTTCGATTGACTTCCTGTATATCGCTCCATTGGCATTCCAGAAGAGAGTAGGTAAAGTACGCCTAGGGTCCATAATGTAATGACTGTTCGGCTAAAGCCTTGAGAAGTCCTGCTAGAGCGATTATTTCTGGAGTAGGCCTGAGACGTGTGATGGCCTCGGCGATATTGACAATCAATTTCCAAGTCTCTTCATCCGAGGTGGAGGAGGGCGAGGAGTGCTGGTGAGGGGGTGGTGGAACGTATGATGAGTTTATCGGGTAATTGGGAGTGGGACTGTGGTTCGAAGGTGATGCTACATTAGCATAAGAAACTCCCGGTCTAGAGTAGGTTGAGGGGGGACCCACCTGTCTGGGCTGTGGTGTTATGGATTTCTTGTTGGAGTATGTACCAGGATTTTGCTGACCTCTGAACTGTACTTGCCGGTCTCGTGCTTGGAGGAACGCGCTGCATTTATTATGTTTTACTCACAATTTGTGTATGTAGTTTTTAGTTAACGTGTTTACTTTCGACTATTTGAGAATGTAGCCATTTTTAAGATTGATAATGTTGACATTTTTAAGATTGACTTTAAGTTACTCACATGCCCATTCCAGGTATATTAATTAATTTATTTTTTATTTAATTAACGTCTATCCTATTCAGTTATAAAAACTGATTTACAAAGGAGGACAACTAAATAAATCTAATTAAACACAACAATGAACTACATTTAAGTAAATATTTGAAATTTTAATTACTTGTCCCTGATGACACACAATGACGTCATTATTCTCGGATCGGTGACGTATGACAGACTCTCACAAGTTTTCTCACTTTAAGACAAGTCTCGACGACGATCTGTCTCCGGAAAACACGTGGACTTGACGTGGTCGACCTCTCAGAAACCGCACAATTAAAACTTGCAACCTGTCGGAGGATTGACGAAGTTCGACGATTATTCATCCCGCATGTGTTTTTTATGGCTATCGTATCTAAACTGATTTACAAGAGAAAGAGCAGGTACTTTCTTAAAAGAAAATTAGCCCTCGTTATAGGCATATCAGTATAGTTGACTATTTCTGCAATTCAAGAACATTTGCAAAATATCATTTGAAACGGTTGAAAACATTATTAATTTATAATATACAGTTTAGATGAATTCAATCCGGTAACTTTACGAATTCTGTTCATTTTCTAGCTACAGAGGGACATTATGTAACTTTAAGTTTAGCCACGTATTATTACCATCGAAATGTAGAAAAGATTATGTGTGATCGCCAATTCTGCTAAGCTAAATCGGTCAATCTTTTATCAAACACAATAATATGATGTAAGTCAGCGTTAGCCATGAACCCGTTCTTTATTTTTATAACTGCAATTTGACGTTGATGTAGTTGTTTTTCATGCAAATAAATCCATACTTCGGTGGCAATGACATAAATTATCACAAATCTAATCATACCCTCCAACCATGACTCCATCCAGCTACGAACTTTCTTCCTTATTCTCCTCATCTGCCACCACAATTCGGATAATATCCTCCCCCAAATGTTACCCCTTTCAAACTGTTTAGAAAGCTACATATTGGCTCCTCTCCTCCCCCACATATCCCTCTGTTAAAGCCCAATCCATTCCAAAGCAACAAACGTTCTGCCAATGAATGAGAATTTCACTGCCAACATCCTCCAGAAAAAACGAGCGCGCTTCCAAATTTTCCGTCAGTCCCGGTTCCACAAGTGAAAGAGGTCTTAGGGTCATTGTATCTATTAACAGAATGGTGTCAGCAAAATAACACAGCTGCATTTCCAGACATTAAATATATATTTAACCTGAGTTTTAGTATGTTGCAAAGTTTATACTCTGAATCAAAAGATGGATGATATTTACGATCAGTTCTGCTGCATCTTGCTATTAACTTCACCGAGACTTTATGTCCTCTCACAATGTTTACGCGCCGTGTACACATTGCACGGGTGCGCATACACGACCGTGTTTGTTTGTTTGTAACATTAACAAGTTGTTCTCTTTCATCTTCCAGTGTGGGTGGGCACCCTGTGCTTCGCGGTCTCGCTGTTCACGCGCCACTGGTGTCGACTTGCAGGAGAAAGTCACGAGGTTGCCGCCGCTTTGGGTCGTATGCGCTCGCTGCTTTCACATCCTTGACAGCAGTGCACCAATATTGCTCAGTAAGTAAAATACTTGTCCAAAAATTAATGGATAGGGAACTTGTAGAACTTATGGGGTAGTATTACTACTAAAGACAACTATAATATCTCATTGGCTGTGTAGTGTGACATCATGCGTGGCAAGCAAATGCGCCATCAAATTCCAACTCGCAACCTGCTCGTGGTTTGGCCTGTGATTAGGGGAGTTCTTCTCCCTGAAACTAATGGCGAGCTCTGGGTCGTCGTCGGGGAACTTTCCCCTTCCTTGACTACCCCGACGGCGACGACAATGACAACACGGAGATGATTGACACAGACGGAGACGACACGACGTGGGAACCCTGCCTCCCATAACTGTGGCATGGTTGATCAGCACAGGCCTGTCCACCCCTTGTCCCGGTAGCCCTAGTCCCTCCATTCGTCTCGATTAAGCAAGTGCATAAAAATGAGTGACGTTAAGAATTTCATGAAAAAAAACTAAAGCAAATGTTCGTCTGGGGTTCTATTTAGTAAGTTGTCACTGCTGTCACACACGCAAGTACACAAGTGTACGTTCGAGACCTCGAGTAAGTAAATTGGCCCCCTGTACATTTCTAGCCGTGGGTTAGGCGGAGTTAGGGGTTAAGGGTTATTTATTTAAGGGTTAGGTAAAAATCGTATCGTGATATTTAGAGGGATTAGTTTCAAAGGATACAGAAAAGATCAAGCAAATATTAACAACTCTTGCTATAGTGATACTGATTGGTTTGGTATTGTGCATGATTACGATTATTCAATCCAATAATTCAAATTTGTAACGAAGAAATGATGTTCATTCAGATTTTTCTGATGGCTGGTATCGAACCAACGACCTTCTAAAATTGAAGTTAAACTGTCTTTGTTCCTTAGCTTAAATTATATCCTTGTTAAATCCCTCAAGTTTAAAACATCCTCTCTCTATTAACTCTGATATAAAACAAGCTTATATTGAAATATGGGCCATGAAATGTTTATTGGTTTTAGATAATCTCCATAAAACGCTAGAGTAGATGCCATAAAACCCAATAATCCGGCGCGGGGCTAGCTCCAGATGTAGGCGCTATTAAAAACTGAATTCTGATGTTCATTATTGATGTTTTGGGGTTGGAATTTGGAAAGTATATTTTGCACAGTCATAATCGGTGAAATATTTGTGATTTGGGCTGTTAGATAGTAATAGTAGAGTATTATATAAATTGAAAAACATGGCTTGCTTATTATTACAGTCTGTATCAAGAACGTAATGTCTTGAACCATGACAAACAGCTTGGGGCGGATGAACCAAGTTATACAGATAGAGTTGTCGGTAGAAGTGATTACTGTGTTTAATGCAGTTTGCGAGTAACTCTCTTGGCTCTAGCTCGAAGTAGTTTTACAAACTTCAACCTTACTAATCTTTAGTTTTATCTGTTCGATTGAGCACAAAGTGTTTGCATACTTGGAACCTATTGGGTTAAAATACCATAGAAAGAAGAATAACTTATAAGAGAAGATATCAATTTCGATAATTATTAACTCCGGTGCAACCGCTTTATACTCTCAGTCTCAAAGTTGCGAGTTCGATTCGTGCCAGTGAAAATACCAGTTAATAAGGGTTTGAGTAAGAGTAAGTAAAAGTCACATAGGCTTTTATCCAATATAAAACACTAAAAACTTACCAATTGACATGGACACGTTTCAATTTAAATCAGCCATATTCGCTGTATTTTATTTTTATTTTTTATTTTATTTTTATTTATTTTTGGAAAATAAAAGAATTATTACCAGGTCAAATTAATTAATCTAGTATTGTTACACTTCACCTGTAAAAATAATTAAGAGTACTTTACATAATATCCGATATAATGTGCCAACGAGGCATTTGGTTATTCACAAAGCTCTACAGATCCATCTCACACTCGACCTTAATCGAGCCACAGCTAACGGGTCTTGTCCCTAATAAACAGCAAGATCACCCCGAAAGTTTGTGGAAATCTTGCCAGTCGGAACAATATAAATAAAAGTTTTTGTTTTCACTTAATGGCTGTTGGAGCGTCGTTCCGCGAGAGCGGTCGGGCAACTCCGGCGAAGTTCGGCGTCTGCTGCCAGGGGAGTACGAACTTTAAGTTGGCACGGGGACCTGATGCAAGGCACTTCCTCTTCCTGCAGGAGCAGGACGGTCACAAAAACTCGACCCTGCACCCGACTTGACTGTGTTATACAACCAGTTTACTCGTGTATTCAAATAATCTAATTTTTTGTGCTGCCTCTCAATGTAAATTGCTTACTAGAATTTAAGTCCGACCGACCGATTATGTAGGAAGAGGTGACCACTATAAAGCAAGAATTACACTGGTAAATACTCATTTCTTGCTAGGGCCAAAAGGGAGTGGAATGCTCTCCCAAAAGGAGTACTAGAGACTGTTTAAGTAAGTGGTAGACGTATTCAAAGGTTTGATAAAGAGTGAAAACTGCTGTAGTGAAAGATATATTATTTGTGTGTTTTACATGATACTCTATGACTACGTCATGGTTCTATTACTGTGATTAGTATAATACAGCATCAGCCACCGATTGTGTCAAAAATGTAAGTGCAATATAAAGATGCCAATAAATATTATATTCTAAAAAAAAATACAACATATAAAATATGTACATATATATTGTTTAACCTTGGTTTTATAGTAGGCGACTATGACGCTGATAATTAGTACTTTAGACAGAAATTAAAAAAGTGCCTCCACCGGGAATTGAACCCGGGACCTTGGCTGTCCGGGCCATGCTAATTACCAACTGAGCTATGACAGACAGTTAAATCGGTGGCTGCATAGCTTAGTTGGTAATTAGCATGGCCCGGACAGCTAAGGTCCCGGGTTGGATCCCCGGTGTAGTCACCTTTTTAATTTATCTCTTAAGTACTAATATATTATAATATATCGTGCATTGTCGTTTCTATCGGATTCATCAACGTTACAACATGAACGAGGCTAAAACAAAGTGGGAAGGCATCCTAGGTGTGGACTCAAAACGAACCTTATAGGAGAAATGTCACTTTCGATACACTGATTGTAAAGAGGACAGTGCACACGCCTACTTGGCAATGACACATACTTCCCATGCAATGTCACCTTTGTTCTTTGAAGTTTCCCGCTAAAAGTTTGAAGTTAAAACCTCAACTAGCAATTACTGCTTTAAGTGAATGGCCGAGCCTTTAACTACTCCTCCTGCCAGAGCTACGCTACTCCCAACACCAGCACTAGCGCTTTAGAGTGCAGAGGATAGGCGATGATCAAATTAATCGTAAGATGAGCATCAAACAAGTAAATTTCCATTAATTTTCTTTACGACCTGCAACTTTTGTCAGTTTAACAAATTATGGGTCGCATGAAGACGTGCAGACGAAACACCTCTATGCTATCGATTGTCGATTGTTGAAGAGATTGTACAAACGAACAAAGAGTTCAAATTGTTGTATAGAATCTAACTTTTCGAAGTGATATTTTTATAACGATCTGGTTACCTCGCGAAACAAGGTGGTATTTTATGTCTCTAATCTCTTGCAAAGTCGTAGACTGTGAACAGAACCTAAAATAAGAGGTATAAGAACGAAGTTTACAAACAATATCGCATATCTTTCTTACTTTATAGACCTTGAGAGGAACCAATTAAACCATCTACGATACCTTTCAATTAGCATGTCATAAAATGTGTTTAATGTGTTTTGTTTGTTGCACGGAGGGTGTGAAAACGGTAGTGAGTAGTCAGAAGTGAGAGTTTTACGAGTGTCTCAACAATTAAAATTGTTCTTTTCGTTGCGAATGCCACGAGCTTGCAACGAGCTTGGACAAACCAGGTTATGATTCAGGGCTCATTCTGTACCGGTCGTCCTAAGGGGCTGTGGTTTACACATGCAAGGAATTGTGTTTGGCACGTTTTCCAAATATTATCTTGTTTATTTTTATGTGATTGTAAATAAAGCGCCAACAGTTGCGAGCGTACTAGACCGTCCGGCTCAGCTCAGTTCTGTCAACTACATTGCTCGACGACTAGGAGGAGAGTACGTGACTGACAGATCTGAGCTGAGCCGGCCGGCCTAGTCTAGTGCGCTCCCAGCTCTTGACGTATTTTGTAGTAATAAGCTTGTGATTTGGAGACCAAATGAAAAATTGGCAGGTTCTGTGATCATGCTATGCGCTCATCTATTGTTACAACTTTCCATAAAAGATTCAAATTTTTGGGGAAAATTGAAGGTCAAAAAGTGATTCCGAATGTAAGCCTATAGATTTGGCGATCAAGCAAATTGTTGATGTGCATTAACATTGCAGCGACTTTTCACGATGAGAAATGTTAATTGTTGTGGTTGACCTTCTAGTTACGGGGTGGTGATGGGGATAGGCGCCGGCCTGGTGCGGGAGACGTCTAGCCTAATGCTGGGCCACTACTTCAAGAGGCGGCGCGAGTTCGTCGAGATGGTTGTGCAGGCCGGGGGTGGCGTCGGTATCGCCCTCTTCTCCGTGTTCTACAAGGAGGCGGTCGGGTGAGTAGGTGGGGGCGGAGGCTGCTAGACCAGTCAGTGATAGGTGGGAGTGGTTTAGTATATTATATAGTTTCGATGCTATTCTCAAGATACAAAAGTTATCACTAGCGAAGAGGTTAAATATAATATACGCACTATATGAGGCATCACAACTACATACATGACTAGACAAAACCATTCAAAATTATAACGAGTATCTCATTATGACCTGTTCAGTGTTCACGTAAGGTGTGGTAGTCCCAACTCTTCTCTGATAAGAGTGAGCTAACAGGTGGTCGTGTCTGTGTGTCCACAGGAAGCTGGGCTGGCGTCTAGGCCTCCAAGCTGTCACCGGCATCCTCGCCCTGGGCTTCTTCCTCGGCGTCCTCTACCGGTCAGCCTCCCTCTACCACCCCCAGCGTCGAGCCATCGTCCACCTCAAGAACCAGAGGAAGAAGATCAAGGAGAAGAAACAAATGAGAACGAGGGTAGAGAAGCCCCCGTTCATAGACCTCTCGCCGCTGAGGCTACGAACGGTGCAGATGCTGCTGCTAGCTACGGGGACTGCTGCGCTAGGCATCTACACGCCGATATTTTACTTGGTGAGCTCGATGAGGGGTTAGCTCAGTACCTCAATCATTTGCACATACGTAAAAAGTAGCCGGGTTACGGGTGAACCAACAAAAGGGAGCGAAGATTACCGTTGTTATACCATGGATTTACAGTTACTATTTCTAAGTATGGTTATACCAAGCCTCTCCCAAAGCACAACTAATTGTGGAGGTGCCGAGCATATAACTATTTCAAGATTCTTAAGTTTTAGCCCCGTCTCACAAAAATAGTCTGTATCATCTTTGTTAAAGAGCTATGCAAAAAACGCATCTCAATCGGAGGTCATGTTCTGATTTTATCGTGAGACGTGACACGCAGACGGACGGACGGGCATTAAAGCGATGCATATTGGGGTTGGGGCACATGACCCTCTTAAAATCTTAGCAGTGCCCACTGCAGAGTACACATATGTTTGATCCTTTTCAAATAACTATGGTGTACACCACGAAGTGTATAATAGTATCCTTGGTGTACACCCTGCGTTCAGAAGTAAATCAAGGGCTGGGTAAAAATGCGGAATTTTTTTTTCTTTCTTTTTTTCTTTTTTTCGTATTTTTGTGTGTTTGTTAACACGATTCCGGCTAAACCGATACTCCAATTGCGATGAAATTTTCTGGAGGCCTTCGAAATCTCTGAACTTTGAACTGCCACGTTTTTGAGCGCAATCGAAAAATTATTTCTCATAAAAATCGTAATTTTTCTTTTTTTAATTCTTCGACTTATAACACCTACATGCTTTGTCCGTTTCCGTTTGTAATGATTTTTTGACATAACCTATTTTTTTTATATATATATTTTTAGTGAAGTGAATATATTTCTCATGTACACATGGCAGCTCAATGCATAATTACGCTCATCCAACAACGCGCCTGAAAAAGCGTTTACGATGCTTCCTAGTAGATATTATAACGATAACCCTTGGTTTGGCTTACTACTGACGCCGGGTTTAGAAAGTATAATACCCATAGGCTTCGCCTATACTCAATAATACGACATTTTATTTATTTTTACGTTAATGTATTTAATGGCATTTGGTTTCATATTTGTGATCTGTGTGTCCCCAACCCTGAAACTATTCAAGATTGGCAGAAAGATGTGCCGTAATTACAGTTGCAATATCGTGCACAGCGTGGCTTTCAGTGAAACCACGGGGGGGGGCTGCCCTCGCGATCTGTCAAGAGCCCCCGCCGTGTTGGCGCCTCTATAAAGTACATGTTATGTCAACTAATTAGTAATTAGTAATTACCCGGCCGAACATGGAGGGTCCACTCACAGAAGTTTATTATCACTCTTTTAATGAGCAATAATTGCTTAATGAATCGAAAAAATTAATAAGAAAATACTTTTTTCACCTTTTTGTATTTCTGTATAGCAATTAACGTTGCTATATTAAATAAGGAGGCGTTAACCCCTCGTAAACATCGTACCACACGAGAGTAGATTCATAAAACAACACCACAGTCGTCTCATTCTCATTGTCATCGCTCATTAATATTGAATGGAGTGGAATTGCGCAGACAACTAGTTGTTAGTACACTGCTTGCTACTGTTTGAAAAGTTTATTTAAGTGAAGGGCGCGTCAACCGTTGGGTCATAATGCGCCACAAATCTTTCACTCTGGCTAGTCAACAAACTACCTGATTTGTATTTTGTGCACCCGCGAAAAAAGGTTGCTGTGACAGTCCATGTTGTTCAATTGTTGAGATAGACAGCTATCAACACTCTCCGGCGTCAATAAATTCATAAATCTCATGCAGATTTCCACGACGAATACAATTTTTAAAGTGTGTTCAAAATTCAAATCATTAAACCCATTTTTAGATTAAAGTTACAGTGGTGACTGGTTGTAAATAATTCTTTGGAAATCGTTGGGAGCACCTTGAGTCCATTCAAACCCCATCCCCCGTTTAGGGTTTTAAAAATGACAGATTTTCGACAGTTTGTCTCTAGCGTGTCTACCCTCAGGCGCTGAGCAGCCGACGTGAAAGATTTTTTAGTCCAGGTGATGTGGGGGCAGAAATCTGATGCAGGTCAGAAATAGCTACGGCTAGGTGGAGGAAAGGGGGATGTCATGGTCGTCATCGGGAGGTCGTCAAGGGAAGGGAGAGGTCCCTGACGAAGACCGCCAGATCTAGTCCCCTCTACCAGCTGATGTTTGCGGTATGGAATTTTTAAAACCCATATTTACGATTAGCAGAGCTGTGCTCTGGGCCAATTCTACCCCGGGCCTAAAAAACGGGGTATAGGCCTAGTATCATTTGCTAGAAACTGGGTTTCACAACCTTTTCATCTCGTGGCAGAAACAATTTTCTAGTGTTTGAAGAGTAGACCGAAATTCCCAACTATAGTAACGTACGTAGGGCCTAAGTGACTAGGCCGCTACGCGAACGCTTTTTCCAGTCGCGTTGATGGATGAGCTTTTATGGTTGATTATTTTTGTCCAATGATTACTTTGTGTCTGACATACCACATAGTAAACCATTTCTGACTTCAAATGCAAAGGCGACAGAACTGCGAGTCTGGGTGCGGCGGCGAGTCATATGACGAGTATTGCAGCTAAAAGTACGATTTTTAATAGGAAATATAGAATTCGATGGTACGCGAAAAATCAAACAACAAGGGGAACTCTATTATTCATGTGCTTCGTTGCTAACGGTTCCCATCAAGTTTCATCTAAGACAGAACTAGCTTAGTCCAAATCAGAGTACAAAATTACTTTTACGGAATAATATCGCATTAACAGATCGAAACAAAAATCGATGCCATACGAATAGACAGAGACACTGTGATTAGTTACTGTCCATAACATTGGGCGTCATTTTACAAGAATGTCGAAGTCCTTTTGACTTTCCACAATGCAGCATAAGACCGTTTGCGGCGGCGAGGACATAACCAATCAGCCAAAAGACGTTTAAAGAAATTCTTTGTTGTCCCAAAATCATAACACTGGGATCTGTCTTTTTCGAACGTCCGTTTCACAGATCAGAGTAGCGTTTGCGACGCGGGCCAAACACTTCCTTTCGAAAGAAAAACGTGAATCATTTGAAATATTTCTTTGATTAAGTTACTACTACCCAAAAACTTGGCAGCATTGTGTACAGAGATTTCGAAGGTCCTTTGAATATTTCATCGAGATCGCATATGCCGTTTGCCCGGTAGAGGACGAACAAACAGACAAAAAAGTGAAATGGAAGTCTTTGCTTCGCTCATCCAATGAATGTAATAACACGTGATTTTCTTTGCAGGCGCTTCAAGGCCACGAGGAGGGGTTGGAGGACAGCGCTCTCGTCCTCATGCAAACCTTCCTTGGCTTCGCGACGGCCGTGGGCTGCGTCGGGTTCGGCCTGATCGTCGTCAGGCCCAGCGAGCAGTGCCTGATATCCCGGCAGTACCTCTGCCAAGCGGCCATGGTCGGCATAGGTACACAACACTTCAACCTCATACCAACATGTGTTGGCTCAAGCGTTAAGCTCGAGATTCTGATTCGGGAGGTCCCGGGTTCGAATCCCGTCGAGACCGAAAATCCTGACTGAAGATTTCAGAGGCCTAATGTGGCTTTCAGTTCAGCTTGTCAGCGCCTGAGGCTACGTAAACCTAGAGAACCTCCCTTAGAATTCGGTTTGACCGCTGACAAGCCGAACTGAAAGCCACCTTTTAGTTACTGCGAATGTAAGGGATTGAGGCAACCCTTGAATGTTCACTTCCCAACTACAGTTATCATCAAATTCCAACTCGCAACCTTCTCGTGGTTTGACCCGTGATTAATGGAGATTTTCTCCCTGAAACTAATTTCGAGCTCTGGGTCGTCGTCGGGGAACTTTCCCCTTCCCTTTCACTACCTCCCCGCCGGCGACGACAATGACAACACGGACGGATGATGACACAGACGTTGACGACCACGACGTGGGGGAACCCCTGCCCTCCCCATACGCTTGTGGCTAGTTCTGACCAGCACAGGCCTGTCCATTCCTTGTCCCCCCGCGTCATCCCTTACGTTCCTCCCATAGATACTATGGTCCCTCCCTTCATCTCGATTAGCCAAGTTGCATAAATATGAGACGTTAAGCAATATCCAATCAATCAATTAGTCACCTGAAGAGGGTGACACGGATAATTTTTATGTGTAGGCTACCCTCCAACGGGCATCCTAAAACAAAATGTTTTCCCACCTCATCATCTGATAAACACAACTGATTTGGTTATCAAAATATTTACTACATCAATTAAAATGTGGCAAACAAAGACTTAAAGCTTTTGGATATGATTACAAAACATTTACCGACGATTAGCCAGAACCAAATATACTGAAATGTAAAATTTTGACCTTTTTAACAAAATCCTGCATCATCCAAAATTAATGTATTTTCTATTTTTGCTAATTATTTTAAATTGAGTGATTTGTGATTGATTGATTGGGTAATCTCGGTATAAAAAAGTGCCGTATTGAGGTAATTTTAGATATTATATATATATTCAGATCTACAATGCACCAACAATCCAGATGTCAATGCCAAACTTTGAACTATCTCGGTAGCTTAGGGGTAAAGCACCCGACCGGGATTCGATACCCCGCCGAGATGGATTTTTAATTTCTGCATTAATTTTGATATAATTTAAAAAATCATGTCTCAAGATATACCGGTTTCCTTTCCCCAGGTATATCCCTCCTGGCGCTAGGCACAGTGCAGGGCTACCATGGATACGTGCTCTTCGTGTGGCTGTACGGGATATGCCTCGGAGGGTTCCTCTACTCGCTCAAGATGTTCACAATGGAGCGAGTGAGATCCAGGTACTTCACGAGGACGTGGGGCTTCGTGCAGGGAGTCGAGGCTATCCCGGTTCTACTCGGCGTTCCTATCACAGGTTTGTGCCACTGAATAAACCTGAATCAAATTTTTATCAGTTATTTTTAAGCTTCCTGAAAATAGGGGTATTCTAAAATTCAACGTTAACCACGGCATTGCATTTAGTTGAAAACCTAGTAATTTAGTTTAGACTCAAGATTATTTAATTGTAACATTTTATATTATATATCCATTTATTTTATTTTATTTTTATTTTTTTATTATCCAACCCCAGGGTTCTCACTCTTGCATGAGACCCCGTTGTAAAACCTGCCAAATTCACCCCCCCACTTCAACATTTACTGCTCGAGCGATGGGAAAAACATACCCCATCACTCAGGCAACACAACAACTGCACCACAACCAAACTGATTTACCAACTACAGTGCCAGGCCCAGCCAAGTACATAGGCCTTACAACTAACTCCCTGAGCACCAGGATGAACGGGCATAGGCAGGACACTGTCAGGAAACTTGAACTAAAACCGGTGGCACAACATGCAGGAACCCACAACAGGGACTTCAATGACTGCTACACAACGAGGGTTGTTAAGTCATTACCCCCATCCTGCAACGAGGAACACTTAAGACAGTGGGAATTAGCGCACCAAATAGTCACCAGCTCGCGCAAAAAACCTAACCTCAATCTAAGATAGGCCTAGGCCCTCCCTCTTAGACCACCTGACACCTCCCACTTGTTGCACCGCCACCTTCACCCACCCTCACCCCCAACAGCGCCTTGTAATATATTGTAAATATTTTTAAATTTAGTTCTTCTCTAACGGTCGGTGACCAAGGCCGCGTTGGCCGAAACGTACGACATTGTGTATCTTGTTTTGTAAAATTTTATGTTAACCTGCCAGTTTCACGCAGCTGCCCATCTCGTTTAAGGTAAGCTGTTGGTCTCCTTTCTTCTTTCCCAAACCACAAACACTAACCTAGCCGATAGGCATTCTATCACAAACAACAAAATATATATCCATTTATTGATTTTTTATTTTATTTTATAAGTTTTACTGTTTTCGGTTATGAAACTGTATTTCATGACCATAACCTAAATTATAATTTATATTTTATTTATAACTTTTACTGATCTTGGCTATCAAACTGTACTGAACTGTACTGAAACTGAACTTCATGACCACAATGTCTATTTAACATTATATTTAGAAGTATGTGAAAATAGTGTTTTGCGAATAGATGCTACAAAGCGCTATTTTTTCACTAAAAGGAATGGTTTTCCAGTCCTATTTTGTTTTATTTTATATAGTATCTATAATTTGTTTACATACATTTTGATTCAGTTGATATTAGTTCAACTTTGATGACATAATTTCAAAATAAAAAAAGTGAAAAAACTTCATACACAAGTTTTTGAAGGTGGCCAAAACATAGATGCTACAAAACGCTACAAAATGACACTTGAAAATGCTATATACACGTACCTCTAATTATATATTATAAGTTTTACAATTCTCGGTTATGAAACTGTATTTCATGACCATATTATCTGTACATCTGTGAATGCTTGCATAACACAGTTGTATGTTCCCCACGCAGGGTACATCAACCAGAGTCACCCGCGAGCCGGCTACTACTTCTCGTTCCTCTTCACCATGGTGGGCGCCAT
Source organism: Sweltsa coloradensis (assembly GCA_024449915.1). Classification (NCBI taxonomy): domain Eukaryota; kingdom Metazoa; phylum Arthropoda; class Insecta; order Plecoptera; family Chloroperlidae; genus Sweltsa; species Sweltsa coloradensis. The sequence continues at coordinate 269,855 of JAMZAV010000950.1, forward strand.
CATGTTCTTCTTCGTCGGCTACACGAAGCGCACGGAGGCGTCCGTCTTCACCCCCCTCCCCTCGGCCATCAGCGACCTGTGCTCGTGTCCCGCCGCCTCCCCCCCGCCCCGGCTCACCCTCCCCAAGAGCATGTCCTTCGCGACGACCCTCGACTTCCCCGACGCGCCCCTCGGCTCGATCTCCGAGGAGGCCTACCCCGACAACCTGATGCTCAAGTACGAGTACATGCGCAACTCCCCCTTCTCCGGGCACCACCACGTGCTGAGGCCCAGCAAGAGCGTCCCCGAGGGTCTGTCTCGGTACGAGTACCAGCCCAGGCCGGTACGACAGATCACGGTGATAGAACAGATGACCACGTCGGTGTAACTCAACGATCTAAACCATCACATCCACTTGACGATTTAATGGATGTTGACTTTTATGGTCCGAAAATAATTCAGTATTGATCGAAACTGTTGTCTGGTGCTCTAAACCTTTTATCGGTGTTGACCATTAGTAATGACGTGAAAGTGGACATGACACCAAAATGTTATGGCTTCCAAAACAGTATTTTGTTAAAACACTTGTTTGTTTTGTATTAATACAATGTTACAATACAAGGACCACTGCCTATAGCATGATCAAAGTAGTACGTATACCAAGGACAGTGAATCATTGTAATGCACAACATGGCACGGCGGCTGGTGCTAACGTTTGGCGCCATCTTTGTTGGTATAACAGGACGACCAACCAACAAGATTTAGTTACGTACTTTGTGTGCACCCAGTCTTACCTGTGACGGTATTATGGATTGTGTTTTTACCGACTTGATGTTGTGAGTAGCAACCATGTTGTATTTCAGTGCTTTGTTTTTAAACTCGTGCAACGAGCTGTTCACAAAACGCGTTGTCATCAGTATTCGTGTATTGCCGTATATCAGGGATATCTTCCCAATGCATACGGCCAGCACCTATTTTCAACATCAGGCCTCAGGGCTGTTAACAAATAAATAACATTCATAAATTATAAACAATTGGTTAGTGTGCCACAGGTACCCACAGAATGTAACCTGATGTGCACTGAGCTTAATTCCCTAACAACATGGTTGAAACTTGCAATACACTCAAGTGCACAAGAACCGGATGGTTCACCAATCCTCATATTTGAGGTTTGAAACGCCTATGTTACATGTTGCAATGTATTACTGCGATTTGAGTTGTGTGGATAGCCACAATCGTTATATTATTGTTAGTTGTTTGTAGAAAATTATTTAAAAAATAAATTATTAAATGTTTTGATGCGCAATACTATTTAAATAAACTATACATTTCATCATAACAAGTGTTTGGGTTTTGTTTATTCTTTCCATCCTGTATTACATTACCTAGCTATACTGTATAAATTTGGATAGACAAAAATTAGCACTGAATAATTTGGGCAAGTACACTAACACACACAGCCAATATCTCTTCAAGTACCGTACCCATCAATACAGAGGTGATAAGGTTTGTAAAGGCCGGTTTACGATTGACGGCAACGTGGGGAGACGTGAATGGAGACGTGAACGCGAAAGATAACACATAGCATTCACAGCTTGGCATTTATGATTGACGGAAAGTGAACAGGAATGGAGAACGGAGCGGCCACAGTTCGTCAAATCCCAACTTTGGCGTCTATATTCACGTTCCGTTTGGCAATGTGATCGTCGCGCATGCGCAAATGCTTTATACTCCCCTCATGACAGAACAAAAAAATAAACAAACATAACCTACATTGTCTGTTTACATATATAGGCACAAGGGTTTCATTTGACATTTTATTTATCGTTTTATTTGAATAACAAAGTGGTCCCGATTTCCGTCAATCGTAAACACCTCGTTTTCCGTTTCCATCTCATTCGTGTTTCCCATTCACGTCTCCCGACGTTGACGTCAATCATAAACCAGCCTTAATAAGAAAATCACAGTTTAGACACTCACAGCTTGTTTGTATTTATATCCTTGATTAAGAACTAATTAAGAAGGTACATGTATAATTATCAAGTATAGATCAGAATTACTTTGTTGATACAGTTCTTTACAAGTTGTAGGGAAATATTGGAGAAATTGTAGAAGATGTAGAGTATTTTTCGTAGTTTATAACCAGATAAACATAAGACCGTTATAAAAGTTTGCTTATAATAATTGTATTACATTTCTCTTCATAAACAATTAGAAAATATAGAATGCACATGACACAGTAGTGCAGCTCGACACTTCCAACAATACTTTAAAGTTTATACAAGATTTCAGATATCACCTTCGATTGATTACATCACATTCAATTTATTTGATACTTACGTTTCTTTTAGTTGCCTTGTGACAGACAAAAATACTTAGAAGTGCTATTCTACCCCAGGCCCAGATAGCAACGGGTGGCCACCCGTTCAAACCCAAACAACACTACACACTCCTTCCTACCACCACACTCACACTTCTGATCATACAGTACATACACCGGTATTATCCCGACTTAGAGTCTTACCAAGCTCTCGTTTAGATATAAATTTTTTGATTTCCTTCCCTTTATCAAGTAAAGATCGTAAACATATGGTATATTACTACATAGAACCTCTTCTGGGGGTTTGTTCCCCTGTCAAAAGCGTCCATCAAACCATAATTCCATTATTTTATAATTTACACACCCTGTCAGAAAAAGGGCATATAAATAAATATGGCAACACAAACTGACTTTTAAATGTTAAATGTTACCATAGTACCAGCTACCAATAACAAAAGTGAAACATTTACTATGTCCAAAATTCATATACTCTACACAGAGCATAGGTCATGTAAAGACTAGTAGGAAATGTGAAGAAAATACATTCTGGACAGAGATATGAAGAGGAATATGGCTGCCAAGCCTACAAAGAAGAAGGTTCTATCCAAACCTTATTCATTAATAACCATTTAACAACCCTGGATCAACGATTCAAAAGGGAAGTATTTCACGAACTGCATAATCATTACCAATAACATGTATTAAAAATACAAAATATAATACAGTAATACAAGTCAGTGTACTCTACGTGCAATGAAAATTTCCTTGGTGATATCGCAAGTTGCGTAATACAATAGCCTACTGTTACTATTGGTCCCTTAACAAACATGAGTTACTGGTTAACCCAAATTTGTTTCTGAGGAACAGTTATATAGTTTATTATGGTATGCAGTGAACGGGACAGATATCTGGCATTTAGAAATTGTCTAGTGTTGAAAAATACACAGTCGACACATCATGGTGTTGGCCAAATGTTACTCTCAAAAATGTTGTCTACCCACAAACATGATCGCGAGAAAAACTATTATTGAAAGCGGTAAGTAAATAAATTTGTATTTAGAGTCTATAGAGCAAATTATATCACATGTACTATACTGTACTAAGTTATACTAATAGGTAGTAAGTAATGAATATTGAAGCTGCCGACGGCAGGTCTAAACAGGTCTAAATTCTAAATTGAAAAAGTTAATTTGTGGAATAGAATAAATTTTCATACAAATGTTACTGTGAGGAAGCCACAGTAAAAAGACATAAAAGACGTTTTGATGATAAGATAAGGAGAATTGAAAAATTTAGTTTTGTTTGTTTATTTATATGTACTACTTGCAAGTTAAATGGAAATAAATAACACTAATTCTATAGCCAAAAAATGTGGGCATATGAAACAAAGGAGAGATAGCAGAGCAGCTGCTCTGAACGAAGATACTCAGCTGCTAGGAGGCAACAAACACAACTCATGCAAAACTACTTAATTAAAAACATTTCCAAAGCATTGCCAGTAAATGAGAGATCACAAATAAACATATTGCAAACCACGTAACGTTTTTGCAATCATTAAAGTAAAAATTTGTAGATGAATTTTTAGTTGTTTTAAGCAGCACAATGACTATGGGCACTTGTATATTATTTGGAATAAGGGAGAGAAGGCACTCAGAAAACATGAAAATATAATTTGCATGATCACATCATGCTGTGTCTGGTGCAGGCAAATTCACTGAAAACAATACTGGGATCTAAAATCAATGTTTTGTTTTTGCGTGTATTTTCTCAGTATTGTAGCAAACGGTGGGGCATATCCTGGTGTAAACAAGGAGTGTTTAGTAAATAAAATAAGTCAACATTAAATTAGCTTTAGGATACAAATTTGAAGTTTTCATTTAGTAGTATATAGTATGTATGTTTTTTAACAGTCGTGTTTGTCAGAAAGATTACACACCACGATTGTTTCTCAATAGAATAAAATAGCAATTGTTAAAGTCCCTCCCCCATTAAGGGTGCTAGTGACAATTACATGTAATATATAGGGCCTACCCTGAATCCACATATAAGCAATCTACATTAATTAGGTCATCTGCATAAAAAAAGAGGGGTCCGGGAATTAGCAAATTGCTATAAAACGATTTCTTAGAAAGACAATAAACGAGTAAGTATTTTGGCCAAAGTTTGATACAAAGTTTATCTCATTCAAAACTCTATTTTGGCATTTTATAATGATAAAACTTTTTTTTCAACAAACGTCCAATACTTTTTTCCTGGACCCCTAATAATATGTACACCCGGACACTAAAGTAAATCAAGGCTATGACGGAAACCTTACTAACAACTCTTTAAAATAATAAAATAAAATAAATTTTATTTAGAGTCTACCCACTCAGTTATATAACTGATTTTCAGTGGGGGACTTTAAATCAAAGCGACCAAGCCAACCCTGCAGGCCCCGACGCAATCGACGAGTGAGCGATAACCAACCAAAGATCGATATTTTTAATAGGAAATATAGCAATCAGTGGTATGGACAGTGCGAACACCCGCGAATTAACGCCAGAATCAACAAGGCCGATTCAGAACAACTCTGAAATTTATTATGTGCTTCGTTGCTAGGACGGCTCCAAAGTCACCGTTTACAAACTCCTAAGACAAGAACTGATGGACTGAAGTCCAAATCAGAAGTTAAAAAACTTCTGACTTTAACGGGAATCGAACCCTGAACCTTCTGCATTGGAAGCAGATACGCTAACCACAAGACCAACGAGCACATTACGGCACTTGCTAAGTTGAAATCCAATATGGCTGCCGATTCTTGTTACTAACGGTAGCTGCAAAACAAGTCTTTGTATGCATATAAATAAACATTGCTGGCTGACAAATTACCAGCATCCGAGATAGCCTTCCTAAACCATCATAGGGGTCAGATGGACAAAGTATTAATGAATATTATAAAGAATTGGTTCATAGACTGGATTGAAACTGCACAATAAATGTTAGAGCAAGACGTTTATATGCCCAACTCTCGATTTACTTTTGTCTACCGCTGTACAATACATAACAGACCAAGAAACAGACATTTCTCTGTAACATAGTCATAACTCACATAGAAGTCAATATAATTATTATACTACTGTGCACTGTGTATAAAATAAATCTCTTAGCTTAGAACTGCTTTGTATCAAAAATTTAAAAAATTACAAGCTAGTCTATATCTGGACATTCTCTTAGGCTACACAGCTGACACAATGAAGGATGTCGTAATTGGTGCATTTATTGTTAACTAAACTGGACGAAGATAACTAATTTGACTAGATAGTTAACCCAGAAATCAGTCACAGGATAGACCAGCAGTCTGATTCACTCGGGGTGAAGGAAAGCTCGAGTGACGCCAACCAAAGATGGCAACGTTTCGCTGTTACTTACTATGAATGAACAAAGCAAGTTACAGGTATGGTGTAAAAGTTGCCATCATGAGAAGTGAACATCTATGTATATATTATGTGTTTTAAAAATAAAATTATCATTTAACAGGACAAAAATAGCCCAAAGGAACCAATCAAATGTTCAAAACTATCAAAGGTAAAAATAAAAAGATGAAGAAAAAAAAAGATCAACCATGGCAAAACATATAACACATAACCCCATTGAGTTTGACTTGGTATGAGCTGTGTCGTACGTATATAAATTAAATACTATGTTGCCCACATGTAAGCAATTGATAGTATGTTGTAAACAATACTTAAATCTGGAAGTAAGAGACATAACATTAAACTATCAAGTTTTTTCCATGTTGGAAACAACAGGAAAGAGGAAAGAAGTATAATAAAATTGTCATTTGTGTTACAAACATTACTTGATAAAACAAGAACATAATCTTTCCTACGTATTTGATTTGAACACAATTCAAATTGAGCACCTTTGAAATGACTGCGTAGTACATATTTTGATGTGCTAATAGATCACACACCACACACAGGGGGATCAGACTGCCGTAGTGTACTAAGTAGCTGTGCCACAGACCTAGAGGTAAGCGTACATTTGACAAAGTGAATATCCCGGCTACACCTGCAGTTTACAGGATCATTCCGTTTATCACACCGGTATATAAGCTGCATTCGCATTGTAAGTTTAACACCACACTGATGGCAAAAAACTAGCTAGGCTAGTAGCTACCAGCTACCGCCTACTAGAATTTACTAAACCCCTAACTAAGCCGCATATAAATTTATGAAAAGCATACAATGCAGTCTGTTCACTTGCTAACAATATTCAGTTCTACCAGTGATTAAGACTGATTTCTAAAGCTTCAAAACATTACTTGTACAAGAATACAGGCATCAATAAGTCTAACAATCAGAACTAGGGATGTCAAACGATTAGTTATTTCCAATTGATGTCTACTCCTGATTAATTGATCGAAACAATAATAATGAATTTTAAGTATTGAATCGTTTGCATTTTGCAATATATCAATCAATAATAGAAAAAAATAAACAATAAATTCATATTTATTTAGAGTCTACCCGCTCAGTCATAATTCTGTATTTAATCGATTGCAAGCCGACCCCTGATTAAAAGTTCATCTAACAAAAAATGTAGCATTTAAATACTATAAGATTGCCATCGATTCCAAGCCGGGGTGCCACTTTGAACTGGAAATATGTGTCTAAAACGTTAGGCTTGCAATCAGGTATATACAGTACTGATTTTCATTGGGGAACAATAACATTAAACCAAAGGGACTAAGCCAACCCTGTAGGCCCCGACGCAATCAACGAGTGAGCGATAACCAACCAAAGATCGATATTTTTAATAGGAAATATAGCAATCAGTGGTATGGACAGTGCGAATACCCGCGAATCAACGCCAGAATCAACAAGGCTGATGCAGAACAACTTTGAATTCATTATGTGCCTCGTTGATAGGACGGCTCCAAAGTCACCGTTTGCCAAGAACTGTTTGAACTGTTCAAGAATTGTTTGACGTTTTTAAGCGGAACCAAAACATTCACCATCACCGTGCTACATACAGTTATTATCACTAGCCTAAAAAGCAATGATATTGAGTTTCAGTGTAGCCGATCATTTCCAAGAATCTGAAAAAGAGAATGCATTCATGAACCAAAGGAGGAAACTACATTAACTTACTGAATAAGATACTAACACAACTTGAAGTCTGCTAGATAATATGCAAGAAGGTGCCGTATTATTATAGACAGACAGAAAACAGCTAAATACTGAAAAACTAGACAATAAAGCATTACACTACAGAAGTGTCCGGCCCATCGCCCTGGAGTTCGACACTGGAAATTGTGTTTTGTGGACCGATTGTGATATTGAATATGAATATTGATGTTTAAGGGCATGTGAACTATGCAGTTATTTACGCACTCGTATGTGGACTGGTGAACCAATGAATAGACTGCTAATCCATGCAATGTTCACCTACTTTATGGCTAGTGCTCAACTTTTCAGTGTCTCGCTATAATAAATAACGGAACAAATAACCATATAGGCCCACTAGCATTGATATTTGATACCAACACTAATTTCATAGTGCATACACAACTAGGGAATGACAAAACGCAGAATTTGACTTAATCACGTTCAGAGTATGGGTAGTCACTGGTCAGTGACATATTGATTATTAAATATTTATAATACAAATCTTGAATTGTTTCAATATGATGCGAGATTGATTTGTTGTGGACATGCTGTTATAGTCAGAAGTTTATTTGGGCCAGCTTTCATAATTTTAGATCTATTGCTAAGAATCTAAATAAAAGGTTACCGGTAATTAATATCAAATACTACAACATGTTAGGTTACGGTGAGACACATTTAAAAATAGCTTCAAGCTTTCCACACTCCATAGTGCAATTTGGTATCACATGACTTATTTAAAATAAAAAACATAGAATACATAGTATGTACTAAGTAGATGGTCTCACAGCATTTTGTATTTTATCACTAGTGGCATCAAAGGTACAGGTCTGCACGGGCCGGGCTCGGGCCTTGTTATGCATTTTAAGCCGGGCCCGGGCCTGCTTTTCACTGAATAAGACGGGCTTTTTTCAGGCTTTATGATGTAATTTGAAATTGGTTTTTGCGATTGCGATCATAGAAATGTTCCTCGACCAAAATTTCACTGTTTTGTTTCTCGTAATAGTACATTTCATTCCCACCGTGACGTTGATTCATATTATATCCCATGGTAAAAACTAAAAAATCCACATGCTGTTGCTTTGAGTTTAACCTCTGAACAGGCTGTAACGGGCCTACTTACACTTATGGCGGGCCCAAGCTTTGATGAGCTAGTTTAATACGGGCTCGGGCCTGAAATTCCGGGCCCGGGCTTCTAGAAGTAGGCCCGTGCAGACCTCTAATCAAAGGTACCTATGCTTCTCCACTATTAAGTTGTAACGGGAAAAATAACACAAAGTATGCCCAAATTAAGCCTTCCCTAACCCACACACAAAGAAGATCAACTATTATATAAAGATACACCAGGAGTCTTCAAGATGAAACCCTTGGGGAGAGAATTGTCTGTGAATTAGATGCTAGGAAAATTGATGATTGTTAAACTAACTTAAAACTGTTTTTTTTTTTTTTTACTATATGTACATAAATAAGTATATAGTATAGGTACAGATGTGCAAAAACACTTTTTTTTAGTTTGAAAATTTGCGTATTAAAAATAAAAATTCGCGATTTTTCGCTCGGCCTATTTACCAAAAAAACAAAATAATAATGCACAACTTTAAAAAAATGACTACGGTAGTTGTAAATTATCAGTATCACAAATTCCAGGACAATTTATGCTTAATAGGTAGAGGTAGTGAAAAATGGTGATAACGAAATTCGCGAAATTTTTTAAATATCCATTGTATTGCCTAAAATGTAATTTGTCGACAATTACATCATTTAGAGATGGAAAAAACACATTTTGAAAACGCGAATTTCGCGAAATCTCGTGTATCTCGCGAAATAACGAACGAAATTGTACAAAACTGGTCAAAACGCGAAAAAAACTCGCAAAATTAAACATTTTAGTGCTCAAAATGTGGGGGGAATGATGGAGGTGCCAGTCCAGAATTTTCGTGAATTTTGGTGGAGGTGCCGGTCCAGACCGAAAATTACGCGCGCGGCAGGCGGTACATCGTTTCGTGACGTCACGGGCTCCACGGAAATAGACCGCCACAATAACGACGCGTATCACGGACTCCGCGGCAATAGTCCATCAAAATAATGGTGCGTACAAATATTTATTTTTGCTATGGAATCGATTCTGAATAGATTTGTGGGTCACAATGATCGATTCTAACATTGGAATTTGTCATCCCTACTTACAAGGATTAAAGTTTCTTTTTTAATTTTCATTACAAAAAATTTTTTTTGTTTGTTAAAGGCCTATGTTTTTGACCATTTAAATGAAATCGCAAAAAACGCGAAATTTGGGTTTTATAAAACGAAATTTGGATTTTTATATCACCATTTCTCATTACCTCTATTAATAGGGAACCTAAGTTTTGAAGGCGGGAAGGAAATTGGTTCTCTCTGGTCTCAGCACCCATAAGAATTAGCATGGTACGAAAATGTAACTCACCGTATCTTTTGACTCGCGCAAAACAAATCTAAACCAATAACATCACAAGATGCATAATTTTGTGAAGAAGATGATGGCATTCAACTTTGCTCGATGACGCGTCCTAAATTCAAACTATTATGAGTTGAATGGACCCATGTTTGCGCGCTGTCGCAAATGTACTCTGACTGAGCGGCAACCTAAGCGAGACGCAGCCACGTTGTGTGCAGCTGTGGCATCCTCGCATACCACGCGCCTGTCCATGGTTGCTAAATGTACTTCGCATTCAAGATTTTGTTGGCACATTAAAGGATATTTTATTAGTAATGTATAATCTAGTACAACCCAGTGACCTCACAGTAGCCACAAAGCAAGTCGGGTACCAAATGTTATGCTGATGCCACGGACAAAATGTATTTACGTGCTTTTTCATGAGCAGTTTGGAAGGTTTGGCAACAGTGTAAATGTAGAGTTCACTTCAACTCAAAACAAATGTCATTAATATTTGTGATAGAGCAGAGTTATGTATATCCACGCAAAGAGGAAAGATTATAGTTTCTTACAGTATGAATATAATTCCGGTCCGTGGTCGGGTTCTCGCGCTATCGCTTACAAAACATTTAGCACGGGTTAATCGCCTATACCACGCTGACCGGAGAGAACCGGACAACGCCCACTTAGGTTCCCTATTTAAAAGAAAAACAAGCACATGAGAGTGAAAATCAGTTTTAATTTTAAGCTCAAATTCAGCCTTCAGTTTTCAAAGTTTTCGACAGTTTTTACCACCTGATTATTTTCGGCTACCCGGCACCTCCACCAAAATAACGAAATTATGCATTTTTTGTGTAACGTCAATATTTTGATATTAAGTGTTTTGAGCTTACTCGCGTACAACCCGGCACCTCCACCATATGTACCAGCCAGGATTAATTTAATTTCAACTACCTACCCAGCACCTCCACCAAAACTTTGAAAAAAAAAACTTTGTTTAAAATTTTGTAACTTAATTCGCATTTAAAACAATAATTGCTAATTTCGCCACAATGTTCGCTGTATCAACAAAAATATCGCCGAAAATTCGCGAATTGGAAATTGGAACCATTCAATCACAATTCAGGTGATTCATGTGCAAACTGAATTTGAAGGGATTATTGCAACTTTTTAAAAAATCGCAAATTTCGTTCTCACCATTTTTACACATCTCTAAGTATAGGTATAATACATATTGCTACACAATATGCCAACAACATAAGGTTGGGTAAAGAGAAAGACTAAAGAGGTGTTTCCAACATTAACCTCAAAATAATAGCATACAGATAGAGGTGGGCCGGATTTATCACATCAGGTGGACGTTGCAGATCCACAATGTAAATAAACATTCAATTGATGGTAAACACACGTAAAACAAATAACCGAGGTCTCGGAACACTTTCTGGTGATCTTTCTACATACTGTCATTTAATACAGACTTAGATTTAATTCCCCCTTACAATAGAAAAAAGTAGGAACTCTCAACTCACTCTCTGGTGAGCTGTGTGAACGCAGCCGGGCCGCACACGCACGTGAAGAACTGCGACTTGGGGACGGGTTCAGAGGTGGCGTCTGGAAGGAAGGTCTTCAGGAGAGTCGGCGTCACTCGGCCTCGCAAGCCCGTCCAACTGTCGTCCGGCTCTGATAGCACGTGGCTCACAGAGAACCTAGTGGACAGAGTACGTATTAGGATTGAGGGATATGTTTGCTCAAAGCTACGTGATACATGGCTACAACTCTAGCACATCATCATATGACCGCCATTTTGACTTACACACAATGCATATTAACAATGCATATTCTGATTTCTAGTAGAGACAAGCCTCCCTTTCCATTCCTCATAGTCATCCATTTCATCTAGTTAAGACTTGAATAACTTTAAGTTAAATGCTCTCTATTCTGTTCTTTGCTAATTTGCTCTATGATCAAGTACCGCTATCAATGATTCCTAACCGATAGAGGTGCACGATGAATCAATCGTATAAAAGCTGGACGCTATCTCCTCAATATTTACTCAATATTTAATATTTATTTCAAATATTCACTTAACTGTAGTTCATTGTTGTATTCATCTATGTAATTCCTAATTAGATTTATTTTGTTGTCCTCCTTTGTAAATCAGTTTTTTAACTGAATAGGATAGACGTTAAATAAATAAAATGTTGCATTTTGTGAGAAAACCGGCTACCAGTATGTACGTATATCCACACCTGTGTTGTATCAGTACATTACATTAAAATGCTGTGTGGCTACAACAGAGTATGAGACAACAACCAAGAGAGGCATGGAAAATAGAGGAGAAAGGTGGAAACAAATGAAGAGGTGAGGCAATGCTAGTACGAGTACACTGACTAATAATTGGAGGCGTTGTGACGAGAGGAACTGATAATGGATAATATGCTCACCTGCTATCAGTATTTGCTAAATGTTCCATTTGTTCTTTCCACAGAATATCTGCTGATGTTCGGTTGAAGAACAGAAGACTCACATTTTTACTGAAAACAAAAAGAAATCAATTAATTAATAACTTAAGTAGGCCTAATCATTAATCAATCATTCATCAATCATCATTCATCAACATTACTATCACCTAGAACGGTGTAGGGTGGGCCTAAGAAGATTTCTCTGTAAACTAAAAAGAAATTATAGGTATAGTACATCAACAAATGGGTTTAATTAACAAAACTAAAAAACATTTTTAGATTTTTAGTCTTATAGGCCTACTACAAAGTTATGATGTACAGAGGCAGGCATTTGTAATGGAAAAAAACACAATCTTGTTTTTAAGGAGTAGTTTTTGCATTTTGTAGTGGAAACCATTCAGAAACTCATTTATAGTGGATAATTTTAATTTGTCTCCTTTATAATTCTAGGAAGTTTAGGACTTTGATTTTATTTTAGCTTAAGCCTAAGTCAAATAATCTCAACTAGGCAACCTTTAATATTTTAAAATCTTACATTAATTTTAAATTTAGATGTTTAAATCAAGAACATTCTATAAAATAAATCAACAATTGAAACAAATGTTGCACCGCTTGAGCAATGAGCACGTTACCACTTCCTGGTGGTCTTCTCGAGCACCCATCGCACGAGCCCCAACATGGGCGTGACCCCAGTGCCGGCCGCTACGAGGTACAAGTGCGCGCAGTCTTTCAGTACTTGGACGTTGAACGTTCCCTCGGGTCCCCCCAGCTCCACCGCGTCGTCCGTACGGAGGTCGCACAGGCGCGGACTGACGGCGCCCGTCGGGTACCCCTTGACCATGAGGCAGACGCACTCCGGGCTCCAGGTGGAGGGGGTGTGGTCAGAGTGGAGCATCGGGGGGACCGGGGTGTACATGCGCTCCACCGTCGTGCCTGCCCACAGGAGGGGGGAGAATTAGTGATTTTGATTTAATGATTTTATTTTCTTGTAACTTTGAATGATTTTATGGGGGTAAAAAAAGGAACTCTGTTCTTGCATTTTTTTCATTTACATTGAATTACCCTAAAACCCATAAATCAGGTTGTTTAAAAGTACATTTTTGATATAGGCCTAGCCTACATTTAATTTATTTATAAAAAATGAGTAAGCATCATGTAACAAGAATGTTTATGTTGTTTAAGTGTGTTCCATAATACAGTTTAAATGTTTAGTATAAAATTTATCCCACCTCCAGTCAATTTCAAAGCTAGTTAAAGTATGGTAGGCCCTAGCTTGTTGTCTAGATTAATTTGTATGGTTTACTTTTACATAGTCTGTAACCTCTTCTGCAAGAACTTACGGTTAACACTATATGTATGTGACAACACTAAAGATGCATAATTAAAAAATGATATATTATAGACTAGTATATTATACATAAATTGACATTACATTCATTCATAACAAGCTGGGAGCATGTAGAAGAGACACGATTGTGGGAGGATAGAAAGAAGTGGACAAATTTGGTGGCAAAACCCAAGCTGACCCTGCCAAAAGTAGGAAATGGCAATAGATAATGATGACGAATAAACACGGGACATATGATATAATATCAATTTTATATTAACCCCAAGTCCAAGCTGGTTAGTGACCAGATTAAATTATAACTATGTAACTGTTTTATGTTGCATCAAAGGTAGGCCCTATATTTTTTTCTTTTGAATTATTAGTATAACAAATAAGTAGGCCTAGGTAGTATAGTACCATATTTTGTATTAGTATTGGTCGTTTGAAAAGTATTATCTTTTGAAACGACGTAGGCCCTACAAACTTACGTACGGTATGCAAAACAATAAACCAGAGAAATAAATTACTAAAATGAAATGTGCCACATGTTCTATCAATCTACTTAGGTCTACTCCTGCTAAATAGCAAATAGGTAGGGTTTATTAAACATAAAAATTATATTAATATTTAATTGTGATTAAATAAATAAGGACTGCAAGAAGGATTATTGTTACCAAAAAACAGCAATACATACCTTCGATGACGTAGTGCACAAGCAGGTGATGTCCAATAGGAATTGAGTTGTAGATGTTCTCTTCGTATCTCAGTATCAGCAACTTAGAGTTGTGCGTCACTTCTATCGAATCGACAACTATTAACTTTCTAAACACATTAACTTTTGCCGGGGAGGAAACTGTGCCGTTGTCTCTAAACGGTTTCCCATATGTCGTCCATTTTGTGCTTTCTGCTTTCTTAAATTCTACTTCAACCTTTCCCATGTCGTTTATATAAACTTGACATGGCCACTTGACTTTATTGAAAAGAGTTATATGAGTGATAATAGCCCGAGACAGGATCACAACATATATCCAGAGTTCCTTGTAATGTCTTAAATGGACTAGAACTTGAGGATTTGAAACTTTTGTGTACAAAACTAAATTAACAGTATCTTCTTTCTGGTACCAATCCAATGGCAGAGCAACGGCGGTACTGTGTAGCGAAGAGATGGATTCCCTTGGTAACGGTCTCTGGAATTCGGAACTCTTTTTCGGCGTGTCGTCCGTTGCGAAAAGAGTTTTGATGTCGACATCGCTCGCGTGAGACAAGGGGCCCACAATGCACTTCTGAAGGATGGAGCTGAAGTTTACGTATGCGTGTATCTAACAAAGAAACAATGAAGATATGAACACAAACACATATTTGTAGTTTGCACTTAAAAAGGGGTATTTAACCGCTAAACTCAAAAAAAATATTTCATTCAGGCTAACTAGTGATGAATTTAGCAATTGACAGAAAAATTATTGGGGCCACCATGACCAACCAAAAAATTGCCAAACATGACATTTTTCGAGCTAGGTCCCATCGGCAAAAATCTCCCATAAGAAATAACATGGGGACGATCTTTATGCCCCGTGACCTTGGTGGATTTTGATCCAAAAAAATATTGGCCATTATTGACGTACTCTTTAGCCTTTTCTGTAAATTATCTATATTTTATTTTGTAATTTGGGCAAGTAGTTCGGTCAAAATATGCTGATTACCAAGATGGGGTGTGATTTTGGAATGCATATTTTTATTTTTGCGTGTTTGAGGGTATATTTAAGCACAGTTTCAAGACACGATGTAACAAAGGGGCATTTTAGATTGGTACTATGCTCTAGTATATATGTGGACCAAAAAAGAACAGCAAGTTAAAGCCAATTTAAGAAATTTCCCAAAACACCAATTTTTGCAAATTTCTGGATAAAAAAAAATAAAAAAATTGTGTTAAATCACAGTTACAAGATATAATTTTTTAAATGGTCATTTTAGTGTAGTATTGTGCTATAGATCACGTGGTAAAAAAATATTTTTTTGGGTTTTTAGCCCCTTTAAATAATATTGCATTCAAAATAAATATATTTAAGTTGCGTCTTTGCGAAAGCGCTACTAGATCTTTACAGATGAACTCGGTCATCTCATTTACAAGCAAATGGTAGATTAACCAGTCATGTTACTGTGATTCGTATACATTGTTTCAGCTAGGTGAGAATTTTTTAGGATAATGAAGCAAGTAGTAATGTAAGTATTTAGTAATAAGCAAGTAGTAGCAAGTAGTTTAGTATTTGCAAGGCTTCTATTAACTTCTATTCATTCATGATATGAATGTTCTATTAAATGATTATTTAAATAGAACACTCTTGCCTGTATTTCATTTATCTCTTAGTAACTCTCATTTCTCATTTGCCCTTCCAACTTTCAAATACCTACTACTTTCTTAGTGTCTAATATAGTATCAAGTATCAACTGTGGAGACCTTAAACATTCTTTGGTAACCCCACATATCAATCACTTTCAACCTGTAATATTCAGTGTGTCATTTCCGTATATTGCAATGGTCGAATCCACACATATTTCCACCAAACTTCAACCTGATTAAAGAATTCCTATGTTCATAAACTAGAAGAAAACATCATGTTTGACATAGTATTTCTTTTAAGATTGCATTGTGAAAAAGATAGTTAAATACTAACACTAAGGCTACAATCATTTGTCTTTGCCGTTAAAGTGTCTTTAAACTACCTACCTACTAGTACAATCATTTGGAATGCAAGTTTTTTTAACTAACCTTGTCAAATATTTCTGTGGCATCTCGCCCGGCCCCCTCCATCAGTTTCTCCTGGCCACCAGGGTGGAAGTCCATATAGTGAGTCACATTGTAGACGGTACCTAGAAACAAATACAAACTAATTGCACCGAGTCGTGCGCATAGAAGAAACAGATTTGAAATTCTTAAGATATCATACATATATAGGCCTACATAGACGGTAATGGTTTGGAGTTTTGGATGCCTAAACATTTAAGAAGATTCTGCTCATGAGAAAGACTGACAAGGAATATGTGTGATTGTGGATAGCAGGAATGTGGCTGAGAGGTGGACCACACAAGAGCAGGAAGGAGACTGTAGAGGAAGTAGGTAAGAATGTTTATTCTCCTTATAAATTCAGAACAAGAATTAAATCATATCTCCTGCTAGATGTAAGAAGAATAAACCCTTCAAAAGAGAAGCAAGCTTATGGAGATTGTGAATAGAGATTTATAAAGGCTAAAATGATGAAACAATACAAATAAACGATCAAGCTATAAAATTTTCAAATTGTGTCCAGTGATCCATAGTGTTGAGGCGAAAGTGCCAAAGTATATGACTCAACGAGACGGGTTCCAATCCTACGTAAGGAATTCTTGTAATTATCCTTTATCTTTCAGGCGCGGTGGTTGACCACCAACTAGCTGATTTTGTGTCCTTTAATGCATGGTGGTTAACAACAACAACCACCATTCTATGGAAAACAGACTTCCCTCCATAATACAGTTTTCCCCCAAACGTATGCAGTGCCTGACAGAGATTTTATGGACAATACAAAATAGCAAAGTGTAAGAATATGATAAAAAATAGGGTGTTTTTTTAAATGTCTCAGAACTTTGGTTAGTTCGTAACTCGAGATAGAGTTGAGACAATTAAAACCCAAATTTAAGCAAGAGGAAAAAAGACGATTTTTTTAAATTTTACTCAAAAAATTCGTCACTGCTAATTTTGAATTTACAACTACGTATTCCAAAATTTTGACCAAAAACGAAAAAAAACTACTGAAATTATTTTTTAAAAAAAGAGGAATTTTATCAAATGAATGACTTGAGAAAAAAATTAACTATTTAAAGTCGTGCAACAAAGAGTTTGTAACGTTACAGCCCTACCCCTTGTATTTTTATATTTTTCACTGTTTTTAAATCTATCTATGTATTTCATGTCATGTGGAACTTTCAATATTTTCAAGGCCTTAAGTCCTATTTTTCTAACAAGTGTTCAAGCCAGTGTGAACATGCATCTAGGCATGCAAAGGCCAACCTTAGGGTTGAGGTGCTGGAATGTGAAGTTGTGGAGCCGAGGCTCATGTTTTTGGTTTCGGGGTTTACCAGAGTGGCCTCAGAAAAGTGCGTCACACCATGTAACTACGGAACGTCTGGAAAAAGTGAGTTGGCTTCAACTTTCGACGGCAGCGAGCAAGGGCTTGAGGCATGCGGCAAGCCTAAATTGGCAACGTTGGTGACAAAACCAACGGAAAGTGTATTTTTGTGAAAGTTGTAGTCGTACGAATCGCGAACCCAGAACGACCCGCGGAAGTTGAATCAAGAAAGAAGATGACCAAGGCAGTGTCCAGAGAGTACACACGTGACCGGATGGCGGGCCCCGAGCAGAAACCCCCGGACGGGCGAGGCAGGCAGGAACATTCACTCGATCACAGTTGGGGTCACGCTTTGGAACGGAACGGTCGAGGCAGAGGGTGCACGTTGTATTTGTGAAGTGCCAGCGTGGTGTACCACCCTGCGAGAGCCAGCAGGTCGTGGAGCCTCCGTACTATCCAAGATGGCCGACTAGGGCTAGGGAGTTGGCCTTTTTCTAACCTCTTTTATTTTTCGTTGAATTTGAAACTTAATTCGCGATAGAATGCCGACGCGTTTTTGGTTGTACCTATGTAAAGGGGAACCGACAACAGTACGTCTAACCAATGACGACCGGCGAAAATGACCGTGCACGGTTAATTTCTAAACAACTACAGACGTTGCGAGGGAGCATGAGCTCACAATCACGTTTACAGTTCCTGTCTTCGGATTGCTTTGCGGTGTCTGAGATTTAGGGTGCACGTGTTAGTGCAATATAAAGATAAGACCACGTGTTGAGTAACACCACGGCTTGCTAGACCAAGGGCATCTCTCCCTCTACGAGAACATCTGGGGCTGTTGGTAAGCTAGATTAAAAAAATCTGGGCGAGAGTAGCCCGAGAAGGAAGCAGTAGGACGCCAGGTCGCGCGTCGCCACTGGACGCCTTCCCCGTAGGATAGGCCTACCTACGCGCCGGAGCGCGTCGACGCTTGCAGCCACATCATTCCCCCCCCCCTTTCGCTCAGACAAAGGAACAGGATCGGATTTGGAGTGGGACAGAGAGGACTTGGATGAGTAGACGTTGGTGTTTTGCTTGTATTTTTATGGTAACCTGGTATCTCATGTATGTATTTTCTTTTGCCTAAATTCGGATCCGATTGCTAACTTCACATTGAAACCTAACTTCATTGTTGTAACTTAAATTCATGTTGAATCAGTAAAGTCCAACTAAAGTTACAACGCTTTTCACTTCATAGTGCATGTTTGCCTGTTTTCCCTCAAAACTCATTAGAGTCAGTGTTCTTTGCTAGGACCCATCAGTCCACCCCACGCGATTCTCGGGTGGTTGACTTCACTTGCAGCCAGCAGTGCCTGGGCCCCAGAAACGAGCGTGGATGAGCGGTTATCAGCGACGCGCGTGGACTCACACTAGCGTGCCTTGATAAGGTGGGTTCTCTACCCCCAGTGGGTAGTGTACTGGACCGTGCTGGGTTTGCACTGTCGGTACACTTGGTGTTGTGTTTTGGTGTTTGTGGTGTTGTTGTGTTTTCGATTGCATTTTGTGTCTCTCGGTTCATGTTAGTCTCATCTCTCCGCGAGGCTTTAAGCTTAGGCAGGTTGTCGAGTCAGGCATAGAGGTAGGACGGAGTGACCTTACCTACACACCCCCGACCTAAAAGTGACTCCAGTTGGAGAGTCACGAGTGAATCACACTCTGGCTGCTGGTCGGGTTCCTTGGGCAAGGTGGTGCGACGTTTAAAATGGTTGCGACTGGGGAACTTCATAGGTGCGGTAAGAACACGTAGGACGTAAAGCACGTTGTTGCGAAGTCACAAAGTGGCGTCCGAACGTGCGGGGCTCGAGTTGTCACCACGTCCCAGAGGCGTACAGATTAGGTTGTTGGGACCACTTTGGACGGTGAAGTCACAAAGTGGCGCCCCAACGACGGGCACGTTTCACCCACGAACCGAGACGATTAGGACGGGAGCATGGATAGTCACCACGACGCGAGAGTAGATCACGCTAGGCCGCGAATCGAGTGTTCATCAGCGGACAAGATGGCGGACAGCCGCCAAATCGAGGGTAGCAACAACGTAGAGGTACCGGCCATGTTTGTTAGAACCAGGAGTGGTGTTATGTACGCGAAACGGAGCAGGCGAAACAGGAAGTGTTAGGGACTGTTCCTTCAATGGCGAATCGTCAGGCGCAGAAAGGAAACCGGAGAGTGACGACCACGGTGGAAGTCTGAGGAACGAGAGCATGGAGACCGAGCCTAGGGGCGTTTCTCGAGGGCACGACTACGTCACCGAAAGGCGCGAACTAGGGAAAACCTAGACAGGTGTGCGCGGAGCAGACGACATGCTACAAGGAGTGACTTGGCGGGCTTTTCGCGATGCTGGAAGCAAGTTGGAAGCGATGAGAGCGAAGGCGCGAGAGAGGAGGTTACGCGGAAAGGCGGGACGCGGAGCGCGAGGCGCGTTGGACAGAGAGAGGACAGGCAAGTGGAAGGTTACGAGCAGCGAGCGGGGAAAGAGAGACAGGCTAGGACCGATGATGGAAATGGTGAGCTGCAGCCAAAAGAGAGCGCAAGACAATCTGTTGACACGGACGGCCGTCCTCCCTATAAAAAGATTAGCCAGGTGGCGGGGATGGCACAATCGGTGACAGAAGTAGGGGAAACTGTTCAAAAGCCGAGCTAGAGGCAAATCTAACGCCACGATCGTGGACAGGTTGATTGAATGTGAAGCGTGGGGGCGAGACGCCACCACCGAAACGCGCGACGTCACCACCGAAACGCGCGACGCCGTAGCAAGCCTAAGTGGCAAAACGTCTTGATGTTGACGGAGCAGCTGGCAACGAGCGCAGCCATGGTCGCGGACTTAGAGCGCGAGGGGGGGCGAAGAGCGCAGCGGCGAGAGAGCGAAGGCGAGGAGAGAAAGAGAGAGGCGCGCGTCGCCGACGGTACCGAACGAACGGTGGACTGATATGAGAGTCGAGAGCGCATCGGGGGTAAATCGAG
Source organism: Sweltsa coloradensis (assembly GCA_024449915.1). Lineage (NCBI taxonomy): Eukaryota > Metazoa > Arthropoda > Insecta > Plecoptera > Chloroperlidae > Sweltsa > Sweltsa coloradensis. The sequence continues at coordinate 290,606 of JAMZAV010000950.1, forward strand.
ATGTCCGGAAAGTGCTTATCGAAGCGAGGCGTAGCAAGACGTATGGTACGGTAGCGCCGAAATCAAAGAAAGCACCTGGAGGGATTGGTACCGGACCACAAAGAAAGTGTGGCGACGTGTTGTACACCGACATAAACACAACTTCAAAGTTGTTCATGTTGGACCGGGAGGGCAGGGGCCGTGTCGGCACAGCTGGACCCGAGCGCCACTGAAGGTGGCTAATGACAGTAGTGTTGGAAAGAAGACAGAAGACACGTGCTGTGTGGGTGTCAGGCCGCACTAAAACACTGGACAGTGGTCGGAGTAGCCAAACCCGGAGGATGAGAGAACGGAAAATTTTAAGATTTTCACACAGAAGCGAGATGAAAATGAAATGTGCATTTCCGACTCACTGCCCGGCGTCTCAAAAGTAGACTCATGAAGAGATCGCGGCACAAAATCGGCCAGACAATAGCCAGGACAACAACCCGACTGGTTAGCCAAGAGAGAGCTCTAGGGTAGGAAAACCGGAATCTATGTCAAGAAGGCCTAGAGGATCCACAGATCGCGGAATAGTTTCTAGCTGTCTAGTAGTTTTAGTAAGTTGCAGTCAGGCGTCTCCGAGCAGGGAAGACTGGGGGTGTCCTCCCCCACATCCCGGAACACAAGCGAGAGAGAGCTTGGAGGGTAGACCCGGACCTAAGCGGCAAGAAGGCTAAGTGCTCACTAGGATCACGGAGGAGTGACTTGTTTTATAATTGCAATATCTTAGAATAGATATGTAAAGTGACCCTTTATACGGGACTACACGCCAGTGACCATAGCTGGGTTAATATGCCCTTTGAGCTGACCAAGGAGCACGGGTACCGTAAGAGTTGCGTACGTTAAGTACGTCGGCGAGTTGTTAAAAACGTGCTGAAGCAACTGTCAGGTCACCCGGCCACTAGTTACAAGTGAACTAGGCTGCACGGGTTGTCAAGTGGCAACACGGGCGATAAAGTGGCAAGGGGATGCAGAGGACACCCAGGCGAATAGTGGCCGCGTACTAGGTGTTACGCTCAGAAGGACAATGTTGCAGTGTACAGAGTAACACCAAGGGCAACGTGAAGGGACGTGTACAATGCTAGTTACCTCAGAAGTATGTACAGAAGTCCGACGCGTAGTGAGCGTTCGTTAGTAAGAATAGCGTATAGTGCAGTGAAAAAAGATGTAGGCGCGTGAGTTGACAGGAGGATGATCGAACCCCGGACCGCGACGTCAAGCTCGTGCGTGACGCATCGAGAGAGGGAGAGCGGCTTGGGTTAGAGCGACGAGAGCCAATCACGAAACGGGTAGAGCGAGAGAGCGACGCTGGAGCAGCAGTCACCAAAGTAGAGCCTTCGCTGATGGCGATAGAGTCAGGCAGTCGATCGACGAGGAGAGGTAGACCAGCGCGGGTCAATGACCGGAGTTCGCCGAATGGCAACGCAGCGACATGCACCCCTGAGCGAAGAAGAGTTTGCTCGACGCAGAGACACACGAAGTAAGACGTGGAGGACTTTTGGGACTACGCCTGCGAGGCAAATGCAGTTGTCCACCAGTCGGAGGACGCGGACAAGACTGGAGTAGCTACGCGTACATGAAGTTGGAGACCGGGCGCCACCGTGGATAGGGGTCATGGGGTCACTTGTGCGTTGTTAGAAACAGTTCCCCCACCAGGGCGAGGTTCCTGGTGGCTGTATGTTTGCGGGGGGAGAGAGAGAGGGGGAGAGGGGGACACAAGGAGTGGACACCTTTCCGAAAGTCCAGCGCGAGTCGCTGAGCCGTGCCTTGATGTCGTTGAGAGTCCTGTGTGGACCGTTGGAGTACGTAGCGTGTTGTTGTTGTTGGGCTTACCACCCTGCGCCGCTATAGTTTGGGTTATCAATGTTAGGCAAGTTTAGTTCCACGCGTGTAAAGTGTTTGTTTTTTTTGGTGTGTAGTCAAAGTAAGACTTCCCTGAGTTAGAGAACTCTTTGGTGTGTGTGACGCGAAGTTTTATTTGCGCTTGGTCGACTCTTTTAAGTAGGTTTTCGGTGGACAACCAACGGGTTGACGGACTTAGTGGCGGCTTGATAGTTTGAGTTGTGCCTGTGGGCGTTTCTCGAGACTGGACCGTTGTCCCTCGATTGAGTAACAGTCATGTTACGCGGTAGTTTGGTTCCCTGGGACAGTGGTTTGGTCTGTGTTTGTCAGGCAAGTTTGTTTTGTAACTGTAATTGTAATTAGCCTGCGTGCGTGTAGGCTCAGAGAAGGTTTTTAAAGGCAATCTGCAGCAACCTAAGTGTAATTGTAATTCGTCGTTGAGTTTTAAGTAGCGCATGCGGAGCGTCTGTGTACGTGTGGTAGAAGTCCGTCTAGTGCCGACGTGAGTGTTTCGATGTACTTCCTACGTGGAATGCGTTGTAGTGTTTGTGAACAGTGTTCACCGTTGCCCCGTAAAGAAAAGCAGCTACACCAGTAGCTGCGTACGATCGCAGGAAACGTTTTGTGAAGAAGACAGCGTCCGGGACGCCCCCCCCCCCCCTGATCGCGAGTCGGGAGGAGTGGAAATCGGCGTTCCACGACCAGTAATACGAGCTAGGTTCAGTCCGGTCCAGCTGAGGAGTGGGCGTAGAGCCTAGAGACGAAGAGAGGGCGAGCGTACGGGACCAGGGTTTTGTACTGACAGAGAGGCGTGGCACGGTCAGGCGTGCTGGTAGACGTCGGCTGTCGCTGCGAGCGCACAGGATGGGGAAGGGGCGTTGGGCGCTCGGCCTTCCGCACTACTTGGAGGTAGACGGAGAGGCGTAGTGGAGCAGGTGATGACAGGGGTATCCTTGAGACACCTCGGGAACGACTATAGGTTGTGTTGCACTAGCGTCGGGGGGGTGGTTGGACCCTGGAGTTTTTAAGCGTTAGTTTAACTGCTAGGGTTTCCGTTTTCTTTGTGTTGTTAGTCAAACAATTTATAATTTTGTAAAGTCATTTTGAAGTTCCCATGAGGAACATGGTAGATCTCCCTTAAGTGTTTTATTTGCTGAGTGCGAAGAGTTGCGATTGTGTGACGCACCAGAAGCTGTGGCACTGGGAATTGTGAAAAATGTCTCAATTATTGCCAGGCATGTGCGGCATGATTTTGTGTGTGTTACTACATGGCAAACTTTGAGGTCACTGGGTGAGCGTCAAGATGTCATGAGAAGTTAGGGGGGTCACTGTAACGTTACAGCCCTCCCTTGTATTTTTATATTTTCACTGTTTTAAATCTATCTATGTATATAATATCATGTGGAACTTCAAATAATTTTCAAGGCCTTAAGTCATATTTTCTAACAAGGTTCAAGCCAGTCTGGGAATAGCTATAGGCATGGCCAAAGGCACAACGGCTAGGGTTGAAGGCGGGGAATGGAAGTGTGGAGCCGAGGCTCAGTTTTTGGTTTGGGTTTACCAGAGTGGCCTAGAAGTGACGCGTACCCCCATGTTAAATACGGAAGTCCTGGAAAAGTGCGTGGTTCAAACTTCGGTCTTTTCTTTTTTTCTCAACGGCACAGCGAGCAAGGTTTGAGGAATGCGGAAGCATAAATGGCAACGTGGTGACAAAACAACGGAATGTGTATTTTTGTGAAGTTTTTAGTCGACGAAATCGCAGAAACCCGAAACGAACCGCGGAAGTTAAATCAAGGAAGGACCTGACCAATGGCAGTGGTGCCACGAGAGACACACGTGACCGGATGGCGATGGCCGAGCAGAAACCCCGACGAGGCGAGGCAGGCAGGAACATCACCTCGATCACAGTGGGTCACGCTTGGAACGGACGGTCGAGTCCGAGGCTAGGGTGCACGTCATGTGAGTGCCAGCGTGGTGTTCCACCTGCGAGAGCCAGCATGGTCGTAGGACCTCCGTCTATCACGGAGTGGCCGACTAGGGCTAGGGAGTTCGGTCTTTTTCTAACCTCTTTTATTTTTGTTGAAACTTATTCGGAAGAATACGACGCGTTTTTGGTGTACCCGATGTAAAGGGGAACCGACAAAACAGTACGTCTCCCAATGACGACCCGGCGAAGGAGTGCCGTAATTTCTAAACAATACGAGTTGCGGGGGGAGCATGAGCTCACATCAAACGTTTTCAGTTCCTGTTTCGGATTGGCTTTTTGCGGTGTCGAGATATGGTGCAAGTGTTCGTGCCAATAAAAGTAATAAGACCACGTGTGTGAGTAAACACCCACGAGCTAGAACCAAGGGCATCTCTCCCTCTACGAGAAAATTTGGGGCTGTGGTAAGCTAGAATTAAACATTCTGGGCGGAGTAGCCGAGAAGGAAGCTAGTAGGACGCCAGGTCCGCGTCCGCCACTGGACGCCTTCCACGTAGGTAGGCCCTTACCTACGCGCCGGAGCGCATCGACGCTTGCAGCCACACATTTCCCCCCCCCCCCCTCTTCGCCAAGACCAAGGAAAGGATCGGAGTGGAGTGGGACAGAGAGGACTTGGATGAGTAGAGCTTTGGTGTTTGCTTGTCATTTTATTGTAACCCTGGTATCTCATGTATGTATTTTTCTTTTGCCTAAATCGGATCCGGATTGCTTAACTTCACTGAAAACCTAAACTTCATTGTTTGTAAATTAAATTCATGTTGAATCAGTAAAGTCCATAAAGTACACAGCTTTTTCACTGCATAGTGCATGGTTGCCCCCTGTTTCCCTCAACTCATAGCGTAGTGTTTTTCGCTAGGACCTCAAGTCCACACCACGCCGCTTCTCGGGTGGTTTGACTCACTTTCAGCAGCAGTGCTGCGGGGCCCCAGAACGAGCGTGAGCGGTATCAGCGACGGCGTGGCCTCAACCACTAGCGTGGCCTGATAAGGTGGCGTTCTATACCCCCAGTGGGTAGTGTACTGGACCGTGCTGGGTTGCACTGTCGGTACACTCTGGTTGTTGTGTTTTTTGGTGTTTGTGGTGTTGTTGTGTTTTCGATTTGCATTTTGTGTCTCTCGGTTCATGTTAGTCTCATCTCTCCGCGAGCTAAGCTTAGGGCAGGTTGGCGAGTCAGGCATAGAGGTAGGACGGGTGACCTTCACCTACACCACCCCCGACCTAAAGTGACTCCAGTTGGAGAGTCACGAGTGAATCACACTCTGGCGCTGGTCGGGTCCTTCGGGCAAGGTGGTGTCGGTAAAAGGTTGCGACGTGACTTCATAGGTGGGTTAGACAACGTAGGACGTAGCACGGTGGTTGTGAAGTCACAAAGTGGCGCCCAACGTGCGGGGCTCGAGTTGTCACCACGTCCCGAGGTGTACAGATTAGGTTGTTGGGCCCACTTTGGACGCGAAGTCACAAGTTATACCCTTAACTATCAGGACTCATTGTTTACAACAACCTATTATAGACTCTAAGCAGCTTTCTCTATCCTGCTCCATAAAACTGTTTATGTAATAATTGCTTATCACGCAAGGCCTTCATAGGTTTGACCAGTATAATTATATAATAGGAAATCATCCTAAGGCATGTTAAATGATCCATCAACGTCCAATTAAGTTGTCTCTTAATACCAATCTGTAACCTACTGACTCTTATTTACCCCTTATGGCGAGCCAACAGTCGGCCTGCGTGTTGTGTGTGGCCAGCTCTGCCGGAGTAACGCGACGAGTGACACCCCCGACGCCCGTCAAATCTTTGCCCGAGTGTCCTAGTCGGATCCAGTCCATGAGAGAGTGTCCAGGCTGCAGCGCCACTTTGTTGCGAGGATTGCCTGCAAGCGAGAAACAACAATAGAAATAATGATGACAAAGATGAAATTCTTAAGGATGAAATAACCTTTTTGAACTGAAACTTGAGGCATTAGTGATTTGTGTAAGCTAACTTTTAACAAGCACAAAAATCAAAGGAAAAATGAAATTGAGAAATCTGTAGCCTATCTTTGATCTGCCATGGTTTTATGTAAGAAAAATATAAGGTGAAATTTGTAACTATATTTTTTTGTTTATATCCTCCCTCTCTGTCCACTGGACAAAACAACCAAAATAACAAAACTAATTCAACAAGTTTTTCAGGGGACCTTCGAAATCTCTAAACTTACATCACATGTCATACCTTTGTCAACGAGTATCAGCAATTACCCATTTTTTTCTCTTTTAAGGTAGAAGAAGATGACTCGATAAAACAATCAATGCTCATCCATCCTTTAACATAATATTTGATGTATGCTGTTTATTGGATGAACAAAGCGAAGACTTTAATTTCACTGATTCCTAAAAAATTTTAGCTCGGGTGTATATTTGTTTGTTTTTTTGTTGTTTTTTCTGTCTGTTTGTTCGCACTCTACCGGGCAAACGACATATGCGATCTTGATGAAAATTTGGTGGGGACCTTCTAAATCTCTAAACTTAGACTTGCCAGGTTTTTGGGTACAATCGAAGAAATATTTCTCATGAATATCGTACTTTTACGATTTTTTTTCGATTTTTAGTGCGATATTTTCGTGACATTTGGGCCGATTCTGACCAAGCGGGTGGGGCTACAACGTTCATATTTTACATGGACATTAAGGTTATGGAGATATAGTACCTTTTGAAAGAAAAAGTTGGAAAAGTTAGCCAGAATCCATAGAAATAAAGGTTTTAACATAATTTTTTGAGGTATATAATAACTTATTAACAAGTAACAATAGAAATTTGACAACAATCACCTACAATGCGTTCAAAAAGCACTTGCAAAAGTAAAGAGATCCCACGCAAACTAAAAACTTACAAAAAAGCTCATCCATCAACGCGACTAAAAAAGCGTTCGCAAAGCGGTCTAGTAAAATTACAACAACAATGGAGGATATCCGCTATATATACAGTAAATGATAACATATTTTTGGATGAGCAAAGCGAAGACTTCAATTTCACTGACCCCCCAAAAACATTTAGCTCAGAAGTTTTTTTTTTTTTTTTTGGGGGGGGGGGGTGGTATTTTTGTCTGTTTGTTCGTGCTCTATTGGGCAAATGTCATATGCGATTTCGATGAATATTTGAGGGGACCTTCGAAATCTCTGAACTAGACTAGCCACGTTTTTTGGTACAATCGATCAAATATTTCTTATGATGATCGTCTTTTAACGATTGTTTTCGATTTTCAATGAGATAATTTCGTGATATTTGGCAAACGTCTAATCCGATCTTGATGAAACTTTATGGGAACGTTTAAAATCACTAAAATAAAAATGTTATGATTTTAGAGACATTTGAAGAAATATTCTTCATAGAAATCGTACTTTTACGATTTTTCATTGCACATATATATTTTTAAAAAAAAAGCTCATCCATCAACGCGACTGAAAAAAGTGTTCGCGAAGCAGCCTAGTAAATGTATTAATCAATTACAATGCTCGTACTATCCAGTCTGCCTGTACCTCTACTTATAAAACATTTAGAACGATCTAGGTTCGATTCCCACTAGGGTTCAACATAGAATGTGCAATCACTTCACAGCCACAACGCTTGTTAGCATTAATTTTATATAAATGGCAGTACAACGTCTTTTCTACGTATATTTAATGAATTTTCTACATTACAGTATATAATCGCATGTTTCAAATCAGTTGTCTAGTGCTGTCCTTGTTCTGCTACTACTAAGTACTACTACGCCGAGTCTACGAGGAGCGCCACGCGAGAGTACCCACCCCACCCTCATTACTCCTAGGTAATGACACAACAAATCACGTGACACCCCACGTGACATGACGTCACAACACCTACCTAGTGAGGCGTCTTCGGTCGGCGACAGCTCCGTACCGTCCTCCGCCTTGTTTACACAACAAGAGCAGCACCATTGCATCTCTACTACCGCACCTACTCTACGACTGACATTACTCTCCCTCTCCTTGCACGATCAATAAAAACCTGTATCTTCCTTCCTTCCGCCCGGCCCGGCCCGGTCGGCCTGGACAGCTGGTCACGTGACCACTTGGCGGGAACCTACGTCGTCGCGCCCTCACACGGTGGAACCATGGAGGGAGTTATAAATAGTAACCTTCCACCGACAGTGTTGGCTCGGGCGCTAAACGCTCGACTCTGATTCGGGAGATCCCGGGTTCGAATCCCGTCGAGACCGGCAATCCTGACTGAAGGTTTTTTCCGAGGTTTCCCTCAATCGTTAAGGCGAATGTAAGAAATTGAGTCCTCTTTAACAGCCCTCGGACATCCCTTCACAATTTCCTATTCACATCCTAGTTCACCTGAAGAGGGGCTAATTGCACCCTATAACAGGCTTCCCACGATAAAATTAAAAAAAAAAAAATTAGTAACCTTCCTAGATTCCGAGCACCGTCCAAGTACTACAACACTCAACTTAACTTAAGGCTATTCCACCGCGTTTTTCTATTTTCCAAATTATGCCACCAAGTCAAAACATAGTTAATGTCTTTCAAACCTGGCTATTTTAGAAAATCAAAAATATTTTTTTCAAATTTTTCTGATCCGGTACACGGCCAATATCGCCACCTCAAAATAATTTTCAACTTCAATTCGCCAAGGCACACCATTCAACGTAGGGTGTTGTGTTTTTTGTGACATTAATTTTCAACTGTTTTTCTATGAACTGACTGAGAGAAAACAGATTTATTTTAACAATTGTCTTTCCTGCGAATTTTTCGTTTGGCGGTACAAATTGGTAAAAAATACCGCAAAACGAAAAAAATCACGGGAAAGACAATTGTTAAAATAAATCTGTTTTCTCTCAGTCAGTCCATAGAAAAACAGTTGAAAATTAATGTCACTAAAACACAACACCCTACGTTGAATGGTGTGCCTTGGCGAATTGAAGTTGGAAATTATTTTGAAATGGCTATATTGGCCGTGTACCGGATCAGAAAAATTTGAATAAAATGTTTTTGATTTCCTAAAATAGCCATGTTTCAAAGCCATTCACTATATTTTGACTTAGTAGCATATTTTGGAAAATAGAAAAACGCGGTGGAATAGCCTTAACGACGATCCAATAAAAAGTGTAATTAAAACGCACTTCTTGCCATAAATTAATATTTGATGGTAGGCCTATTAGAGCAAATTCTTTATTATATGCAAAACCATCTCAGCGGGCGGGGTATCGAACCCAGGTCTCCCGATTGCCGGTATGGTGCTTTATCCCTTTGCCACCGAGACGGTTAGCTTAATAACCTCTGAGTTGTTGTTGCATTTTGGAACAGTACTGCAATGAATGAAATTTAGAAATTCAGGTCGAAATTTGAATTGGATCCAACCCAATTCAGAGCAAGGGGTTGTACTGAAGAGTGAGGAGTGAATTGGACCGTGTGGAATTGGATTAGCCCAAGTATTGCCCCCCTGCCTGACCCGCGAGGGCGGAACGGTCGATAGGACGCTAGAGTCGGATAAGTTTGCTAATTATTAATTCCAGTCGAAAGAGAGAGAGAGAGATTTCATGTTGGTGCAACCACGGTTACCTTTCTACACGCGACAAACGATCAGGTGTAAATAATACATTGACAGAGGGGCGTAGCTAGGGGGGGGTCAGGGTGTCCGATCCCTCCCCGAAATCAGAAGGGTTATAGCACCATGTAGGCCTACTAGTGTGTGGCATACATTATGTAGGCCCTACATATGGTAAAATTTTGTAAACTGACAGTATGTGGATCTTCACAATTTTATAAATTATCGTCAAAAGCGCACTAAAAACTAGTCAAATGTCACTATTCCAATGATAAAAGTAAAACAATCTGGGCCTATGCGCCCCAAACCTGCATTAGTTGAGGCCATCCCCCCAAACCCCCATTGTATCAGGGTTCCTGAAATTATAATTTCGTATGAAATTCTACAAATGAAATGTCTGTATATATAAACACCAAAATTCATACCCCCCCCCAAATCAACATCCTGGCTACGCCCCTTTACTTTAGTAATCTTGCCGACGTAGCCTATTTAGGGCTCTTCTTTATACCGGTCTCGAGCTTCATTTCACAATCGATGGGGTTGAATGATGATGAACGTGATTGTCAACTATCATGGATTACGTGGCTCTTGAATTTAATTTTACCAGTGAAAGGCATCTAGTTAATGGGTTTTTATTTTATTTTTCAAAATGCCCGAATTAAGAGGAGCGAGATAATTACGTGTAACGCCCCTGCTAGCTCTCAAAAAGTTTAAGGACTTTCTTGAAGTTAATTAAAACGTTTTTGAAAGATTTTCTTCTCCCTCGTTTATAATGAACACGACACGCAAAAAGATCGTTTAATAGTAGGCCGATATTTTCTCAAACAAGAGTTTAAAAAAATAAAAAAGTAGGTTTGACTAAACAATTAATATCATTAAAACTGTTTATCTTACCACTTCAGCCTGGTGTACAGTTCACATCAGTTGTTTCAATTTCAATTTCATCAAATTCAGTCAGGACTGATCTTGATTCTTGAATTTCATTAAACAAACGATGACGTAGATAATAGCAAAGCACTGTTGAATGCAATTAACTACACAAAACAGTGAGAAACCGATACAGAAATCCAAGTATTATCCGGGATTCGAACCCGCGTCCAACGCACCGGACCCGCGCCTCAACTCAATTCCACTACTTCAGGTCGGATGTTCTAAGAAGCTATGTCGTCGAAACCGAGGACTAAAAGAGTTTTTGTGTACACATGCAACACAATACAAACTTACCTGTGGGATGTAATAGCACCAATTGGGGAATACATTAGCTGATAGCTTCAGAAGAAAACGACCACATTGCCTGCTTCTGTAACAGCTCCATTTTACGATCGATGGCATAATACGTTTATTGTTTGCTGCATGACAAGTATTCTACGAAGTTGCACGTGTTGCTTAAATCTCATTATTATTATTATTGTTATTTGTTTTAGGGTGAAGATAATTCGCGTTCTCTTGTCAACAGTGCATTAAAACATTTCTCCTAGCAACGATTTGCGATCAATTCGTTTTTCTCGAGGTAACTTTTGCATGATATTTGGCAGTATTTTAATCTCACATATGCTTGTAACTCTACTAAGTAGCCAATGTTTTACATATCCTTTATCAGAGCCTGCATAATCCATTAATATCATGCAAGACTATAAGTCATTATAAGTAATTGATTACCTATTACCGTGGCATTGTACATGACGATCGAACCATGAACAACCATTAAACTTACGTTACGAGCCCCCCGGGCCTCCCTGGATACGCCACTGGCAATCATCATTCCACCCCTTGCCCTTCCCATCCTTCTCCCCTCTCTCCTTGATACATGCCTTACAGAACCTCCCGCTTCCTAGGCTGCAAGGACGATTTTCAGCCAGTATTATTATGATTTGAAACAATTTCAGAGCATAAAGCATAGGCCTACTATTATATTTCACAACCTAACACCTCATACATTTAACGGCTGAAAAATATAATTGACACGTTCTCTTGATATCCACCCTAGATTACAAACAATTTTACCCTCATCTGAAATTGAATAAAATATCACCATTGACCCGGCACCTCCACCATTCACTCTCGTCCGACATTGAATTAAACATCAACATCGACCCCGCACCTCCAACATTTACTATCGTCTGACATCTAGGGCGACGGTCGTTCGCCCGCAGCCAAGCGCACGCGACTGCTTAACGACTATCCGAGTTGGGGGGGGGGTTCAGCTATCTGCACACGCCGCCCCGAAAGATTTACAATCTTGAAACTCGGTATATGACCTGATATGTGGTCCATGACCTACCAAAAAAAAATCAGACCGATCCGATAACAAAAAAAGTGTGTAAAAAAAAAGTACCTCAACATAGTTGAAAACCTTCCGGCTGGCTGGGTGGGTGGGTGGCTAGCTGGTTGGCCGGGGGATTCTGACTGAGAGGAATAAGAGCCTACAGAGAAAACGGTACATCTTAGAACTATGAAACTTGGACCACACTTAGATGTACCTCAGACGCCAGATACTTGTGCTTTCAAAACAAAAATCGGGTACCCAACAGGGACGAGAAATAGAATTTTGGATAATAATGAAAACACGTAATTACTAAGGCGTGGTAATTTGTACAAACTTGAAATTAACATGCTCTTAACCATAACAAATAAATGTCCAGCGTCCAAAACACAAGGACCTAAATTTGGGGGGACCGAGTGCCTTTTGCTTTCAAACCCAAAATTGGATAACAGGGACCGGAGAAAATAAAAATTTTGGATATTAGGTAATCAAAACACGTAATTACTAAGGCGTGGCAATTTATACAAACTTTAAATTAAACATGCTCTTTACCATAATAAATGTCCAGCGTCCAAAACACAAGGGCCTAAATTTGGGGGGACCGAGTGCCTTTTGCTTTCAAAACCAAAATCGGATAACAGGGACTGGAGAAAATCAAAATTTTGGATAATAATCAAAACTTGTAATTACTAAGGCGTGGTAATTTGTAAAACATGAATTAAACATGCTCTTAACCATTATAAATTTTTATTCAACTATATTCATGCAATTTTCGTAACAAGACGACATTAACCATAGCAAATTTAATAAAAAAACATTGTAGGCCTATATTGCAAAATCTACAGATTGTAAACAAAAACAAATGATGGTAGTTGGTAGCTTTTGTTTCTAGACAATCTGTTTTGAAGGCACTGTATCCACCGCTTGCTTCATGTATCATGACAAATTTCGTTATTTGATTCACCCGGAATATTGATATCTAGTTACGTATTTAGAAAGTGGATCCGAGCAGTTTAGATGGAAAATTACATTTGAAATTTCCTGCTTTCTTCGAATTATCGTTTACAAGTATTTCACGCCTTGATATGAAACAAACAACAAAAAGATGTTATATACCCCCTCCCCCAAATACAAAAATTTGTAAAAGAAAAAAAACGGCAGCCAAGCTCTCCTTCAAAAGTCTTCAGCTGTGAATGCTGTGAGATATAGAAGTTGAGCCAAGCATTTCATTCTTTCTCCCTAGTTTTGCATTGAAAAGAAGTAAGATCATTTCGCCTGTTGATGAGCGCCAACCCCAAGCCAACCATTTTCGTGGTAAAAAAAAGTAAAAAATTTAAACTCAAAATCATAAAAAAATTACTTGGCCATTGACTTTTTAGAGTTCCAAATTCTATGGTCAAGTAATTTTTTTATGATTTTGAGTTTAAAATTTTTACTTTTTTTACCACGAAAATGGTTGGCTTGGCGCTCGTCAACAGGCGAAATGATCTTACTTCTTTTCAATGCGAAACTAGGGAGAAAGAATGAAATACTTGGCTCAACTTCTATAGGCCTATCTCATAGCATTCACAGACTGTTCCTTCAGAAGACTTTTGAAGAAGAGCTTGGCTGCCGTTTTTAACAAGTTTTTGTATTTGGGGGGGGGGGGTTCATTATAGTACATCAACACGACCCGGCACCTCCAACATTTACTCTCGTCTGATATTGAATTAAATATCAACACGACCCGGCACCTCCAACATTTACTCTCGTCTGACATTGAATTAAATATCAACACGACCCGGCACCTCCAACATTTACTCTCGTCTAACATTGAATTAAATACTAGGAAAACGCTAAAGTCGTTGTTAGGCTACATTATGAGTGAGTGAGGGAGCCATGTCAGTCGCTGCGCTCTCTTGTCTATCATACCCATATTCTTTAACATGTTTACCGGTAGGCCTACTAACATTGTTCCAAGTTTCAAACCTTTTTAACGGAAATTACGGAAGATATAACACTTTTAGTGGAACTCTGTAACTTGATGCGCACCCGAAAAAAAATGCGTGGTTTCGGGGGTCGCGCGCCGTATCAAGACCTTGCGGTTGCAGATGGGTTGAGAGCGCACCCAAATAAAATTTTTATAAATTACAAGTTATACCAGCTTCCATAGTGTGCCTAGGGGGTTAGGCGCCCAAAGCGCGAACTGGTTTCTTGTAGTCAAGACCAACCGTCCGCGTAGCTACTTTAGTTTAGCAAACGTTGACATTAGGCACATGCCACCAGGATCTTCTTAATAGAAAAACGGGCAGTTCGGATCATTGCTGGTATCTCCAGGCGACAGTTCTGTAGAACTCATTCTCTAATTTACGGATTCTCACAGTTGCTTCGGAGCTAATTCTATCTACCGCAACTTTTGTTTATTCAAACCCAGAACTATTTTCTGTGCACTCCAAAAATCAAACCCATTAAACTAGGCCTAGATCAAGAGCAAACATCTCATTCCTTCCTTTAAAAATTCACTGTTTAAGCATAACAATAACCTAAACAATAAACAAGCCCTACTTATCTGTGCAGTAAAATCTTTAACAAACTTCCTCCCAATATGGAAGCTTCTTCATGTGGTGTTGCTTTCAAGGGCAAGCTTAAAAAGCATTTGCTGGAGAGGGACCCTACTATTGCCTCGAAGATTTCCTAACCATCTCTAGACTTAATTGATGATAAATGTAAGTAAGTAAGAAGTTGGCTGCACAAGTATTTGTTATCTAGTTGTATCCTTGTTAAATTTTATTAATGTAGGACTGAACAGTCTTGGGGAGGAACGCGTTCCTAGTAACGCGTTCCCGGGAACTTGTAATGTCAAAGTTACTATTTCGTAGGAACTTGGAACAAATTTAACGTTCCTTTATAAGTTCCTTTCGCAGTTGTAATCCCGTCGAATTCCAGTACCTGATATCGTAAACTGCAGTATAAAAAAATCAATGTGACATCTTGTGTTTTCGAAAATGGCGCCACCCTCGTCAGATGGCCTGGGACAGAGACGGCCTTGCTGGGGCTCACTTTAATAAATAAGAGTAATGATAAATTAACTTGGATTGGATATTGCTTAACGTCTCATATTTATGCAACTTGGCTAAATTAACTCATTTCACATATTTTATTATTGATAAAATCAGTGATGGTATGAGGAACGTGAAAGGAACTAAATTCTTTTAAAGGAACGAGGAACGTTTCAGTTCCTTTTTTATTGAAAAGGAACGAGGAACGTCTCAGTTCCTTTTTAGGCAGAAGTAACTTAACTTTTCAAAGTTCCTTTTTTGGGGGAACGTGCCCAAGACTGGGACTGAACAATCCTGTGAATGGTATTTCTAATTTGTCTGTTTATGTCTGGTGCTAAATTTTATTTATTATTAGGCATAATTATTATATGTACCTATAAGCACTAGGCCTATTACTAGGCCTATATGCTTTTGCCCATTTTGTTTGGATTTCTTTTAGGCCTACTGTATTTTAAATGTTTGACGATATCCATATATGTACTTTGTAGGCCTACCTGTCAACGGAAGTAAAATAAATACAAAATACAAATAGAGCAGGAAATTGGTGCACTAGAATACGGAAGTTTTACCCCTAGTTTTTTACCTGTAGGGGTAGGCTATTACTTACTTAGGCCTAAACATGGTTTGTACTTTGTATATCGTTCAGTTATTTACACTAGGCCTAGGTCTAGCCTGGCCAAACCCCCATCCCCACAATCCCCACACTCCCGGGTCCGACCAAAGTCAATCGACGTGAGGTGAGAGACCTTTGCCAGGAGCACAGCTGGATCTGTCCAGCACGGGTCTGTCCGGGCATCCACAAGGCTAGAGTGGCGCATAGAGGCCGTTGCACATAACATCCTAAGGTTTAAAAAATATCCAAAGCGTTATTGCATTCACATGATTTCCTCAGGTTTAACGTTTAGGGTAAAAGGTTTAACAACAACAAAATATTTCATCTCGCTAGCTCTTGGACACTAAACACCAAACCCAGCCAATGGGAAGCGAGCTCTCATAAATCCGGCCAACGGTAGGGCCTAGCCTAGGCCTACCCTAGGGCCCAGAAATGTTATAGAAAAACATTTCCCATAAACCATAAACCTTAAACCTTCGGAAAGTTTGTGCACCGAGCTTAATAGCCAAATGGTTGGCGCACCCTAGACCAAATAAACAAAAAAAACTTTAAATTTTTAACGACATAACCTCTAAATTAGTTCCGGCCTACTAACCTGTTGCAGAACCGCTTGCAGTGCCAGCTGGGCTCTTATCAACCGACTTCGGAGGGCCTAGCATTTTAACTAGTATTTACAAAATTTATAGCTGTCTTTTTAAATGAAGACTTCAAATTAGGCCTTCCCTGTATTGGCCTAGCAGGCAGCTAGGCCCTATTCAAAAGTCACGGCAGAAACACAAACAGCAACAGCTGAAAGTTAAACCACAGCCTTCTAATGACAGCAATGACAAAGATCATGAGCAATGACAGCAATGTGCAACGCAAGAAAGCTGTGCGTAATCCCATTGCAGCTGTCAGAATGTAAACAAAACAAACGTAAGTTTTAAATAAAATGTCACTAGACTGGGAGCCTATAGTTTAATTTAATTAATTTTATACCTCGAGTTTCTTCATAACTGTACTGAGCTAAAGGGTAAGTTAATAGCTACATCGGTAATTCGGTACTACCAGGCCCCTAGGCCTAGGTAACAAGTCACCAAAGTCTTCGTCCTCGCCCTAGGCCTAGGCTAGGCTAGGCTTTATGTATTTATAATGCTGTAGGGCTAGGCCTAGGCCCATTAAATTTCCAAAAAATGAATCCATCCAAAATTGAAACAGGGACTTGGACTAGGTTTGAGACTTGAGTATAATAAAGGGGCTTAGGGCTAGGCCTAGCCTAGGCCTAGGGGCCTATGCTCAAACTGTTTTGTGTTCAGCTAGGCCTAGGCCTACAGCTTCCTGGACTCTAGACCTAGGTCAAAATAAATTATCTCCTACCTCGTCTCCTCCCCTTTCTCCTTTCCATCCCTTTAACCCTAAAGGATGCTCTATAACAGCCCGGCAATAGCTTCCCGTTATCGTTATAGTTAAGGCCGATGCACAATTGCCCGGTAACGATAACGGGAAGAAAGTTGAATCGCACATTAACTTATGACACGATGCACAATAAAGCTTCCCGTTGCCGGTCGTTCCCGTATCCCGGCAACGACAACGGGAACATCACAAGTTTTAACTTTCCGTACCGGTAACGTTCCCGTTCCGTACGTTACCGGAACCAATCGGAGTCAAGATGTGCACGTCCTAAAACTTTTTTATCAGCTGATTGATGGTTTATACGCGAGTAATATGCGAAATAAATTAAATAAACATGAGCGGAATAACAAAATAACAAAATATAATTAATAATGGTTATCGCTCACTCGTTGATTGCGTCGGGGCCTACAGGGTTGGCTTGGTCGCTTTGATTTACTGTCCCCCACTGAAAATCAGTTAGGCCTATATAACTGAGTGGGTAGACTCTAAATACAATTTATTTATTTATTTATTTATTTACCTAGCCTACACTTATTATTTGATTAGTTCCCGTCAGCTTGCTTCACGGGCTGTTGTGCATCAAAGCCCTTATCGTTAGCGTCTTTCCGTTCTCGTTCTCGTTCCCGTTCTCGTTATCGGGCAATTGTGCAATGGCCTTTAGGCCTAGCCTACTGGGCGGTGTCATAAGTCGTAGCTAATATTCCAGTTACCTAGGGTAGGCTATCTCATTTCCAGGTTATTGTTGATCGCTCTTATGCAATAACTTAAGTTTAGTTTGGTTGAGAAGCCGAGCTCTGTATCATAAAAGTTATCGTAATTGTAAAAGGCGAGGAAAGAAAAGTCCCT
This sequence comes from Sweltsa coloradensis, assembly GCA_024449915.1. Lineage (NCBI taxonomy): Eukaryota > Metazoa > Arthropoda > Insecta > Plecoptera > Chloroperlidae > Sweltsa > Sweltsa coloradensis. The sequence continues at coordinate 308,157 of JAMZAV010000950.1, forward strand.
TCGCAAACATCAGTACCCTACCTAGGTAGGCCTAGCCTAACTGTTGGCAAGCCGAAACTAAGGCGAGCTATGACGGTGTCATGAGGGAACCTCCCAGACGACGACGGCCATGAAAACACGGAACGATGACACCGACATGAGAGCTCCCAATTTCTCCCCCTGTCTGGTTTTGAACAGCATGAGATACCTAGTGTTCTAATGGTTAGGTAACATGCCCTTAATCAAAAATATAAATAAACTAAAAACCTAGCCCAGCACCTCCTTCAAATATGTTCCAAGTTCCGCCTGTCTAAGAACTAAAAGCTTGTGATATAGTTTAAAAGTTAGGCCCAGGGGCGCCGACTCCGTGGGTGCTCAGGGGCTGAAGCACCCTTCAGATTGTTTGGAGGGGTGCACAGCACCCCTCCAAATATTCTGAATGTAAATAAAAATTCAGCCTGTAGTATAGCCATTTTTTAGCTGTCCTATGGCAATTTTCTTGTTTTGCAAATAACAAATCTAGCTCTCTAACATACAATGGTAGACTTTCCTGTGAATGCCTGAACAGAAAAGGGAATTTAAAAAATAAATTTTTATATGCGATTCCATTCATTTTGTAAGACTAAACCAACATCAGTGTCAATGTCCACACTCAATTGTAAAGAGGCTACAATGGTTAAATAAAATCAGTAATGGGTACAAAAGGGAGGTGGGGCAATTACCCCCCTCCCCCGTTAGATTTTGTTTGCGCGACCAATTACCATCACCTATTGTGCAATTTTCGATTTTTAAACGCGGTTTTAGGCCTTCGAAAGTAGTAAATTCGGAAATTTTCTCGCCTTCGGCGATAAGAGACACTTACGGCTGAAACTTTCAAACAGACCCTGATTTTGCAAAATCGCACTACCTCCCCCTCCCCATAGATACGTGGATAGGTAGTTTTCGATTTATAATTATATGAAAATCTTGAGAACCCTCCGCTCCCCCCCCCCCCTCTTAATCAGTACCAGATCCGCTACTGAATAAAATGTATCCAATTCATTGACAATTAAAAAGCATAATTTCCTTCGAAATGGCAATGAAATATTACTGCACCCCTTGGAATTTAGAAAACCCGGCGCCCCTGGTTAGGCCTAGGTCTACTGAAAATAGCCTACCCTACCCGTAAAACTAAACTAAGGGGCTACGGTACCTACAAAAACTTCTAAAAATCTGTTCTAGGTCAGTCCCTCATGTAGGTAGGCCTATAGATCTACCTAAAAGCCCTGGCCAAAACGGACGAGTCCAAATTGTCTTGAATGCAGGCGATGAGCGCATACGCTTGTACCGCGAGTGGTCGGCGGACAAAAATGGAGGTGCTGGTGGCGGCAAAGTCATATTGCTCCTGCCGTAAGGAGATGTGTTCCTCACAACTGCCGGCTAGAACTGAACCGTACGGCGCCGTATCTACGGAACTCCCCTAAAACAGAGAATTAACTTGGCCCCGAGGCGTGCACGTAATGGCGCGGGCCACAGTGGTCTTGGTAGATCTATAGGCCTACTAACTTTAACAAAACAAAGAAAAATTGGAGTTTTTTGTTTCCTCAACAGAAGCGACGGTTGCTGTTCACTTGTGACTTCCACCAATCACCACAATATTTTCTGCTTCACCTGGCCGCCTTTGTTGTACATAGAACAAATGTGCATACCCAAGTAGAACTCGGACGCCGTTCCGACGTTGTTCCGCCGGTACCGTTTACGTCGGAACAACGTCGTATTTGAGTCGTGATTCCGCGGCGGATTTACGGAGTTATGACAGGATGAACGGCATCGGAACGCCGGCGGATTACGCGCTCCATACAGGCTCGTATCCGCCGCGAATACGCGTTGGTACGCCGGTGGTAATTTGTGGCGTATTTACGCCGTATTAGTAGCGTATCCAGGTAAAACACGAACGTCGTTCCAACGTTGTTCCGTCGGTACCACTTAAGTCGTATCTACGTTGGATTTACGTCATGCTCCAACGTCGGATTTGAAGAGTTATTACAGAATAAACCACATCGAAACGCCGCCGGTTAACCGGTGTACCAGCGTTGGTACGACGTTGATAATGAGTGCGTATCAACGTCGTATTAGCCGCGTATTACACCTCGTATAAGCAGCGAAAGCGCCGCGTGTACGATACAAACCCACCGCTACTACTCCACTAATCCGCGTTTCATCCGCCGCGTAAATCAGCGTTGGTACGACGGTGACAAAAAGACAATGGTTCTTATCATTATAATTTGATTTCATCAATTTGATAGTGATGCAGAGTGAACCTGTAAGAATGACATACACCATTAGACAGCCCAGAGGAAGTGTTACATTGCATATTAATTTCGTGTGTCTAAAAACCTGCGACAACCGAGGCTCGAACCTGGACCACCTGGAGAAAGAATTACAAAGCATGTCATTAAACCGTATACACCAACAGAAGATGTGAGTACAGCGGCGAGTTTCGTCAGCCAAGTTTAGAGCGGTGCAAGTGTATTTCTTTTATCTCTTTAGTGTAAGAGAACATATTTTAACCACGCAAATGTTTTTTCATACACTGCTTGATAATTATTTGATTACAAATGGCAAAAAGCGTTTGCAATATCGCACGAAATTCTAAACCGGAAGCCGGTCTGGGGCCCAACTAGCTGTAAGAAATAATTAAAAAACTCCTTGAAAAAATCTTTCGATTCACTTTTTACATTCAGAATGTGAAATATTGAAGAGTTTATATTTATTATTTATATATTTTATATACAGAGAAGAAGTTGTTTTTCGGAATCCGTCACTCCTATACGTAATAAATAGGCTAACGAAGCCAACCCAATTATAAAGGATGAACCTTATTGGTGTGGTATTTTTATCAACAATAATAAAATGAATTTTAGCAAATAAGCTAACTGTAGCAAATAACAGTACGCGTATTTCTGTCGACAATCGATAAATGTCACTTTTCTAAGAAGTCAAAACGAATACTCTTTCGAATTGATTTCATTTTATATATTTTCGTCGTTTAGTACATGCATTTCTTCGAATTATATCAAACAAAAATATTGCGAATGTGCAAACAGTAAAAATTAAAATATAAAATAATAATAGATTTCCCGAGCAATAGACTAACTCAGGTGGGGAACATGTTTCTGTTGAGAAACGTTCGATCAAATGCGGAGGGATGAAGGCCCATGCTAATAAAGTAGCTTTCATAAAAACATTGTTAAAAATCGTTGTCGTTATCGATAAAAAATATAAATAATAATGTTGAGATACTATAAATGTAAAAAAAAAAAAAAAAAACGGCTGACATTCGATCCAGACACTTCTTGCGTGGTAGTCAAGCGCGTTACCCACTACACCAACAGAGCACTCAACGACGTGGCGGCTTAGAGTGTACTTAAACTGTCAGTCGGATCCACGGTCAGATGCACGTTGACACGTGACAAGTACAAATTCACTCAACGATATTACAGATGGAATAAATCATTATTCACTGTCAAGCATACTTAATTCCTAATATAAGTAATATAACAAATAATAAGTATAATCATTATTAATATAAGTCCAGACATAATATTAATCAAATTAGTACATAATACCAATTACATAATAATAGCAAACATACCTTATAACTTGTAGCCTATCTTGTATTTAAAATTAATTCTTAAAACAATTTTAAAGTGGCAGATCTCTCTTATGATGCTTTTACTACCATAATCTTTTAAATAGCATCGCGAGGTGTAACTACCTTTGTAATACGCGAATGAGAAGTTACATCATTGCTTTGTTAAAGAATGGCTGCTAGTATACCCTTCAACATTTGCTATAAACATTACCTATACATAACATTACAAGTCATTCTTAAACAATACTTTTGTTGCAAATTAAATTTTACTAAACAAGGCTAAACCTCAAATCCTACGTGGTACCTAAGACGTTGTTCTTCTACTCAAATCCTTTTCTAGTCTAGGAGAGGAATCTGGACCAAATCCAGCGAGGTATCGACGGCGTTTTACGACTCAAAGACTACTCAAGTCTAGCAGCGGAATACGGATCAAATACAGCGTGGTTCCGACGTCGTTTTACGACTTAAATCCTATTCAAGTCTAGCAGCGGAATACGGATCAAATACAGCGTGGTTCCGACGTCGTTTTACGACTTAAATCCTTCTCTAGTCTAGCAGCGGAATACGGACCAAATACAGCGTGGTTCCGACGCTGTTTTACGACACAAATCCTTCTCTTGTCTAGCAGCGGAATACGGACCAAATACAGCGTGGTTCCGACGCCGTTTTACGACTCAAATCCTACTCTAGTCTAGCAGCGGAACCCACGTTAAATACAACGTTGGGCCAACGTTGGATTGGCGTCGGAAATCGAAGCAAAAATTTCCGCCGTTGCACGCCACAAATACAACGTCGTTCCGACGCAGCTGTTCTACTTGGGTAATTCTCCTACCAATTTGCAAAGACTCGTCTGCAATCAGTTGCCGCCAAAATCAATATGGCAGAATATATTATGGTATATCAATGTCTCAAGACACTCATTATCCTTAAAGCATGAATTTGAACTTTGTTTACCGGTACCAATTCCCGTAGCTACCGGTACCAGTAACAAGTCCTTCTGTGCTAAGCTTATCACAAATGTACCAGTTTTGCAGAATTTTCTTGTAGTCACAGATAGAAAAGAGTGTCTATTATCTATTTGATTAATCTGTGATATAGGCCTACCCTACTTTAGGTTGGTCAGTGTGTATTTTTGCATAGGATTTTCACTTTTCAGTATTGGCATATCACATTTATTATATATACGTACATTGGTAGCCTATAGGGCTTAACTATCTAAATATAATTGAAGCTTACCAATCAAGTTATTTGTAGATGTCAAAGATATTATTGTCTAACATTATGGCTTCCCCTTCAATTGTGCTTAGTTTTCACGACACACTTTTGCGTAAGTCCGATGTCGACTTACTCAGTGGCCCCCATTGGTTAAATGACAACGTCATAAGCTTCTACTTCGAGTACCTTCAACGAGTCGAGTTCAAGAATCGGCCCGAGCTTTTGTTCATTAGTCCACAAGTTACTCAGTGCCTTAAAATAAGCCCAAGCCGTGACATGGGTATCTTTTTGGATCCATTAAAATTCAAGGCGAAAAAATTTGTTTTCTTGGCCTTGAACGACTGTGAAGAGACTGAATCCCCCGGTGGCTTGCATTGGAGTTTGCTGGTCTATAGTAGACCCGAGGAGTCGTTCTTTCATTTTGATTCGTCGGAAGGCTACAACCACGATGAAGCATGGAAATTAGCTTCCAACCTTCATAAATACATTTCATCCTCGGGAAAAGGGGATTTTAGCGAAGCTGAAACTAGACAGCAAAATAATGGGTATGACTGTGGGATTCATGTGCTCTGCAACACAGATCTAGTCACCAACTATTGCTTAGTTCACAACAAAGTAGAAGGGTGTGGCATGGTTAGCTCGTCACCCGGTTCAGAAAAAAGACAACAGGTTTTAGAGTTAATAAATGCACTCGGTGATTAGAAATACACACATTTATTTTATTAAATAAGATATTTGAATGTACATTCATATTTTAACTTTTAAGCAATAACAAAAATATGTTGAGTAAAAATTATTTTAAAAATAATAGCATTTAATATATTGATGGTAATATATTAGGCCTATGTATGTAGGCTATAGTACATGTATATAACTTTTGTGTATCCTAATTTAACATTGTTATTCTGATCTCAATATGACACAACATTTTAAATGTAATCCGATTAGACACTAATCTTACACTCTTAACTACATGAGCATACTGTAATATGATGTTGTACGGTACATTGTTACTGTTATAAAATAAAAAAAATCATGGATTAAATGATCCTTGAAAATGCACTATTACACGTGTTATGTTTATTCCTCTATCAGGAAATTCTACCATACAGTACCTACTGCACCTTATACCTTGTACCATTCCATGTATCTTGTAAAATGTAAACCCTTTTTTATGTCTTATCAAGTTTTGTAAATACTACATTGCATACTGAATACAGCAAAACATCCATATGCCCACTCTTCTTTATCCCAGTAGGCCTAATAGTAGGCCTACTGGTACCACTTTTTAACTTTGTACACAAGTAAACTGTAGGCCTACACACATTCAATATGTACTGCTTATGTCTTCCTATACAATATCCCATGTGCGGGGGCCTAATGATGTAAGGCTACAGTTAATTATTCATGCGTTTTAACTTTTAACATGTTTGCATGCATCCATTTTCCAAGGAAGTATATTGGTGTAAGATAGGATCGAACAGCTTACCTTCAAAAAGTGATGGTGGTTTAGGCCCTATTTATTAATTATTTTATTTTATTATTTTATTTATATAGGGGCCTATGGTCTTCGAAACTAGTACAATAATTCGATGTTTCGTTTCACTTCAAACAACATTCATTAACCAAACCAAATAATCATACTATACATACGTAAATGTATATACGTATTTAATAAAAGTGAGAACACAAAACTGAGCTGGCATAGAAAATTAACAGTATGTTGTAGTTTTGCTTTTACATGATACAAAAAGCTCTCCTAACCTAAACCAAACAAAATCGTAAACTGTGTAAAAATTAACAAAACTTCTTGTTGTAAAGGCATACATTTCCATGGCTTCTTTGTAAATTTCTTTGTCACGTGACAGGAAAAGCTTATTATTGTTTTTCTTACAAGGTTCTATAGAATGAATCCTCTAGTAACATTGATGCATTGCACTTGGAAGTTATTACCAAATATGTACATACTTTATGTTGCAAGACACAGACAACACGCACCCGTATTGCACATTTAGGCTTAGCACTCTGAAGAGCTGTGAACAACGTCCACCTCAGCTATACATTGCAATAGTTACTGACATCGATGATCATATGTCATCAAATGTTCAAAAGTTGGCGCTTATCTGTTATCAAACATTCAATAGTTACCGAGAAATTGAGATTTTCGTAAGACCTTTAAAATTTTGGCTACCGTAGCTTTGTCTTGCTTATTATCGTAAGCAGGCACATAGACAGATTTTATAAAAACTACTATATAGTATAATATATTATATGACTTTCTGATTACAATATGCATCATGTTCTTGGTCTATATCTCAATTTTCAACCAAAGGTAGGCCTACTCAACTCGTTCCTAAGACACATTTTATCAGAACACAACTGTAGATGGGGCTCTCAGTATAATTGATTTTCATAAGTTAATATATGTAGTTCTAAAATCCAAACGTACCTAGTATAATAAAAGGGATCTTGAATAATCTCCATAGTTAGGTAACCGACTAGATCCACGAGACAAAATGTAATGTGTCCCGAGTTTCTATTACATCCTTACCATTGGCCACAAAGAGGGCTCTCATCATTTTAGTTAATATCTGTTATCTTACGTGTACGGTAACTGTTCCTCTGTACTAGACTAGATGACCCACTTGGTGACTTGATCAAACCCCGATTGTCATCAATCATCTCCTTATTACATGTCTCATGAGTGACATAAATATGAGACAGTTATGACTGTTGGATGAGCTTGAGCAGCTGTTAACATTGGCCCAAAAATTCAAATTTTTGGGGTGAAAATTGGAGGTCGAATAGTGATCCAGACTGTATGTTAAATTAGCTGGATTTGCCAACTAGGCAAATTTTTAAATGAAAAATTAACGTAAAAAAGTTGGTCCGAGTTCATCAAACCGTCTTAATTCCAATGTTTTAGTTCATAAATGAATACGTACACTTGTCTGGATGCACCAGTTTTTTAAAAGAAAATTATAAAAAATAAATTTGTAAATAAATAATATCATATGAACATTTACTAAATGTTAGGTGTGTCTGTCCTAAAAAGGATGTACTTACCTATACGTAGGTAATTTGAAACTGTTCTGGTTAACAAGTAATGAACATTTCAGTACACCTAACAAAATGAGCATTAAATGCAGTTGTTGGGTCAATAACGCCGGCTGAATACTAGTTGTGGACATAATTTGTCAAGATAATTCATGGAAATTCTTGACAAATTGTTGTCGCTGCGGAATGTTAGTCGTAGTGTGTACACCTCAGACGGTGATGCGAGGGGGCACCCAACCTCCGAAAGCTCTTTCCAGTTCCATAGCAACAGCCAGGCATAGGCGATCTTGGTTTTCACCACCAATCACCTGTGAAACATTTTAATAGGTCAAATAAATACTTTCGGCTTCGTTTGTGCAAATTGTAATGTCACTGTGTGAAACAAAATGTAAGAAGGTATGTATGATGATTAAGCACGGCTGCACGGACAATTTGCCATGAGAAATAAATAAGAAGGAATACAATCTTCTTTCTACTGGTTTTCTAGAAAACATGACGCCATCAATTAGTACCTATTCCAAAAGTCGTAAACATAGAATAACAATTGAGGAATAGCGTACAGTATGTTCTTCTACAGCACTTGCTATGAAACTTCACCAAACTCGCGCTTTACTTTATGTAAACTATTACCACCAAAAATTATATTTTACCATGGTACTATCTAGGTATGTACTATAGCATAATAGACAAATAGTACAATTTCACTAAAATTATAGTTTAAAATAATCATATTTTGTAAGTCTTGTGGTTTTGTTTCCCTCAAACATTTTAAGCTTTTTAATCCTGAAATTTGTGAAAATTGGCGTTTTGGGGAATTTCTTTAATCGGTTTTAACGTGCTTATTTTTTATTCTACATAGAAACTAGAGCATCTTGCCCATCAAAAATAGCACTTTGGAAAATCGAGTCTTGAAACTGTGCACAAATATAACACTCAAAACACCCAAATTTAATTAATTTATGCATTCCGAAATCACGCCCCTTCTTGGTAATCAGCATATTTTAACCGAACCACTTTTCAAAATTAGAATAACAAAACAAAGCAGATTTATAGGAAAAAGTACATAAATAATAGCCAATAATTTTTGGGAGATTTGTGCCAATGGCTAAGCTCTAAAATTACTGTTTCACAATTTTTTGGGGGTCATTGTGGAACCAATAACTTTTCTATTACTCTGTGCATAGGCCTACATAACTAGTTAGCCTGAATCAAATATATTTTTTTAGTTTAGCAGGTGAATACCACTTTAAGTTTTAGGCCTGGCATTGTGAGTTGATTTGATTATTTCTATGCTACTAACACAACACTTAAGAACGAGTTTATGTGCCATGTGATTGCTAGTATTTTCTTGCACATGATAAACTTGCTTGTTACATTTTTATTTACTGAAAATATCTTAATTTGAAACTAAAACTAGTTATCTATCATAGTATTCAAAACATTTTAGTGGATTGAAAACTATTACAATAAAAGCGTTTCGGAAATTACAAAACCATTTCTGTCAACTGTCATCATGTTATTTTCAGTAGTTGGTAACTAATATGTGAAAATGTTTCTAGAATAAATTGAGTATGTTACCTGAATGCCGATGGGCAAGCCCGTTGAATGTAAGCCGAGAGGACAGTGGGTCGCAGGGAAGCCCAATACGTTGAAGATGCCAGTGTATGCGAAGTTGAACGGTTTTATAATGGGCTCGTTGTGGTATGGCGCAGGCGTCGGGTGTGTGGGATACAGAAACACTCCGTCCTCGTCCAACATATCCTAGGACACACGCAGTTCAATATATTCAATTCTATTTTACTCTTGAACTTATAAAACTTGATATTGGGGAACTAAAATTTGTTTTATGCAAAATGCAACAAAACCCAAGCTAAGAAATAGCTAAGGAACCATCAACCATGTGCACTGTGCACTTATATTATACAGTAGTACCTACACTACAGAAAAATTGTATTGTATTTATTTTTGCAATGTTGACCCCTTGCACAGCGTGCTTGGGGCATATTACATGTACTGTAATTTGTATTCTAAACCAGAGCGAGGTACAGAGAAAAGTTAACAATGTTGTGTGAGGTATGTACAGTACAGAATATATTTAAGCGAGCGAAGCGAGCGTTTCCATTTGACTCTGCCGGAAAAATTAGTCACTGGTTTTGTTTTGTTTTTTTTTTGTTTTTTTTTTTTTTTTTTTTGTATATCTTGCCATAACGTTCGAACGGAGGCTCGGATCGAGTTGAAATTTTCACCATCCGCAAGCTTCGTTCTCGATTGAATGCCATTATTTTTGTGGCAAAATCGTGCAAAAAGTTAAAAAGTTACATTAAAGTTAATCAAAAGTTTTTTTTTCAAACTAAACGGCGACAAAATCTGAGATAGCCAAATCATTTAGAATGTCCGTCCGGTCACGAATATGTTAATTTTATTTTGATCTGATAAGTAGTGTAGATGGAATTTACATTATAACAAAAGTAACGTTGCCATGGCAACAAAAAGACGCGCAAAGTTTCTAATGCACTGCCACCTAGAAGTAATCAAAATACTTTCGAGGAAGCAGTCTATTATTTGTCAACAAAGAGTTTGAATAGTTTTCCCAAGGAGTCAAGGTCCTCTAGATGGCGGTGGATTTTATCCACAAAGTAAAGGGTTACACACGGGTTTACCCAAATACCTTGGCAATAATAAATAATATTGAAAACATGGCCCTGTGGACAGCGAATGTCGCAAATTTTAAAATTTAAAAAATGTGCAATGTGGGTGCAAAGCTATAGCACGTGCTCGCTTATCAACGCGTCCAACTGAGCGTTTTCCTAGTAAATTATCATCATGGTGCAAATACAATTTCTGTCATAGTTAGAACTAAAAGAAGGATTAACTATAAATAACATCCTCCATAGCATATTGTACCATTGCAAAAACATGCATCTTACTCTTACGGCTTACCTCAAACTCCTGTTTCATTTGTTTGCAAACATCTACTAAATGAGCATGCTTTGGAGTTCCCCATTGAACGCCCAAGTTTTCTGTAAGTGCTGTCAGAATAGCTATAAACGTATAGTGCGACATTCCAAAAACCCACTTCGTAAATTCAACAAAAACGTTTATTGAGCCCTGAAACACACAAAAATGCTTACATCATTTACAAATATTAGACATTTGATTGGAGGTTTAATTTGCATTGTATTTATTATTTTAATTGCATAACGTTGACCTCTCCCTCACAGTGAGCATGGGGCCCATTAGATGTCATTGGTTATTCAAAACTAAAACTAAAAGTAGGAAAACTAAAAATTAGGTAGGTACAACTACAGTACCTATAATAATTAATAATATACAGTCCACAAAATTATCTTGACAACGGTCACCAGAAGCAGCATTGTAGCTACGCACAATATGTGCAAACAAATGATGTATGAATCCATCCATCTCTCTGAAAAGTATTACCATATAAAGTAGTAAGTACGTCATCATAATCAAATTTTGTTATCACTGTTATTACAGTAGATAAAGTGTACAATTACTATTAGTAATACAATATAATAATATTACAATCCATTCCATAAAAGTGATTGTTGGATTTGTATAAAATGTTAGATTGTTAATGATTAAGGGTTGCCAGGCCAGGATACCTTAGATCTAAGGCAAAAGAGAGACAGGCTCAGTAAATTGTTAAGTAAGGCATCTAGGGGGTTTCAGGGTGGGAAGAAATCAACGGTTTCTATAAAAGGGGATTTTTAGGGGAGTGGGTTCATATTTGGAAATTAAAAAGAGGATTTTTTAAAAACAGATGCAGGAAAATTTTGATTTATAATTAGAACAATATCTAATCCTAATGGAATAAGATATATTTTAAAAGTTTTTTGGAACAATCATACCAATACAACGCTACTGTACCTATTCAAGTATTTTTGAAAACAGTTTTATGTTGGTGTTCAATCTTAACAGTTAACACCATACATAACTGTTGTATACCTGTAACTGTACTCAAGGTGTATTTTCAAGTAAATCTGTAGCATTGGCACACCTGATTTTGCTAATAGTAGTACAGTACATTTACTTTGTGGCAAAAAAAACAACCTAGGATTAGACAATCTATCCTGAAAATAGTTATAGTTACTTTTCGGTTTGTAAGCCACTGAGCGAACGTCGGTGCCCCTTCGACTTTCATCCTCGCGAACCATACGGGAGCCTGGTTCCGTAGTTTGGTGATGTTTACTTTCTGTGCCTTAATGCTGTAAGCTTTATCCAAGTGCAACACCACCTTACGCAGAGCGGCTTTTATCTCGGGGTCCACGCGGCTAATCATTGGCGAGCCGCCATCGTCCTCCATGTAATAGAACTTAAGTTTACGAATGTCCACCTGTGAAAGAAACGGATGTACTGTAGGTACCAATATTTACCCCCATGACACCACTGTTTATAGGTGATTGATTGATTGATTGATTGCTGTTTATTGTACATAGATCCCTAGAGAATAACATAAATGTACATTCATGGATATTATACATTGTCAAACATATGATCTACAAAATACACAATGATTATGTTGCTAAAATAATGAATAATAAAACATTGTGGTAACTCCAGATTTAACTACAGAACTCATCAATTGAATAAAATGCCTTATCAATAAGAAATGCTTTTAATTTGCTTTTAAAGCAGTCGTCACTGGTATTAATTGTTTTCAACTCCATGGGCAGGTTGTTGTAGAGCCGCCTTCCACAACTTCTGGGGTTCCTGAGACCAGCTGTAGTAGTTCTTACTGATTCAAGATGCAGGTCACCCCGATGCCTAGTATCATACCCATGAAAGTCAGAATTCTTTTAAAGTTAGCTAAATTGACAAGTAGAACACGCTCACCATACAGTACACTTATATGGTAAACAACAATTGCAACTATAAAAGCAATGTATATAATAATGAAAATAAAATCCCGGGATAAAGGTATGATGGTATGGATATGCCGTATGACCTCTAAGCAATTTTCCCAGAGCTTGATCATCAAATTTCTAAGTTCAAACTGTTTGTTTTACAGAATTCACTTTTTATTCAAATTCTAAGGGACCTTAAAACACCCACAGTTTGATTTTTTTAAATTTATAATTAAATGAAAATTAACATTAAGACATAAGTGTCTTTAGGGGTAGGGACTTCCACACTGTTTTCAATTAAACAGAAATTTGAATGATCTATTTTAAAGTAACAAATTAAACATTTAGTGTAATATCATGGAGTTATCATGGATTACAAACTTCTACGACTACCAATGAGGCCTGTTACGTTGGTGGCTTTTTAGTCCTTTGTTGAATTTCATGTTACATTATGTTTGTTTGTTGCTCATTTATAATAATAATAATAATAATAATAATAATAATAATAATAATACGCACTTTCAACAAGCAGTCGTCCTGAAGATGGAACCCACAGTGGTTCCAAAACGTCAAAATCACACACTAGTAAGTGTAAACAGGCGACGCGGCAAAATGACTCATTTCACACCTATTTTAATTGATTCATAGCAGTTGTCGTAAAAGTTTGCCCCGACTGGGGTTCGAACCCACTCTCCGGTTTTACGACAACTGCTATGAATCAATAACTATGTCCTTAAAGCAGGCTTATGCTTAAAAACCTTATATTAGTAACAATAATAATAATAATAATAGTAATAAAGAAAACAAATATTTTTTGAGTCATTTTGCTGTGTTCACTTAAGATGAAAAAAATAATAATAATAAATATATAAAAAATAAATAAATAAATTGTATTTAGAGTCTACCCACTCAGTTATATAACTGATTTTCAGTGGGAGACAGTAAATCAAAGCGACCAAGCCAACCCTGTAGGCTCCGACGCAATCGACGAGTGAGCGATAACCAAAGAAAGATCGATATTTTTAATAGGAAATATAGCAATCAGTGGTATGGACAGTACGAACACCCGCGGATCAATGCCAGAATCAACAAGGCCGATTCAGAACAACTCTGAATTTATTATGTGCCTCGTTGCTAGGACGGCTCCAAAGTCACCGTTTATAAACTCCTAAGACAAGAACTGATGGACTTAAGTCCAAATCAGAAGTTACAAAAACTTCTGACTTTGGCAGGAATCAAACCCTGGACCTTCTGCATTGAAGCAGATACGCTAACCACGAGACCAACGAGCCACACATATAATTATACTTTTGCTATTCAAGTTGTTCTTGTTATATACCTATGTTGTAAAATTTTAATTTTATAGTAGTTGTTCATGTATTTAATGATTTGTATAACATATTTGTATTGTTTTGAATTGTTTAGTTTTAGTAGTTACCTAACACTTGTGGGTTAATCTTAATACCTGTTGTTAGAGATCAATAAATATTTATCAAGATCTTGAATTGCTTCTTGTTATCTTCCAAGACTAGATTACAAATAGTAGTAGTTCACTTAATATAGTACACTTGAAAGAAACCTTTTCATCAAGCTTCAGTTTGGCAGCCTTGGTTCCCGCGATAACCTTGAGAGTTGGCAACAGGTCGGTGGCAAAACGACTCATCGGTCCCACCCCCAGGAAACCGTTCTGCTCAGAGGAAGACGGAATGGGGTATTGGCCATCGTTGGATACAATATCTGTGGAGGCGATAATATGCACGTATAAGCGTTGTAAAATATTAAATATTTAGGTTGCAGAGAAGTCCATATCACTCAGTATCAGCACCATGCCGTTTTCCTGTATTTCACCTGGCCCACAATAAAGTTGTAACGTGAACATTTTTTTTTTAATCTACACGTTCTCGCAATAAAATTGTCTAGGACTTGTGTGATGTAGTTTTTGAAAATGTGAACATAAGATTTATGAAGAATTTGTTTCATTTTTATTTTATTTTCTTTCATACTGTTTTTATGTCAAATGTCATTAAACCCGTTGAAGACGACTGAACAGTTGTCGAAATATTGTTTCACTACGTTTTTTTTTTTTTAAAGTGCAGTGTACAGTCCAAATAACTCATTACATTACTAAGGATTATAATGGTAAATTTTTATTTATTTATTTAACCAAATTTTTTAACCCATATTTTCACCATCTCAATAGGTCATACAATTAATTTAATACGTACGAGTGGCAAAATAAAATACTCAAAAATTTAATGTTTTTTTTTGCAAGCATGCCGGGCAGCAATTTAAAATGTTTGCAGAATTATTTTACCTCTGGTTGGTTTATGACCAAATACTCCATTAAAAACTGCCGGCATTCGAATAGACCCTCCAACGTCAGAGCCTATCCCGATCGGAGAACCGGCTGCAGCTAAAATGCTTCCCTGCAACAGAAAAACATTAAATAAATAAATAAATCCATATTTAGAGTCTACCCACTCAGTTACACTACTGATTTTCAGTGGGGGACAGTAAACCAAAGTGACCAAGCTAACCCTGCAGGCCCCGACCCATTGATCATTTTCCTCTCTTTCTAAAGGACTTTTGAAAGGTCAATAAGAATTAACTCTGTTTATTTCATACAATAATGGCTACACGTTGTTCCAACATCATTAATTAGTTGGATAAAGAGGTGTTTCCACCATTGATCTTCGACATTGCAGAATCAGCACCGAGCAACCTAGCTCCACACCTCACCTCCTTTAACATTCCCTTGACGCAACACCAGCTCTCTCTACTTTTTCCTGTCCTCCCACCATCTTTCTCTCCCTCTCAAAATAATATATACATACAGTATAAAAACAAAAAACATCTTAGTTCACCTAATAATATCAGTAGTGCCATACTCCAGTAATTAATGAAAATGTTATCAGGCTTAATGTTTGCTTTGTCATCGAGTTAACACAAGCCAGTGGAAATATAGTACTACTGTGCAAACAAATGATTAAAACATTGAACTGTCAGTGCCAAAGATAACCTTATCTAAAAAGCTTCCAAATTATGTTCTTATCTTCCCTTATGTGACCTTGCATATGTTGGGAGCAGGAGTTCAATAATATTTTGGCAATCATGCCAGAGAGATCAATAGTGATTAAATAGTAGAGTTTGGTAGGGTGAAAATACTTGATGTTTTATGATAACAACCTTGAATTGGCTATATGAATTTATATGAACACTCAACTCAATACAATAGGTTGTTTCATTTACATTTGGGAGGACTAAAACTAAGATGGGATAAAAAGATGCTGTGTGGCAGAAGGAATTACAAACTGTTAACCTAAGTGTTTGCAACTATGAATAAATTATTGCACACATTATTTTGTGTCAAACAAAGAAATTTAATATAATGTTGTAGAGTTATCACTGTAACAGTATCACGTTTGTGATCCATATCATCCACCAATCATGCAGTAGCTGGACTGTAAGTTACTTTATTTTATACAAGGATGCAAATCAATTGATTATAGGTCTATGGACCCACCGGCAAGACTTTTGCATCCTTTCAATTGTTAATTTACCTTGTAATTAAGTTTTTAGATAAATAAATATTAAATAATAGTCATAATGATAATAATTTCAAAGCAAAAGCTTTCGCAGCTTGGAAAATTGAAATTATTTTGCCGGGTCATTTCGGCATGTGGACTATTTATTAACGTTTAACGTTTCAGCTGTAACTGTGAAGACTATCATCAGAAAAATTAAAATTGAACTATAAAGTTACAAAATATTGTCCCGACTGTTACCTCCCCTCCCGATGATCCTCCCGCGGTGTGGTTGGTGTTGTACGGGTTCATGGTCCTCCCAAAGACCGGGTTGTTGCTCTCCCACCACATTCCACACTCAGAAACGTTTGTCACTCCGAGGGGAATCCCTCCGGCTTTCCTCAAGAGCGCAATACTCTCAGAGTCTGCGTCCGACTTGATGTCTTTGCGGGCGTAGACGCCTGCCGTATGGCAGAGCCCTGAAACAGTTTGTGTTCAGATGGGCACGGACAGCTGACATGTGAAGGAAGAAACTCATGTTCTGCTTAAGTGTCTATTGGTTTGAACTTTGAAATATGATGCAAATTAAGTTCCAGTCGTATGTAGTAGCTTTCAGCCTACATTAGCACAAATTATGGTTAATTGTGAAATTCAAAATAGAAAATTAATTTTACCAGTACAGTGCACAGTAATAATACCAACTAACACGAACTTTTCCGAAAACCATCTAATATAACTAATACTTAAGTGAATCCTTCACAAACTTCAAAATTTATTTACTTTATTTATTTATTATATTTATTTTTTTAACGTCTATCCTATTCAGTTCAAAAACTGATTTACAAAGGAGGACAACAAATTTACAGAGGACTTCTTTTAGTTTTGAATAATTTGCTAACTGCCCTTCGCAAGTTAAAAAATATATATTTGGCGACTCTGGGAATAAGGGGGGCTAGCCCCCCCCCCCCCCCTCCGGGAGAGAGTTTGGAACTTCGTGACCCGGCACCTTCACCATTTTCAATGCGGGAACAAGAGCCAAACCTTTTGTAAGTGGTAAGCTCACCAGGCACCACTACGGAAATGATCAACACAATCATGCCGATTATTTTGATGCTTATTGCTTATATGGGATTGGGAGCTTTGCTAATTGCAACAAAAGTTAATGTAATTGATTGATTAACTTTTTTTCCCAATTGCTAAAAACCCTATGCTTGTATAGTTGTTTATCTTATCCAAACACATAACAAAAACTTGTAGAAATACAGCCAAACCTTACACACTCAAAAGGAATGAGATCTAAAAAAAGGGCCAAGCTCATCTACCCTTCCACATAAACGTACAGTGTCCCATAACAGCATCCTCGAAAAGCTTTTCAAAATAGAATTTGCGATTATTAATTTAACGTAATAGTTTATCAAAGTTATTTTTTTGTAATTAATTTAAACGTAAACATGCAAATTCTATTTTGCCAAGCTTTTCGAGGATGCTGTTATGGGACACTGTACGTTTATGTGGAAGGGTAGATGAGCTTGGCCCTTTTTTTAGATCTCATTCCTTTTGAGTGTGTAAGGTTTGGCTGTATTTCTACAAGTTTTTGTTATTTTTTTTTCAAGTTCCATTACAAAATTATTTGCTAAAATATAATATTTTTATCAAAGTTGATTTAAATTCTATGGTATTAGCAGTAACAATATAGGATGTAAAATATCTAGACCCGGATTCATGTACATCCTGGGTATAGGTGGTATAACCATGGTATAACGACGGTATAAGGACTGGACCCCAATTCTTGAGTTCGTGGGAGATGAGTTGAAAACGCAATTTGAAAACGAAGTCGTTTTCGTTTTCGAAGGAATTGGTATTCTTGAACGGTATCGTGGAAAACGTCATGGGTTGTGAGTTGAAAGCATTAATTATATAGGATGTCTATGGTTGAAAGAGTATCACGAAATCCAAACACTTTAAAAAGATTTGCGTATAGCAAAGAGCTCGAAAAAGTTCTATATTTATTCTAGATGGCAGTGCCTTCATAAACGCGGGCCAATCGAAAGACAAGTTGTATGAAATGATTTGATTGTTGCAATTATGTAAACAAACAGTTGAGCAAGTTCATATCAAAACAATGTTGTGCTGGCATAGGGTTGGCTAGGCTTGTCAAACATGTAATGTAAGTATGAATTTTACTAGTCCTATAGCCAAATGGAACTTTAGACCTACACTGTTGTATTATAAATAATTTTCTACATCTGGGCCTAGGCCAGGGACGGTTTCTGATTTGTTTTATGAGAGTATAATGACACCTTTTCTCGTTCCACACAAAGAAGAAAATTTTTAAATGTCCGCCATTTGTTTACGTATCGCACTTTCCCGCCTAACTCTGCTTATACCGTCAACAAGTGTCAAGTAACTATGGTTACTTGTTGATTATATGCCAAGTGTTTAAGGCTTATTTTAAAACCTTTATTTGGAAGCCTTCCAACAAACTTTTTCAACTTTTTTTTCAAAAGAGACTATCATTCTATAACCTTAATGTCCATGTAAAATATGAACATTGTAGCCCCACCCGTCTGGTCAGAATCGCGGGCCGACGTATTAGATGTTAGCAGTAGCTAGCAGTAGCTAGCAGTAGCTAGCAGTAGCTAACATCCTTAAAGTGATTTTGAGCATGTTTGAAGACATTTTTTCACCAAGAAGGAATGGTCGTACCCCAATAAAATTTGGCATGTGTTGTCAGGTACCTAAATCCCCTCGATTGTGATAGTTTTCAAGTTCACATCACGTTACATGACGGCTGGGTAACACCTCGAAATCACCCCAACTCTGCTTGGTGTATAAGGTGCTTGAGTGTGTAGCGCACCGCGGCTTGGCTGCGGCGCCCTAACGGGCACCTAGATTACACAGATGTTCACAATTAATGTAATGCAATGTTGTATTTTGTTTTTATGAAAAGAACTGAGAAAACTTATTATTTAATAATTGTTGTATTCCACTCATTGATGTTTGCCTTTCGGTGCTTCGAGCTTCGACTTGACTATGTAAATCTCATTATGAAATACATTATTGTGCTAGAAAAGATTAGTAGAAGTACCGGTATGGAATTCATTCAAACTAAGACAAGGAAACTAAATAAGGAACACATTCATATTTATTCTATACTGCTAATTATGTAGAACATAATTTTGGTACATGTGCAATACCAATACTAAATTTATTTTTAAAATAACAAACTCAAGTTTGTTTTAAGTATAGATTTGAACTACAACTTTACTTGACTTGAACTTATTAATAAATAAAAGAGCTTTGAACATTTCATGGGAACAGCTGCAGTAAATAGATAACCCTTGAAATTCAACAAATTGTATTTTATATTATTTGCAGAGTATTATCATGTCTATTGACTCTATTATGTTGCAATGAAACTTATTATTGTAAATAGAAAGTCCTTGGAAACATAACCAATAAGCTGGTATTGAGCGGTGTGGTAACATGTGATAGAAAAACACAAAAGTTAAAACCTATGGTATATTTAATTTTAAAAGTAAATACAGCTCGGAATGAATTTGCCTCTGTGCCCAGCCCACACAATTGCACTATCAGCCAGTTCAAGGACACTCCAATACGAGTGATCGAGTACTTCGTCGACGATCGAGAACGGTAACTAAATAGAAATAACCACCTGTATACACAGTGCAGATTGCAGATGGCAAAGTGCAAGTATACGTTGTGTCCAAACCAAACACTAAGCTTAGAAGTCGGGAAAAATTCAGAATTCCACAATTGCTTTTTTGCGCTGGTAGATTGCACCTCTGAAAATAGTCATAGAATCCTTGTACCGTATACAATGTATTGCAGAAGTAGGTTATTGTATTTGCTGGTGACCTTCATTATATCTAATCCTACAAAATAAGGGTTCTGTGTTCCTAGATTAAAATAATAAATAAAATCCTATAACAAGAAACAGGGATAAGTTTTTAGGAAATGATGATGCAACAATTCAAACCAAAATAAAGGGTACATCACTATAATGTACAGAAGGATATTTAAATAAATAAACAAAACAAAAACACAGTCAAAAAGTGTCCATTATCACCATTTACCCATAAAACCTTTCTAACTGGCATGGTGAGTGCAGATAATTACTGATTCAGGAAGATTTTAGAAGAATGGAGTTACCTAACTTCTAATGAAAATTGTATGGGTTTGTGCATTACGACTGAGCAAATGACCTTGAATACAGAGGTTATTATGAAAACAATTAAAGAAATGTTTAATGTTGCGAGTAATACTCTGAAAGATTAATTACCATGAAATGCGCATGCGCAAGTGTTAATGTTGAAAGCATTGTGCGATTAGTAGTAGAGGTGACCAGAAAAAACGCCAATTTAGTAAATATGGCAATACAAAGCAAGCAAATAGAATTAGAATGAGATAGTAATGTATGCGTCAAAACAGTGCCGGCCAGATTTAATGCAGATCAAAGTCGTGCTATCGTTTACTATAAATACTTAGTACGTACTACAATCTACAATATGTACTTACATTTGCCCATTCCCTTTTCTTACACTATGAGGGGGTGAGTAAAGTTATTCCGATGTTGTAAAAATGTTATACACAGGGTGGTATCGCATAATGGAAAACATTATAAAACCAGATATAACAGAAAAACCACAAACAGAACACTTCAAGTTGCATGATTTGATATACCTTTAACTTTTAAACAGTCCTTGGTCGTGAAGGGAACTCCGAGGAATGGTGTGTCCCTCTCGATCTCTTGTTCCGTTTTACTTCCACTTTTAATTAATTTGTCAGCCGCCCTCGCATTGTCCATGGCCGCTTCAAACCGTTGGTCGATAAGGCAATTCAATATCGGATTTATTTCCTTTATTCTTTTAATAAAAGTTTCAACAACTTCAACACTTGTTGTCTGCCAAATAAAATGTGAAAATGCAGGTAAATTATACACTTTAAATAAACACAACACAAGCAAAATTAAGAAGACTGTAGTAGAGCCAATGTAGAAAATAAGACCAACACAATAAATTAAAACCAACAAATACATATTTATTGTGAAGGTAAGATCTGTGTGCAACAGTAACCTTTATATTAATGAACAACAAATGTTTCTACAATGCTTACATGTATGAGAAAATGGCCGCTATTGTATTGGTAAGGCATTCCTGATGGCCACCGAAAATGTTGACATGATGTTGCGTTATATTTGGAAATAAGTTGCGTTTAAAATTTAAATTAAGTTCAGAAATCTAGAGGTGACCAAATTACTGTGACAACCACAGACTGCCAATTTAAAATTGTAATTTAATACCATAATTATATCAAAAACAGTGCCATACTTAAAATGAAATGTTGCCATCTTCAAAGCAAAAAAATAAACTTGGAAGTACCTACACTTTTTATATGAATAAGGCAAGTGCATGCAACTATGAAGCTATTAATTAATATTTATTTGCAGCATTGTTATATTGAAAATGGCTACATCACACAAGAAGCCAAATACTTATCAAAGGTCACCCCTCCCACTTTAGTGTGTTCTCGATTGTAGCTGCAGCTGTGGCTCGCTAATTGTGATTCCTTAAAAGGCTAAATAATTCATACCTATACCTATCGAGTTACTCCTCTTTCATTTTCTCTCTCTTTTCCAATTATTTCTAAACTTCCAATCGTTAAATCGCTGAATAGATGAGAGGTTCATAGATTATTCTAGGTTGGGGCGGCAGCCGTGCAGACAGGCCATGGCATGCATTATTAAACAAAGCACTGAAAACTGGCTGCTGGAAAACTTTGTACAATTTGTTCTATTGGTCAGTGGCGGCTTGAATAATACTTAAGACCAATGTCAAAAAGTCTACATTTGATAGAAATAATTGTTGTTTTAATACCCTTGCTGTCGCTAATGCTTCATATCTACACAAAAAGCCAAGGTTTTGTTGACAGAGGTTATATGGTAAAGTTCAAGCCACCACTACTATTAGCATCCACGTACGACTTGATAAGCATAGATAAACTATCATTTGAGGGAGAATACCTCTTCTAAGTTGAAAGTGCATGCAATTATCTTTTCTTAAGCAAAAAAATCATCAATTGGCCATCAACATATAATTAATTATATTTATAACAACCCACTGGTATACATTACATACCAATTTACTTCTATGGTATGAAATTGGATTCAAATTGCACATTTGATATCAATATCATATTCCACCAGCAATTCAACTAAAAGTGGTTTCAATTGATTGATTTTCTACTACTGAATAGCCTACTCACAAATCAATTTGTTGGTAACTGATCTGGTTCAAAATTATCGAGTGATGGACAATTCTCAAGTAAATTGATTTTTTTCTGGTGATTGGCTTAAACTATGCAATTTAAATGTTGCAAGTGGGGAAATGTTACAAATGAAAACATGAGTTTGCATTGTGAAATGATGTTTACCTTGCCGGAGCGGATCTTGTGCGCAAGACTGGTCGCAGAGTCGAGGAGCAACAGGTCGTCAATCGGCGCCATTTGTTTCCCGGGGCCCGAGTACACAAACGACAGAAGCGTGTGCACAATCAGCTCCGCCAACCTCTGGAGCAGCGAGGAAACTGTCCGCCGGAACTGTTTCATGCTGCAGCACGGCTGTGTCATGCTGAAACCAGAGGACATAACACTTGATTTTAGCCCCTTACATGTAGGGATGTCAAGCCAGTCAATTGACCCAGTGATATATAAGACCGGTCAAATAATTGGAAAGTAATATTTGTATTTATTTATTTGGCATCACTCATTCTTCAAAGGAAAGTCAACTTTTGTTACATTTGAAATTGGACAATTCACTGATGTTGCCTTTAATATTTTTTTACTGTGACTGTGAGCAGACAAAGTGTTAGTAAATTCACTCATTTTCATCAATACTAATTATAATCACCATTGAATGTTTATCATATATATTGATTCCTAACTTGGTTGCAGACATTGTCTCACAAGTATCCTGCCACAATAAGCAAAATATACCTTTTTTTGTATTTGACTGACTTTTGGTCAATTGACAAATTTTAATTTGACCAGGTCAAAGTGCCATCCCTACTTACATGGACATGTTTATTAACATTGTACCAATATTCAATAAATTGACATGAGGGAACTCATAAGCACAACTTTTATGTCCGTCGGTCTGCGCGCGAGTCATGTTTCACGATAAAAACCAAACAATAGGTTCAACCAACATTCGATGTTTTTTTTTGGCAATGCCCTTCAACAAAGATGATACAGAATATTTTTGGTGAACCTGGATGTTTAGTTTTATTTGGATTAAGGGCGCGTCAACCATCAGGTCACAATGCGCCACTCTAGCCATTGGGGAGGAGGGGCTTATGCTGGTCAGAACCAACTTATGCTGGTATGGGGAGGAAACGGAGCGTAGGGCCTACTCACGTCGCGGTCGTCATCGTCCTTGTCATCGTTTGCAGTGTCATTGTCATCGTCGCCGAGGAGGTCGTCAAGGGAGAGGGGAGGTGTTCCCGACGACGACTGCCAGAGCTCGCCTCTAGTTTCGGGGGAGTAATATACACCCCTCCCCTTTTACTTACTAAAAAAATAAAATACTTAATCGCCTTGTACGATTAGCAGAGCCATGCTCTAAGCCTATTCTACCCCGGGCCCAGACGGGGTGGTGACCGTGGAGGTAAGAGGGGGGGGGGGTTAGCCCCCCCAGAAAGTTTAAAACTTCATGTGCTTGGCAAGGCTCGGCATCACCCTCGTTATTTATGAAGGCAAGAACAAGCAAAGGACATTTTTGAATGGTAAACTACGCTCCAGCCCGGCGCCGCCACCAAAAAGATCGACGAGCGGCGAATTATTTTGTATGTTCTTCTTCGACGATCTGTTGATGACGTAGCTTTGCCATGGCCCACGCTAAGGGTGGTACTTACTTATAGTGGAAGAGCTCATGCGTAACGCGCGCGACTCTGATTCGGGAGGTCAGAGGTTCGATACCCGCACCGGCAATCCTGACGGAAAGTTTTACCCGGGGTTTTCTAATGCTGTGATTGGACATAACCCTCATGATTACAGTATCAGCCATAAAACTTGTGTACAGTCTGAGCGAGCAAGTTTTGTGCTGGTTCACGAGGAGATATTAGAGGTTCAGATTTGGTGTTTCTATAGCCCGGCCGGATGCGACCCGATTAGTTTATGACAGAGAATATAATTTCAGGCCCACATTGTACTCTTAAAACTTCCGTATCGTATTGACATAACAAACATTGTTGTCTCTTTCCCTGCCGTCCGAAGGTTAGGATCCATTGTGTGTAAGAGTTTTTTGGTGACTGATAAAAATGACATGTATTGATGCATGTTTTGAAATATTTAAAATAGTGACAATAACCTTCTCTAAAAAAATTTACGTTGTTCAGACATTATTTGCGTGTGCAGCAAAAAATTGAATATATATTATCTTTGACGGCCCCAATACATCAGGTTTCATTTTCATTTTCGTAAAAATAAAAATCTACCAAAAGTCTAGAACCGCATATTTTAGTATTTTTTAGTTTGTTTTGATTGAAGGCGCGTCAACCGTTAGGTCATAATGCGCCACTCTAGTCAAGGGGAAATAGGGAGGAAAATCCCATGCTAGTCAGAAAAAGCCACGGGTAAGGGGATGGAAAGGAGGGTTCTCACATCGTGGTCGTCATTGTCTTGGTCATCGCTTGTGTAGTCAAGGTCGTCGTTGTCGGGGAGGTCGTCAAGGTAATGGGGTAGAGGTCTCCGACGACGACCACCAGAGCTCCCTTTAGTTTTGGAGAGGACAAAACTACCCGAACTACCAACTGATGTTTGCGAGATGGGCTTTGTCTCTTTCCTCGTCTTTTACGATTTGGAGAGCCATGCTCTGGGCCAAATTCTACCCCTGGGGCTGGTCCCAGACGGGGGTATTTTTATTGCTTGCACGTGTAATGGTCTTCCTCTTTGTACACGAGGCAAGTTATTCCTGATTCTCTTATCGCGATAAAACTTGGAATACTGGACCTCGGCAGGAATTAAACAATACAGAAAGTGTGGGTTTCGACAAGGTGTATACAAACAATACACTAGAGATAAGGATAAAGATCTGCCCCTTATTAACAAATCACACGTCGTGTAGTGTAGAGGAACACTTGACAGGCTGAAGATTTGGCTCTGTCTTTTACCTAACCATAATGTGTGAAGCCTTGTCGTGCAAGCTATATACTGAAAAGCAGAAAACTAACAGTAATTGTGCTATTACTAGAATATGCACAAATAATCAATGCACATGTTACAAGATTGAAGAGTTAATTCAACGAGCAATAAAACAATTCACTAACATGAAACATGAAAATCAGTTATATAACTGAGTGGGTAGACTCTAAATACAATTTATTTATTTATTTTATTTATTTATTCATATATAACCTTGTTAATATTTATAGGGTCCGAACGAAACTACACAATAAACATCACTTTTATGTCCGTCTGTGCGTGTGTCACATCGAACAATAAATACGGAACACGATCTCTGATTGACATGCGTTTTTATGTTGAAATGTCATGCAGAATATTTTCGTTGACATTTCAGTGGCATTTTTCTGTACCTGGCACCTCCACTAAATATTTCAATGTACGATATGATAATATTATATATTTTTATATATTATACCCTATGGGTATACGCTGGACCCGCGCTTGTCATGAGTTGTTGCATACAAGTGGACAGAGTGCCCCGATGATATTCCTCGTATCATGCTCAATATTACCTCTGTATATTATATTACACCACAATCATCTAAAGAAACACATAAAAACACCGTCTCATCTCAGTATCGTCCTTGAAGCATAATATTTCTTACATACGTTATATTTTCGCATTGCGTCAATTCCTGTCCCTATACACTAGTGCTTGAATGCACATGAGGCAGACACCTTTATTGTAGCCTTTCTGTCAATTTCAGTCGCATCGATATTTATCATAGTAGGTCATTTTCCGAAAATTGATTCTACAAAAAAAAATTAACTAACAATAATTTTCTCAAAATGGTCGAAACACCCATAATAAGTGCATTTTCTGACTGATTGGATGAGCGTAGCGAGCGAAGCGAAAACTTCAATTTCACTGACCCCTCAAAAAATTTAGCTCCAATGTTTTTATGTTTTTTTTTCTGTCTGTTTGTTCGCACGATTCCGGGCAAACGGCATATGCGATCTTAATGAAATTTTGACGAGACCTTTGAAATCTCTGAACTTAGACGTGCCACGTTTTTGGGTACAATCGAAGAAATATTTCTCATGAATATCGTACTTTTACGATTTTTTTCGATTTTTAGTGCGATATTTTCGTGACATTTGGGTCGATTCTGACCAAACGGGTGGGGCTAGAACGTTCAAATTTCAAATGGACATTAAGGATATAGTGATGTATTGCTTTTTGAAAGAAAAAGTTGAAAACATCATCCAGAAACCATATAAATAAAGGTTTCCATTAAGTTTTTTGAGGTATTTAATAACAATTAACAAGTAACAATAGAAACTTGACAACAATCACCTACAATGCGTTCAAAAAGCACTTGATAAGTAAAGAGATCCCACGCAAACTAAAAACTTACAAAAAAAGCTCATCCATCAACGCGACGGGACTTTAGCGTTTTCCTAGTTTACGATAATGTTGAAAATCTGCTGTGATAGAGAGAGGGGCCATCACCACTGCAATAGAACGTGGTCTATTCACGTGTATTATGAATATAGAGTGGAGAAGCTTCATTGAAGAGGAAGAGGAGGCAAGAACGGGAATAATCATCCAGTAAGCGGAGAAGACGTGAATGGAGGTGAAGAATAAATTGTTTGTCAGTTTTATACCCTGTCTGCTGTTGCCACGTGTCAACCGCTACGCCTACGCGACATTATTAAGTTATGCTCAACCTATAAACTATAATCTATACACAGTCTACACACAAACCAACCAACAGCAGATATTATTGGATATAAGTGGGTGAGCTATAATAATGTTAACAAAACATACATAACGATCGAAAAACGAACACGACTGTGAGAGCACGTGTTGAGAAACGTGAGGTGAACTTGGAATGAACGGATTAAAGTGGTTCTTTGTAGAGAAACTATTATCTGCTGGTATGTGAACAAATGAATCCAGCTGTCAGTGGCGTAGGAACCGGGGGGGGGATGCACCCCCCCCCCCAAGTTAAGCCCAGGGGGGACAAAAATAACGTGTGCTAAAATATTCCGAATTTGCCTGTATGCTTCGTCATTACATAACAAAATTAGGTTGAACTTTACTAAAATGGTCCACTTCACGTTCACTTTTTTAGTCTTTAGATCGCAGATAGTTGCTGTAAGTGTAAAACATCGTTTACAGAGTCCGAGTGCAGTTAAACATGACGCGCCCCAGACCCCGACTGCCACCCACGAAATCTGCTAAGAAATTGCCCCCCCCCCCCCAACTTTCAAAACGTTCCTACGCGGCTGCCAACTGCGATTTGATAACTTCGTTTCTCACCTTCGCGGAGTTTATAGTAACGAACACGTGACAACGCGATACGCGGACAGATGGGGGGGGAGCATCTGATCTGGGAGGTTGTCGGTTCGATACCGGTCACCGGCCGACCACATCTCTCAGGACTCGGGGTACTCCCCCCCCCCCTCACACACAAAACTAATTAATTACTCGATAAGTTGAATATAGGTCAAATACAAACAATATTCTGCGTGCATAACAATGCGAGAACCGACCCTTAGGGTGACCAACTACATTGCTAGGTAACAGGTGAAGACAGCAAACAATGTGTAAGAAGTAAATTGTCATTTGATTACATTTTAAACCCCTACTACGTAATAACTTTTTACTACTTTGTTTTAAATTTTGACAACTGGTGTTGTAAAAGCGTTTTTATGACAGTTTTAAACATTAACTTATTTTTTTTGGACCATAATTTTTTGTTAACTTTGACTAAAATGAGGATAACTTTGCCAATTTTTGGCCCTTTTTTTTAATTACGCCAAAATTTTCAGAATTGTATACCCCTCAAAAAATGTCAAAATAATTTCGAAAATGTTCACCCTAAGAAGGGTCAGTTCTCCTTTCCGGCTCTTTATGTGTCAGTGTCACTATAGTCGTATTCGTATTCTTAATTACTTTTCATCACTAAATCACGATACATAATAATGACTAGTTATAGGCTTGGTGATGATTTGAATATTTCGACTTGGATTAATTTTTAAACGATTGTCGATTTATGTCTTGTTCTCGAAGTTCTCTCTTGGGTTGGGGTGCAAAGCCGCTCCGTGCGGAACCAAGACACGTGGATTCGAATCCATTGCTTTCGACATTGTCCTGTAAACTTATCCTTGATCAAGATGATCGTCTCGAATATATCAAGTGCTTTGTCCTTGTAAAACCGTGATAGGTGTGTAAGTGAAAACAAAAAGCTTGAGACTAGCACCGTTTGGCACTAATATACGCTACACCTGCACTGACACGACGGGATAAAGCGATAAGAATGTTGTAAAAATACCGTATGTCGTTGTCATTGACTCAACCATGCACTCAGCAACATAAAGTAAACACAACGGAGAAGGGTACTAGAATGCACTAAAACGCAGTCCACCATGCAAAATAATGATTTGCTAGGCTGTCAGTTCTTAATCAGCAATGTACGGTACCTAGTAAGTTATAATGTTTTCAGCAAATACGATAATATATCGCAGTTTTGTCACGTGGATATAGACACGCGCGTGTTACAATCTAGAGCGTAGTTTCGATTAAACACGCAGCCACGCACGCACCGTATAACATAACATAACACACACGGCTATATGTATTGCAATGGGTTAATTCTGGAAGTGGAATATCACACATACTACCTACTGCAAGGGTGGAAAATAACCGATTGCCCGCTAAGTAAAAAAGTAATAATAATTTTAAAAATTGCCAATAAGGGTGGCAAAGCCAAGAGTGAACCACCTTGCAAGTTGCAACATTTATATTGGTGAGTGTTTTTCATTAACCAACGACCCATTTGCTTACTATTTCACTTTATTATTGATACAGATTCGCTTTAAATCGCGTTTTAGGCAATCAAACCTAATGCAGTTATCAACAATTTCCTGCAGCTGCGGCTTGTTTCACCCCAGACCCTATAGCTGCTTCCGTTTCACTGCAGTCCCCTACTCATTTGTGGTGGATCTGTCCACCCCTGGGATATGTACTCTTGTAGTGGAGTGAAAGTGGTAAGAATTGAGAAAAGGATCGCCTCCTCTGAAACCGATGGAAGGGGTGGGAACATGATAAGGGGGTTGAAGATCTCGAACATGCAACCCCGGACTTTGACAGAACCTCTTAGTGTAATCTACCGCGTCGCTAATAGATTTCCTGGGTTAGCCTCGCACTTTCTCCCCCACGTTACACGAGTAAGCAATTTCAATGCCATTAGGCCGATGTTTCATGATTAGAGTCCGGAAATTACTCCTTTTTTACACCGAGCTATTATTAATTAGGCCTACAGACTCATTATCGCCCGTCCTGCTTTAGTATAGTTACTATAACGTTGTAACCAGGCTACAGAGGGCCGCACTTGCCCTGAATTAGCCTTCCTGCCCTTTGGGCAGGTAAAATTCATTAAATAAATTTTCACAGGAAAGGAGCAAACCATTCCTGTAAGCCGTGTGGCATTATAGTACCGTAACCGACGGTCGACTCTGATTCGGGAGGTCCCGGGGTTCGAATCCCGTCGAGATCGGCAATCCTGACTGAAGGTTTTTTTCCGAGGTTTTCCTCAGTCGTTAATGCGAATGCAAGGGATTGAGTCCTCTTAAATAGCCCTCGGACATCCCTTCACAATAATTGTCCTATCCGCAATAATAGTTATAGTCACCGGTCACACCGGTTAAATCTGATGTGTATATACCCTACAGCGGGCATCCTACAAAAACCTATGTAATTGTATGTAGGTAGTACCGTATATTTTTTTAAATGGCTAACAGCTAAACCAGCCCCAAGTGAAGTTAGAATTTCGATCACTTTTCTGTCCATCCGTCTGTCCGTCCGTCTGTCTGTCCGTGTGTCCATCCGTGTGTCCGTCCGTCCGTCCGTCTGTCCGTCCGTGTGTCCGTCCGTGTGTCACGTCTCACCTAAAAATCGAATACAGCCTCCGATTGACCAGCGTTTTTCGGCATTACCCTTCAATATGATGACACAACAGTGTGTTTTTGGTGACCCCAGGGGTCAAGGGGGCTGGGCTAGCGTCACCCAAACTTGACAGAACACCCGGCACCTCCACCAACAACGAGATGTTAACGCGGGAAATAACGTGTGTTAAGTATAGCTTCGCTCCCTCTTCTGGGTCCTCGCGAACCTTGCGTGTTGCGCGTCTACACTTGGTTAGTACGTACTACACCTCGAGTCCAGTATAGATGCGCCGATAACCATGTCGTGCGTGCGAGTGCGACTCAGGATATCCGTCCCAAGTGGCTATTGTTAATTTAATAATTGTATTCTCGTTATAACCTCATCACATTAAATTACATGTCAACACATTACAGTAATGAGTTATATTTAGTATTAGCGAATATACGCCGTACCTAGCACCTTTTCATTTTTGAGGGGTTTAGTTTATTTGGATTAAGGGCGCGTCAACCGTTAAATCATAATGCGCCACCTTAGACTACCTAGGCTAGGAGATACGGGGAGAAATATCCCATGCTGGTTAGAACCAGACACAGGTAGGGGAAGGAAAGGGGGGTTCTCGCGTCTCTCGTCGTGGTTGTCATCGTCTTTGTCATCGTTCGTGACTTCGTGTTGTCATTGTTGTTGTCGTCATCGTCGTCGTCGTCGTCGTCGTCGTCGTCGGGGAGGTCTCAAGAGAAGTGGGAAAGGTACTCGGCGACGACCGCCAGAGCTCGCCTCCTGTTTTGGGTAGTAGTATATTCCCCTACTTACCAACTAATGTTTGCGAGACGGACTTCGTCTCTTTCCTCGCCTTTTACGATTAGCAGCTAGCCATACTCTGGGCCTATTCTACCTCGGGCCCAAACGGGGAAAGTCGTAACTTGAACTTCCCCAAGAAGAAGAGTTGGGTGGAAGTCTAATAATAAGACTCACTAAAACGCAGAATCTACCGACCATCTAAAGTCAATCAAATGATTGTTTTCTCTGATGCCTGACCCCCTCCGCCCCCCAAGTAGCTCGATTTGCCACAAGGTTTGTTATAATATCGTTTGATTGCACCGCCTCACTTTCACATGCATGCACGAGTATATTTTTATTGTTTTATTAGCAGACACTTTGAGGATTATATTATCCGTAGATAACGGGGATTATAAATTACAACGTTATCACATTTTCATTTTTATAAGCCATACTTCAAAAATGCATTACGTATACTTATACATGATTACACACACTACACACACACACACACGTTGTTAGACGTACCCAACATGAGCGTGATGGCCGAACACTAATAGAAGTTTGCCTCGGCCGGGGATCGAACCCGGAGGAGAAGCTTTTGATATGTGTACTGGCTGGTGGTACTCCACCCACGTAAAGAATTTCGAGATTATTTGGATTAAAGGCGCGTCAACCGTTAGCTCATGACGAGCCATTCTAGCCAAGGGGGTGTGGGGTGGAAAGTCCCATGCTGGAGGAAAGGGGGGATTCTCACGTCGTGGTCGTCATCGTCTTTGTCATCGTTCGTTTTGTCATGGTCATCGTCATCATCGTCGGGGAGGTTGTCAAGGGAAGGGAAAGAGGTCCCCGACGACGACCTCCAGAGCTCGCCTCTACTTTAAGTTGGGGAGAATGAACTCCCCTAACTAAATACTAGCTGATGTTTGCGAGATGGACTTTGTCTCTTTCCTCGCCTTTTTATGAATAGCAGAGCCATGCATGCTCTGGGCCAAATTATATACCCCGGGCCCAGACGAAGGAAACCCGTGTTCCATTACTAAGTTTAGTATTTTACGTTGAGTGATCATGATCGTTCACACCGCTGCAGTCTACACAATCACGAAACATAACATCCTTCAGTCGGAGGTACCGTGTTCGAGCCCTGGTTATCTGCACTGTATTCTGTCCAGGCATCTCACTCATTGCTGACAATTGTTGCTCGACATGAGGATTCCCCAAACCCATAAGTGAAAGAGAAATTATAATACCAGCTGCGTGCAATGCGTCGTCATATCAATCGTCTGAGATGGTGAGGTCATACGTAGAAGTGCACGTGGAATACACAATGCACGAGAAAGCGACGTTATACATGTCACAAGGAGTCTAGTAAGTACGCACAGTGGCGTATCCAGTGGTGGGTAGTTGGCCGTAATGATCCCCAATGCAACTATATAGAACAATCGTGTTGAGGTTGTATTATTTTTATTTATTTGTATCTTGTGTTTATTATTATGTTGTCCCATTTATTATCTGGCCAATCCAATGCAATGTGGTTCTTCAATAGTTGGATAGCGTAGCGAGCGTAGCAGCGAGCGAAGATTCCATTTCACTACACTGAGAAAAAATCCGGATGTTTTTTTTTTTTTTTTTTTTTTTTTTTTTTTCTGTATTTGTCTGTTTGTTAACACGATCCGGCTAAACGATAATCGATTGCGATGAAATTTTATGGAGTCTTCGAAATCTCTGAACTTAGAACTGCCACCGTTTTGAGCACAATCGGAAATTATCTCATCAAAATCGCAATTTTACGATTTTTCGATTTTTAAAATTTGCGACTTAAACACCTACATGCTTTATCCGATTTGATGATTTTCACAGAACCAAATTATGAATTAAGAATCTTGTAAAATTTGAGCACAATCGAATAACTATTTCTTATGAAATCGAAATTTACGATTTTTTCTTTTTTTAAATTACGATTAATTAAAAAATTAAAGATTAAAGTTTATTTTTCATTAAATTTAAATTAATTTTAAAAAAATCTTCAACTAAGTAATGATTTTTTCACAGAACAACAGAAAATCCATATAACACATGGTAGCTCAATGCACAAATTACGCTCATCCAACAACGCGGCGGGACTTAAGCGTTTTCATAGTCATAGTCATTCTATATGAATTACGTCTTCAATAAACTCATCATCTCGATTATTCTTTAATCGTCGTCAAAATATGAAACGTGCTATAGCTTCAGTAGTTTACACTTATTCAAAAACGAAAATTATCAAAATGTGAAAACAGAATTCCGGGGACCGTCTTACACGGACGACGATGTAGCATCTGGAAGCAGATGACAAGAAGACGACAAAAATTATTTTGCTTATTACTCCTCGATGAGATAGGCAAAAGAGGTGAGGGGAGGTATTTTTAGCATCGTTTTTAAAAACGCGTGAAAATAGCGTACCTTCAAGCAACGCTCGATCATGCCCTCCTAGTAATTATTGTATAGTCGGGATCTTGACGCGATACGTGAACGTGACAATGAAACTGCAGCCGGTCGTATTGTTTTCATACCCAGCTGTTTTCTGTCATTATCGCACTACATTACACAATGATAAAGTAGGCAAATATACAGTCACCGAGTGCCAGGCACGAAACCAAACTACAATATTTTAAATTTCACAAGTAAAGTTCTGAAATCAAACGCATCTTCCATGTAATGCTTACAATATAAATATATTATTACACGTATGACAAGTACGGGTAGGCCTGCCCCGCCCAAAATAGGGAGCGAATCTACTTTATCAAGAGATGGCCGAAGAGGAACACGCAAAGGGCATTGAAATCTATTGGAGGAGATGCCGAGTACAAAAAATTGCAATCTTAAAAATAGTATAACCCTGACCCCTGACCCCAAAGACAAAAAAAAACATACGAATCATCCTTAGTTGTTGAAGGGCAATGCTACCCGTTTCATTCAGTGCATTTCAGTATGTGTTTGATATATTTTGAACACTTGTTCAGGCAAGTACACACACGTGTCCCCGTTCAAAAATCCTAGCCCCGCCCACCTGAGCGCAGACGGTTCTGACTTCAGACTTCTCAATGATAAGGGTTCGATTTTCATCTTCATAATCTTCGTTACAAGTACTTTTCATTAAAACTAATCTCACAATCACAATTTAGTATGTAATTAAATGACGTAACTGCCTACAAATAAAATGGTTTTTTTTTGTTTTTTTTACCGTGGTAATTAATCCTGATATGGTGCAATGTGCCCCTCTTCAGGTGAACTAGGTATGTTGCGGATAAGACAATTGTGAAGGGCGGGATGTCCGAGGAAGAGACTCCTCGGTCTCGTTCGGAAGGTCTCAACGGGATTCGAACCCGAGACCTCCCGAATCAGAGTCAAGCTCTTAGCGTTCAAGCCAACACTCTAGGTAAAAGGGTGTTACTATTTAGGCTCTGTTTAGGGGTACAAGTTATGTACACCATCGACCATAAGTAAATCTAGGGGTCTAGTTGTAATCTACTATACCCGGCCCTTGATTTACTTCTAGCCGAGGGTGTACAACCACATGACAATGATGTGTTGCTTATAAATAATGACCCAGTTTACGACGACAAATATAGCAATCGAATATTGCTTGCTTATTGATCCAGGTTGAAATTATACGCTTTAAGTGTCTGCTTGGGCGCTACGCTCGCGCGCGCATCGACGTTTAGGCGTAAATATTGCAGGTAGTTTGAATAATTTAATATTCACTCTACAGGTGGCCCGCTTTTACCCAGGTTCCGACTAGAGAAACGGGGTGGATTTTAGTTTAGTCACGTCGTAACGATAAGACCTTTGGGGACGAGGGTAGGAATAGTACGTAGAAAGTCGACGACTCACGACTGCAAAATATCATCAGAACATAGCAGATATATGTTGTTGTCACAATACGACGTGTGGGTATATACAAACAAAACTAGTAAACCCATAAACAACAAGAAATGTTATCCGACTAACCAGTGGAAAAATAAATATAGGGTATAATGTATTATTATTTTTAATGTTTTAGATCAACATGAATGTTGTCCCCCTTTGGTCAACGTTACTGTATTCGGCCATACTGGGGATTTAGATGTCTAATCTACCATGAACGATGATAAAATGTCCCGCGACCCACGTGCTGGAACTAATTCCTTAACGTTGCGAGTTCGATCCCCGACACGAGCGCGTCTGAAGGTATCCCCAAGTCTACCTCAGAAGCTGAGCTCAGAGTATTGTTTCAATAATAATGTAGACACGATTACGGAGAACCTGGGGTAGGATACACTTGTTTCAATTAGAAAGTTAATATTCAATGAAATCCAATCAAAACAACCGATTGCCAGCCCAACCGGAGAGGGTCGACGAGTTGCCTGCTTGTCATTCAGACGTCTAATCTCAATAAACCCAGGTTCGATCCCCGGACGAGGTTGGATTTTGTAATTTCCGGATTTTATACCAGAAATAGAAAATATAGTGAATCCATCTGGCCACAGGAATTTGCTTTCCGCAATAATGTTTATAGGGATATACGCAGCGATGAAGCGCGATGAAATCGTAGGTTCCCACTCCACGACAATTGACCAATCTCGACAGGAGAACCACGGGTTTTGTCTTTATGGCAATTCGTTGCTACTTGTAACACCAATAACGAAGTAAATAGGCTATACAAGGGAGTAAGACACATTTGGCAGTTGGCAAATAGATATTCGCTCGGCCAGGAAGCATCTGATGTATAGGCCTATGAATCTAGGAAAAGTTATCAACAAAGCACACCTGGACAGCCCTACAGTCATACTTTTTTACTGTCTTAATTAGCCAGGAAAAATCACGAATGTAGTCAATTTTGGATTGAAAATCGTGTAAACCAAAGGTGTTACTGTAGAGTGTAGAGCCCTTTATTACCACTTGCGTGACAAACTGTTAAAAATTTTCAAACACCTGTGGTGTCAGTCAGTAGAGCGAACAGCAATGCCTAAACGCATGTCCACTGACGGTGATACGCATGGCTTATTGCAGACTAGAGCAGGGGCGTAGGAACGGGGGGGGATGGGGGAAACTCTTCTCCCCACTTGAGGCTTGACCTCCCCACTGGGGGGGGGTCAAGCCAAGTCGCTCGCTAACTAATGTTATCATCATTCCGGCCGCCAGCACGAAAGTTTGTCAAAAATCAAAATATAATTTTGCATTCACAACAATCATCACCAGTCACCACTAACAAAATATGTTACACAAAACATGTCTTCAACGGGTTAAATACTCCAATCACACTCTAAGAATCTAAAAAATATCCAGGTCTGTGCGCCCCGAAGGAGGATTTAGTTCATGTGCTGATGCCCGAGCAGGTGTGTCCTCCTCGCTCAAATATTTATTTATCTAAACCAAGTTCATAAAGTCTCATCACAAAGTATAAAATGTACGGCCCACTGGGATCATGACTTTACATATTTTCAGAATGACTCGGACTATAGAACAGACCAGAACGAGCGAGCGAGTCGTGTTTTTTGCCTTCAAGTTGATGTAACAGAGAACAACCTTGATAATGAAAGCATCCTGTCTTGCTCAGCGTCAACCTCTCTTGGGCACGTGATAACATTCATCTTCTTGGTGCTGCAGCTGCACTGCAGGGCCACAGGCTTTTGTTGCAGTCAATGAATTGCAGGGGGCGGAGGGAACTTTTAATCTTTCTTCGTTTGGACAGGGTTTGCTCAAATACCGACCCCGACTATCAGCAAAGACTATCAGGATTTGGTTTGCTAAAATGGGCAGTACAGAATCGGGCTCGTCAAGTCTTTAGCCACGGATAATTAGCTATGCAAATACACTCAATTATGTCTAATGTGAGGCTGCAAATTGCAATACACATATTTTCTCGTAAGGTCGTTAGATAGTAGATTACCTAGTTCAAACGTGGATGACACCGACAGTATATAACTGTCAGTAATCATGTCTATAGGCTACTTTGCACAAAATAAACTTTCGAAAATTTTATTTACCGTACCCAAGAAGACTGTCACTGTCACCCAAAACAAATATTATTTATAAAAACGTCGGAATAAAAATAAGAAGTTTGCATGACCTGCAATTTTGGGTAATTCTAGCACATGTCACTGGGCTCACGGCACAGAACTCGAGTGATATTAACAACATAGGCCAAAAATAAATTAATATTTAATAATAATATTTAGATTGCGTTGGGGTCTACAGGGTTGGCTTGGTTGCCCACCGAAAATCAGTTATATGGAGTATCTACCCACTCAGAGTGGGTGAATGTGTAATAATTATTAGATAGAAATAGTTAGGTATGAAACGTTATCCGTTCTTTAAAGATATCTGTTTTTTTTGAGAAATGAATTTAATCGGTCATATTATATGACTGAGTGGGTAGACTCTTAATAAGAATTTATGTATTTATTTATTTATAAATAAAAATGAATAAATTAAATAGTGTGGCATATGTTAAAAGTGTAGGTAATAAATTGATACTAAAGTACAGGCCCTATAAATAACATGAATGGCATGACTTGCGTTTTGCTAAAAATGGCACTTGTCTAGTGAAATATGTTACCTACTCAATATTTGGTTTGATGTATTTTTGGAATGGCAGCGCTGCGCTCATGCTTTGAAGTTAGCCGCCGGAGGAAATCGTTTACTTCCGGTTATATAATGAAGATCTGTCAAACAATGGACCATGTTCAGTATGTGCATTATACAGTAATTCAATCCAATAATGTATTACTCTTCAGATCGCAGAGCGCCGGGAACCCGTCTGCTGACTCACCCACCTACCTCCACCCAAAGAGCAAGACAGAGAGACAGAATGCATGTACTTACTCTGAGCTGATCTAATGACGTCTGCTCCTGACGCTGCTGTGCTGTGTTCAACTTCTTGTGCCTCGCACTCGCAGACGACAAGCAAGCAGCTGGTCGAGTCGGCTGTCAAATAGGAACAAGTCACACAGTATTTACATCACAAGCGACGAGTGATAACGTCAGTACGCGCTCGAACACACTGACATAATGACATCATCGCCGACCGATGCAAAGCAACAGGCCAACCCACATCTGAGTAGGCGATCTCATTGTCATGGATTATTTTAATAGCGGATTTTCTCAGCGTGTTTTCGGATGCGACGTTGGCTACACTTCTCGCAACTTCGCTGCTGCCAACAACTCGACGAAACGTCGTAATTTGAACTCGTGGCGGGAAGAGTCCGCGACGATCACTATGGACCGGAATTGCATTGATAAAACATTTCAAAGGACCTTCGCAATCGATGACAGCTGCTGTTGGTTCTTTGGGTGCCTTAGAATCTAGGCCTACTCTTCTTCTATGTCACATTAACGATACACATTGCAGATTTTCGAAATTAATATAAGCTAGGCCTACGTTCAACAATGGTTCAACAATGTCGTACCAATGGTTGTACCCAAGGATATTAAAATACATTTCATTTGGGTCTCACCTACGTTGTTGATTTGTATTGTATTGTAATTTTTTATAATGTAAATACCTCACACAGTATGCCTGGGGCATAATACAATGCCATTTTAATTCTAGACTAGAACTAAATAAATAACAATATATGTTATTATATATTATTTTATTTTATTAAACATAACATTATGTGGATAAATTGTATTTTACTGAGTATCTTCATTGATTAAAGAACCCTTCTTTAATCAATGGTATCTTGTGTCTTTACCAAGATACATTTTGAATATTTTATCTTTACCTGAACCTAGATCCATTTGAGCCAAAGTATCTTTACCTATACCTACCGACAGTGTTGGCTCGGGCGCTAAGCGCTCGACTCTGATTCGGGAGGTCCCGGGTTCGAATCCCGTCGAGACCGGCAATCCTGACTGAAGGTTTTTTCCGAGGTTTTCCTCAGTCGTTAAGGCGAATGCAAGGGCTTGAGTCCTCTTAAACAGCCCTCGGACATCCCTTCACAATTTCCTATCCGCACATACCTAGTTCACCTGAAGAGGGGCTAATTGCACCCTATAACAGGTTTCCCACGATAAAAATTTAAATTTTACCTATACCTTCAAAGTAGGCCTATCTTACCAACAATGTATGACGTAATATGTAACCACTGGTTGTAAATAAAAACCACCCACAAGAATTTCAAAGAGATAATGGTGACGATAGGGCGCCTTCTTTAACGACAAAAGTACAACCTTACTCTATTTACCCTAGATATGTTAACAATGTATTTTTACATTTCTTGTAAAAATATTTGATTAATTTCAAGACAAAAATGACAATTCAAAAAATATGTTATAAACACATGAGTATCACACAAAATTTTTAAAAGGCTACTTACTGCTACTAATGCGATGCACGCACTCATGCACGTACTAGTGGTGATGACCCAGGGGACGGTAGGGCGATCCCCCCCCCCCCTTGACTCTTAAAGGGTTACATTTTATTCAATAGTGGTAGTGAATAGTGAATAGTGAATAGTGATTCAATCCTGCTACGTGATGATAACCTACCAAACTGTATGGTAAGTAAATCAAAGAAAACATAAATATACCCTTTAACTTCCTTATATCCCCTGCAGGACTGAGCAGTTGGGGGGGGGGGTGCCACCCAGACCCCCTTGCGTTGCGTGGCGCCAACTCGTTCCCCGTTAAAAAGCAATACAAATACAATACAAATATAAATTGAAAGAGTAAGGCCGAATTGAAGTTTGCCATGTTTGTTCAATTTCTAAAATTTGCACCATAACCCAAACCTGTCATCGGTCGCCACTCGCCAATCCTGTAAAAGTGGCACCAAAATCCAGTATTTACATATTATATAGTCAAATAATTTAAAAATATAATATACATAATAATAATACCCGTAAGGTGCTTCCAACCCGTGCTCCAACAAACCAACATGGCAGGGATTCGCGAGATTCTTTAAGGACAACAACAACAATTTTTACATTCATACGTTGGCTATTTGTTGTCTTGAGGAACTTTTTCTGTGTTTGTTCAGCTAAATAAGGCGGTGACTTTAGTTTCATAGTTTGAGGTTATGTGTTGTTGATGTTGACAAAGTGTCGTACTGTTACCATCGATCTCTGTACTTTTACTCTATAATCTTAATCAAATTAACTTCTTAATTACAGAATAGAACA
The DNA here is from genome assembly GCA_024449915.1 of Sweltsa coloradensis. Taxonomy (NCBI): domain Eukaryota; kingdom Metazoa; phylum Arthropoda; class Insecta; order Plecoptera; family Chloroperlidae; genus Sweltsa; species Sweltsa coloradensis. Next base: position 348,515 of record JAMZAV010000950.1, read on the forward strand.
TAACTAACAATTAAATATGGCAGTTCCACCTGCAGCATTAGTGAATAGAAATAAAAAGCATTTTATGGGAATTCCTGCTCCTTTGGGATATGTTGCTGGTGTTGGTCGAGGGTAAGTAGGGCTAGATGGCCTGACAGTTAACCAACTAAGGATAAGTAGCATCAATAGTTCAACTATTCGATTTTAATTTTAATTTTTCTGTTTTACAGAGCCACTGGATTTACAACTCGATCTGATATTGGTCCAGCAAGAGATGCAAACGACGTCTCGTAAGTTGAACTTTTCTTAGGCTAGCCTAGCCTAGGCCCGCCTAGGCTTAGGCCTCCTAGCCTAGTTGTAATAACATAATAAGACGTCAGTACCTACTCAGTGGGGCTCTTCTTCGGTTGGGACGGTACAACTTTTTTAACACTGTGATGTAAGGAGAAAAGTAGGTTAGGGGCAAAGCGCGTATGTTTAAATAATAATAATAATATTGTAAAACATACGCGCTTTTCCACAGTTGTCTTGTCCCAACCGAAGAAGTAGGGTACCCACTGGGCCACTGTGGTGTAGGAACCGAGGTACTTATTCGGCTAGGGGGGTCCAACTTTTATATATGCCTACACTGTAACGGAAAGGATTTCGGGGGATCCTAGAACTAGCGCGGCGCACTGTAGCCAGCGGAAAGTTCGGCTTACCTAACGAAAGTACACCTTGAACATAAGTAGTAACAAGGCAATATAGCAGTGTTAACAAGGTGTATAAAAGTTGGACCCCCCTAGCCGAATAAGTGCCGGAACCGGGGGAGGGCAGGGGGGACAATGCCCCCCTAAAGTTTGTTCGGGGGGCAAAACCAACGTGAGTTAAGTATTAATCTCAAAATTTCCCATAATAAATATGTAGGCCTAGCCCTATGCCTGGCCTACATACACTCTTATACAATTCAACAGTCACCTTAAAAACGAAGATGTTTACTAGGTACCGGTACCTGTATAGGCCTACTTAGTTATTACAATAGCCTTGTTTACATGGAGGACTGAGTACGGTTGATACGGTTTTTTTACTCAGTACGCATGTAAACACGTAAAACCGTACCTACCCGTTGGGTTCGGTCGACGAAAAGTGCTACCGTACTGGAAGACCGTACTGAGTGACTCACATGTAACAGCTTCCTGTAGGGGAACCAACTGAAAACATGCAGCCTAATTGCAAATGTCAATAACTAAGTTTTAAATGTTGTATCTATTTTCAACTTCTGTTCGTTGGGCTCAAACTTCAAATGTAGATCATACACGCCTAGGCCTGGCCTCAATCCTACCCGTTTTACGAAAATGACATGAAAGTAGGGTTATGTACACATGATGTTTGAGCAATCGCCGTAAGATGGCGTCGATGCTGGACCGAATGTCAGTTCAGTTCTAGTTGGGTACTCGACATTAAACTCGTCAAGACATTGGAACCGTACTTAAATTTCAGAACAGTTACTGGACCCAGTCCCCATGTAAACAAGGCTAATAAAAAATGGTTGAAATTTACTAAAATGGGCCATTTCACGTTAATTTTTTTATTTTTAAGATCACACAGGCCTAGTTGCTGTAAAACATCGTTTACAGAGTCTGAGTGCAGTTAAAACATGACGAAATAGCCTTACTGTAGTACCGGTATGGTGAATTTTGTTTTTCGCCTTTGGCGAAAGGCCTCCGGCGGCTGGGGCTAGGCTATGCTCCAAACCCTTAGCTGCCACCTACAAAATCTGCTGCTTAATTGCCCCCCCCACCCCCCCCAATCTTTCAAAACGTTCCTACGCACCTGCACCTACTTACTAGTTACTACTAAACTGTCTGGGGACTCTTTTGGTTGGGGCCCATTAACTATTCAACAAGTTATTTTTCACTAACCTCGCCACGGCGCTTCGCGTCCCCCCCCCCCAACCTAGGTTTCCCCAGTAAAAATTTATGCTGGAAAAACCTAGGTTAGGGGGGTGGGGGGCGTGAAGCTGTGGCAAGGTTGGTAAATGGTTAGTAATTTATAGTTGATGGGCCCCAACCGAAAGAGTACCACGGTCTGTTATACATGATATTAAAAGGCTGATATACCTACCATTAGCCTTTATGTTCTAGGATAACTTTCTATTTAAAATTAGTAGGCCTTCCTATTCTAATGGTGGAACACCAAAAGTAGGTACTTAGCCTAGGCTGTATACCCTAAACCCAAAGGCCTAGGCCATAACAATAATTTTGCTACTTTCCTAAAGTAGTGGTTGATTGGACAACAAACTATTTTGTCCATTTAAAAATGGGATAAAACTCTAGTATACTTAGGCCTACGGCTATGACTGGAGTGGGCAGGCCTGACAAGACACACGTTACGAGGTTTTCCAGCTTCGTCCGAAGTGCGGTGGTTTAACTCAAGGGAAATAAAATTGTGTAAAACCACTAGGCCTACACTTTGTGCAACCCTTACCCCCTACAAAGGGAGCTCTGGAAAACTTTGCGTCATGCACGAGATAAAAAGTGTGACAGTATAGGCCTACCTAAGTACTAGTGTTTTGCCCAAAATGGTTTTTACAATAATTTAGACTTTTTAGTTCATTGATCAAGCCAGTGCTACTTTAGAGTTAGGTAGATTGGTCTCAATATGCCAAATGCCACACCCCTTTGGAATAGGATTTAGGCCTAATTATTAATTCGTTGTTTATGGCAATAAAGGACAACCAGGTCTATAGGTTTTATCTAAATGTGTTGGCTATAATTAGAGCATGAAAATTTAGCGTTTAGGTTATTAATGCTAAATCAGTTGAGTATAAATTCTTAAAAACGTACAAAATGCTAAATTTACTGAAAATAAGAGTTCAACTATACCATTGAGAATTGGTTTAGCATTATTTCTAACTTTTAAAGTGACTACATTGAATTGAAATGTCCTATAAAGCATAATTTGAATCATTCCCCATTAAAAATACAAGAAACTACCCAGATTTGGGTTTGGGTGAAAGAAGAAAATTAATGCTACAAAATGCTAAATTTGGAAAAATTAATGCTAAATATTCAGATATATAAATGCTATTTTTTTCATAGCTCTAGCTATAATGGCAATGTGTGCATTGCATGCAGCACTATCTTGTAGATGCAGGGATTGAAAATTAGTTGTCCAGGTGGCCCGGGTCATTCTAAAAATGCACTTGCGGGCAATCATTAGTCTTCATTTGCCCACCTGCCTAACTAAAAACTTGTAGTAGGTAAGTAGTAGTAGTAGTAGTAGAAATCTTTATTTAGCATTTTGCTATTTTTACATACACATACACAAGCATTATACAATTTACTTTTACATATTCATTAAATTCAGTCCTCAATGGACCAGACTGTGCGTCTGGTATTTACATTTTAATCATTCAAAGCATTTTCATTTATCACATTAACTTGGTTTAGTCCAGAAATCCTCAGTACCAGTAACATCTCTATTCCATCCGCATCCTTTAACTATCTTACAGCAATTAACTCTAAATCTGTTTATCTCTTGCACGTTTCTAACTTCTAACGGTACCTAGCCTATTAAATATTCTCATCCCTTTTGCAAAAATAGTGTTATTTCCAAATTTAGTGCTATTTCTTTGAATGATCATATTTTTTCCATTTCTAGTGTTATAATGATTTTCTTTTATGTTTATTAACTTTCTACACAAGTATCCTGGCCCTATTCCTTTCGAGATTTTAAACAAGAAAGTTAGTGTGTTTAAAAGAATTCTTTGTTTGACGTTCAGCCATCCTAACGCTTCGCACATCTCACTAATAGATGTTCGTCTAGATACCCATAGTATACACCGCATTACTTTATTTTGTAGCTTTTGCATCCGTGTTATGTCATTTTTATTTAGTAAGAATAAAATAGAACTACAATAGTCAAAATGCGGAGTTATTATTGCTTGGCAAATTTTAATTTTGCTACTAATTGGTAGATTTCCACACATTCTTTGAAAAAGTCCTACTTTCCTGGCTAACTTCTTAATGATCTGTTGTCCATGTTTTTCAAAAGTCAGGTTTTCATCAAATATTATGCCCAAATATTTGAAATCATGTACAACATCTATTTTTTCTCCTCTAATTTTTAGGTCAATTTCATTTAATTCAATTTGCTTTCGCCTATTTTTGTTACATATCACCATTGCCTTTGTCTTTTTTACATTTGGTGTCATCTTGTTATACCCAAGCCATTGTTCTAGTCTGCTTAAATCTTCTTTTATATGTAATAAAACCATTTCCAGATAAATTCAAATGGCCAATAATAAATCAAACATTTTGACGATTTGTTAAAACTGAATGATGACATTGACATTGGCATAATTTTTCTATTGAGCATAACCCAGGTGGACAAACTAATTTCAAAAAAAATTCTAGCCCTAATAGGCCTAGTGATAATTATGGTAGGTAGGCCTAGTCCTTGGTTAATCTGCTCCCTTGCAGTTACAAATATTTATATTTTAAGGGATGATCGACATGCACCTCCTAGTAAACGAAAGAAGAATCAAAAGGAAGAGGAGGAGGAAGAAGAAGAGGACCTCAACGATTCTAATTATGATGAGGTAAGATAACCACTAACCAGTGTTGTTAAGTAGTGCACTACTAGTAGCGTGCTAACTGCTACTTGTAAAATGTTAAATTCTACTAGTAGCGTGCTAACTGCTACTTGTAAAATGTTAAATTCTTGAGTGTCGAGGACTGTAGCGCACTAGGCCCTACTATTGAATATATGTAGTAAAGTATCGAGTAGCAAGCTACTATTAACAGGATAGCGTAAAATCGACGATACTCTTATTTTGCAATAATGCAATTAAACCATTACTGTTGCAAAAATCAATCATAATTAGGCCAAACCCGCATCGCCGCCTAATAATATGTACATCGCAAATTCTGTGGCCAGTACGTAGGCCTATGTACTGGCCGGCTAGGCCAAGCTGTGACTGTGAGTTGTTGGATAACGTTTTGAAATGTCAGACCATGGAGTTATAAATAGTCCATGGTCAGACGATAATCTTTCATCATTGAAAAATCACTACAATGTTGTATCACTAGGTTTTGCAAAATTTGCTTGCAAAAATGCAATTTATCACTATGATGAGTTAACTTAAAATGATTTCTTCCCTACCCAAGTCTTCTTGCAGATAAAAAGAAAACACTACGTACGGTATTCAATTTGCAATGATCCATCATATTGTTATAAAACCAGAAACTATGTGACCTACCCTATTAGGCATATTTGATCAATTTTGATATAGGCCTAGGCCTACTGGCTACTCTGAATTCTAAAATAAGCCTACGTTAGGTCGAGAATTTATATCACCTAATGTGCTTAAATTGGCTCACATTCAAACAGTAGGTACCGATAGGCCCTAATTAATACTTTGCATCGTTCTAGACGTAAATATATTTTTTTCAACAGTTTACTGGATACGGTGGTTCACTGTTCAGTAAGGATCCATATGACAAGGATGACGAAGAGGCAGATGAAATCTATGAGGCAATTGACAAACGAATGGACGAGAAGAGAAAAGAATATCGAGAGAAGCGGCTCAAAGGTCAGATTTATCACAAAATAATTCTAAGACTGCTCACAAGTTTTTGTTTTTAGGTACTACTGTCACGAATTCTCCTCTGACAAATCTCATAGGCCTACATTGCGTGACTACATTGCCTTTATTTGTGCTTGCGTCATATTGAGCCTCAAAGGATGTTATTTTGACTACGGTTATACTTAGGTCTACCAAATGTAGGGTTGTTATGTAGTTCGTAGTAACACATTTACTGTATGTGGCTTCAGTGAGAGGAAGCACACCTGATTCATCTTGACATTTCACCAATGTACCTAGGCCTATTGATATTGACTTACCTAGACATGGATCATAATTCATAAAAAAAATAGATGCTACCCACAAATCAAATCAGTTTTTCTACCTCTAGAACATTTTCTTACATAAGTCAAAGACATTGCAGAATCTTATTTTTTCAAATAGGCCCGCCTAATTTGAATTATTATACTAGGCCTATATAATTTTCTAGGCCAAACCTACTAGTATAGTTCCACTGTTCCAGTATTCTAATAGTCCTACTCCTCCCGCCTATGGCTGTAAATTTAGGTAAATGTGCCGATAAACTTGAAAATAATTTTTCACAGCATTGTGACACCATTTTTAAATTCAATCTTTATGTCTGAAATGTTTATCTAGGCCTAAACTGTAGTAGGTTGGTCCTTAGATTTAGTTACCGGTACTGTATCTAGCCTAGACCTATAGAAGTGTTTAGATTGATTGTTCTAATTGCATAAAATGTAATGTATGTGCATAGATGAATTGGAGCGCTATCGTCAGGAACGACCCAAGATCCAGCAGCAGTTCAGCGACTTGAAGCGCAGTCTGATGTGCGTCAGCGAGGATGAGTGGCGGAACGTTCCCGAAGTTGGAGACGCACGTAACCGCAAGATGAGGAATCCTCGCATGGAGAAGTAAGTTGTACTCCGTGTAATAGCACACACAAAGATAGAGTACTCGACACAAGTTCATTAGTTTTAGGATTTCAACAGTCTTGGGGAGAAGCGCGCTACAAGTAGCGCGCTACATGTAGCATGCTACTTTTTCGTGTAGCGGAGCCAGTAGCGCGCTACTTTATTAAGAGGGCATATTGTAGCGGTAGCATGCTACAATTTTTTGTAGCGTTAGCGTGATATTTGCGCTACTTTTTAAGTTCCGGCGCCAGCAGTCCCAGTACCACGTAAAGTCAAAAGTCGGCACTGCAAACTAACTTGTAACGCCCGCCGCGCCACGTCATGTGTTCGACGTGTAGACCGGCCCGTAATCTCGTCTCACTTCCACACCATCTCCCTCGCTCTCTCCCAACGAGCCTCTGTCTCGCTCTCTCTCGCACTCTCTCAGCGTCGTCCGAAGGATGCGAGCGATCGCCGATCTGTCACATCGTGTGAGCTGACTTTACCAAAAATATTGCAGTGATTATTAAATTGCGTGGTGCATCTTGAGTGATATTTCAGGGTCATAAACAAAGATGTATCCACGATAATTATTAGAAGTCGTATTATTGATTAAGAGCAAAAGCCTCGAAATAATTACGCCAATCGTCTGAATTGCACATTAAAATGAAGTGATTATTGTCATATCCCCCCTCCCTTGGGACATTCCGGGCTATATCGCTATTGTCCGGCACCAGTAGGCCTATTCCGAGAGTTGTTTGTCGCATTCTTCTGCAGTGATTCCGCGAAAAACACGTTGTTGAAAAGAAGAAATGCAGCATGATTGTTGATCGTTAGGCCTAGGGCCTAGCTTGCCTAAACGTTGAAAGAAAGCCTTCTATCACAATGGCAACCGAAACTATGTGCTTTTCATGATAGATCACGATCGAGTTGACATAAATGGAGTTAAAAATCATCGCGGCACGACGTCAAAAGGCTTTAAAAAAGGGATAATTTGAGATTTCGTCACCCCCCGATTAAACATGAATATGTAGCGGAAAAATAGCGCGCTATATTTCTTGTGTAGCGCGAATGTAGCGTCGCTACATCTGAAAAAAATTAGCGAAAAAGTAGCAAAGCTACTTTTTCGGGGCATGTAGCGGTAGCGATAGCATGCTACTTTTTAAAAGTAGCGTCCCCAAGACTGGATTTCAAGTGATTGACCTTTGTCTGATGGTAATTATGAATTGTATAATTCATTCTACTTTTCTATTGTATTGTATTCAAGTGTTATGTATTGTTATTGTTTTGTTACCCTAGATGTAATGTTTGGTAAATTGCTCTTGTGGGTCATTGTGTCCTGTTGTGGCCACAAATAAACCCACAAAGTGACAATTTCTATAGCACTGCATGATTTTTTAAATGTAATTAATTATTATTATTATACCTACCATTGTAGCCAGATTTAAAATAGGTCATGGACATTAAGGTGAATTGAATCTTAAGTTCTTAACTGAGCTAAAGCTTAGATTACCTTTGCCCTGATTTTATTTTTTATTTATTTTTATTTATTTATTTAACGTCTATCCTATTCAGTTATAAAAACTGATTTACAAAGGAGGACAACTAAATAAATCTAATTAAATAGATGCAGAAACAACAATAAACTACATTTTCGTAAATATTTGAAATAGTAGCATTACAAGAACAATGCATTAAACACAACAATTTTGGTAACAAATAAAAATGCTATTATATGCATTTAATGAATGAATCAAATATAAAAAAGGGTGGAGAATGAAAAGAAAAAGAGAAAAAAAAGCGTTCATGTAAGCTTACTTATAGCAATATGTAAGCAACTTTTGCTTGGTCTGTCTATAGTGCTCTTTTATCATAATTCCAGTCCTCTTCAGCTCCATTGTGAACGACATTGAAAACCAACTAACATTTAGTCCTATCAATGAAATGTTTTACCGGTAGGTACCCTTGATGGTTTAAAAACATCAAATGCAGATATTTTGGTCACGTGTTTTCTCTATTTAATGATACCATACATATAGCATTGCATTATTCTTAACCTAGCCTACTTATGAAAAATAAATTCAATTTAAATTTTAAGATCGTACTTATTCATATCAAAAAACAAACAATACACAGTACAAAGTGACACGCTAGTACAACTGCCACTAATGCCACTAACTACTGGTATTAGGTTCACACCGCTGCCCGACTCGGTTCTCTCACGAAACATGGGCGGCGAGTCAAATACATCACTCGATCCATCCAGTGGCATCGCCAGCGCGTTCCCAGGGACCTCCACCCCAGGGCTGTCTACTCCAGGTATGGTAGTTCATTTAGTAGGCCTAAGTGCACAGTGGAATCACAAGTATGAATGACACACGTGGGCATATTTGTGTGAATAATATTATTATTGGTTGCATAAAATAACCATCAGTAAGTTTTGTAATATGATTGGAGAAGGGTTGACAGGTTGGGAAAGCATAGAGAACATAAAGAACATAAAACCCAGCCTGAAGGACTGGGGGCGACAAAACTTTTCACCTGCTGATGACAACTGCAGCTAATTTAAAGTCTGCATGCTGCAGTTGTCATCGGCAGGTGAAAAGTTTTGTCGCCCCCAGCCCTTCAGGCTGGGTTTTATGTTCTTTATGTTCTCTATGCCTTCCCAACCTGTCAATCCTTCTCCAATCATACTAAACTAGCCGATTGGCCTTTTCCTAATTGTAACATCAGTAAGTTTTGTGAGAGTAAAATTAGGGATGTGCGGGTACCCGAAAAACGGGTAATTTTCGGGTAGGTAAAATTACCCGACCTCGGGTCGGGCCGTCAATTCCTACCCGAAAAAGTCGGGTCGGGTAGAAGTAATAAAGAAACACGCCAATCTGCTCCTTTTAAACCTCCCGCTCGAGACGCCAAACGAACAGCTGACGTCGGAGCGGACCAATTGCTACGACGTGGGCGCGGCTATGCTATGATGCTGTGTCCTTGGCTCTTCCGGCGCTGTCCCCGCTAAAGTAATAGGCCCTACTGACCGTCATTACTCGTCTTCTGGTTATTCAACGCTAATAACGGCATAAAGCAAGTTGAATATTACGTACGTAGGCGAATGGTGAAAAAGAAACAACGCTAATAAACATCGTCTAATGCCTAGGCGGCAGGCCTAGAACAAAGTTGCAATTCATCTAGAAGTCCGATCTAGTGCGCATCGTTGCGCGCAGCAGAGCGTTGGGCGGAGTCAGACCGAAAGGCTGGTGCAAACGCGCGATTTCGTCAGATGCATGGCTGGTGCAAACGCGCGATTTCGTCAGATGCATGGCTGGTACAAACGCATGATTTCGTCGGCCGGAAGAGAAAAATATGCGATCGCATCGGGTTTTCTTGGGGTTTTCGTATCGGAAATATTAGAAAACGATCGTTACGATATTATTTCCGAGAATAACGAACGATTGATGCAGGAAAACGATAATAGCGGGGTTTCACTGTACTAGGCCTAGGCCTACTCAAGCAAAAGTTCATAAGACGCCGATTTGGATGTACTTCGTGTCAAAACACAGCCCAGAGTGGCTACCTGCAACCAATGCAAAACTGTTTTGTAGGATTTTTTTTTTTTTTAATTAATTCACAAATAAAAAACAATTTCACTACCCGAGCCCGAGCCGAGCCCGAGGGTACTTCAATTACCCGAGCCCGACCCGAGCCCGAGGGTACTTCAATTACCCGAACCCGCGGGTACTTTCAATTACCCGACCCGAGCCCGACCCGAGTTCAAAAACCACTACCCGCACATCCCTAAGTAAAATACAACCAGATCTCTTTGTTGCTCATGTAAACAGGCTAGTTGGGTTGATACGCCAGCTGCGCATGGTGGGTGTACACATAATTTTTTGGTATTGGTGAACGCAATTGCCAAAAATAAGGTTCAAAATCATTTTTAGTTGTAGGCACTTGACATAGTACAATCAATTGCGTTCATGCATGTGTATTGCCTTCCCTCATTCTTCTTTGCAAATGCCTATACAGTAGAGTCTCTCTAATCCGGGCTTATTGGGACCAGATGTAGCCCGGATAAGTGAAAACCCCGGATTAGACGGAAAATGTTTTTTTGTTTGCGTATTTTGATACATTAATGGTTAGTGTATCATTCGTGACCCTTCCGCTGTCATAAATACTTCTCTTTATGGCTTTAAAAGCGATAAGAACAGACCATTCATTCATTCATTCATTCATTATTTATTGACCATGTTTTGAGCTCTTTTGCTCTGTTACAGGGCATATAGTATAGCATTTACAACATCCAGTTTCTAGATACAATTTACATTTCAATGTATTATTTGAAAAAAGAAACATGTAATATGCACATAAGATTATCAGCTATTATCTACTAGAAGTACCTAGAATATAACACTAATTTGGCCATACAGGCCAGTTTCTTGAATTTAATAATATTCTTTTAACCTGTTTTTAGGGTTGCCAGATTAGTGAAACTCAAATACGGGACAGTACTTTGCGTAGTGATACTGGGCCGCCGGAGGCGAAAAATTTTTGGGGTTGTGTTTTTTGGGGAAGGGCCTAAAGCGCATTTGAGAGTAATTCAGTGAAAATTTTAAAAGCAATATTGTGATTGAAATAGGGAATCAGATAAGGAATGTAGGCCTACAGAAAAGTAAGTAGCTATATATTTCAGTTTCATTTTTAATAGTTTCATTTTTAATAATTAGCTATTTAGAACCAAAATTATTATTACTTTATTGATAGGCACATTTCATTGATGATCAGATCATTGATATTTATTGCTTGATTTTGCACTTTAAAGAAGTTTTGAATTGTTTCATGTTGTTTATCACTGCCTCACTCACTGAGTTCGAATGCGTTTGACACACGCACGCCGCGCCCGAGGTTAAGATTATCACGTTACGGCTAGAGACACTCGCTACAATGACTCACCGCGATAATGATGCACTCGAATAACACCCACCACCTAACTGCAGGCAGCAGCGGCAGACTGATCAGGCACCAAGGCCGGCCGAGGGGAAGGGATTAGTAACTATACGCCCGCGCGTATTGTTGAAAAAGCGCACACGGACTGCTTTATTCTAAATACGTGATATACTGATCAATGGGTTAGAGCATACGGGACGCGGGAAACACCCGTCAAATACGGGATTTCCCGGGTAATACGGGACACCTGGCAACCCTACCTGTTTTTGAAAACTGCTATGTTATCGGGTAGGGGGGTTAGAACCTTATTATCCAGACCATTCCAAATCTTAACTGCAGACCCCACAAATGAATTTTTTCCTACTTCTGTCCTAAATCTAGGAACAAAGAGTTTATTTCTATGGTCATTTTTACCAATGAAGGTGGCTGCTTGCAGTCTTTTATTAATATCCGACCAAGCTGGTTGACCTGATTGTGCCTTATACACTCCACACAGTTTAGAGAATTTTCTCCTATCTTCTAGGGATTTCCATTCTAGGTCTTTTATCATTTCTGATACACTGTACATTCGCCCATATTTCCCTAGCACTTTGCGGGCAGCCCTTCTTTGTACCTTTTCAATGGCTTCCTTATGGCATTTAGTATGCGGATCCCAAATACAGCTGGCATATTCAAGCGTGGGCCTCACTATTTCTGTGAATGCTTTGCTCCGTACGTGAGCACTACAACCCCTTAGATTTCGCATAACAAAGTTAAGATTTTTATTTCCCTTGCTCACTACTTTACAGTAAGATCCCTCTTATCCGATCTCCTCTTATCCGATGTTCCGTGTTATCCGAGCCGCCCCCCAAAAAAAAAAAAAAAAAAAAAAAAAAAAAATTAAAGTTTTAAATACAAAATAAAACATAAAAATAAATTCGGATGCCGCGCCGCGCTTTTTTAAATATCCTTACGTAGTTACATTGTAGGCCTAGCGGGGGCGGTGCGAGTTGTGAGAGAGAGAGAATGAGGAAATAATGACAGCGCGCATGCGAGCGAGTGGAATGAATGAGCGCGCATGCAGATAGGGTGTAGTTAGCCAAGGTCGACACAAGGACACACTCACTCGGCGCTACGGTTCAGTCACCCGGCACCCGAGTGCATCGCATTAGGAATAAGTTCGCGTGTTTTTATCTGTATCAAGTGAGTCAAGAAAGTTAAAGAGTGTTAGTGAAAATGAGCAGTGCAAAACGAAAGAAGGTATGCGTGTCACTGGAAACGAAGTTGGCTGCTTTGAAGAGGCTTGACAACGGAGAAAGCCTAAAAAAAGTTGCTGAAGATCTAGGTGTAGGCGTGGTAACAGTAGGCGACTGGCGCCGAAACCGGAAGCCATTAGAAGAATGGTGCAGTAAAGCTGCCAGTAAAGGGCTGTCACAGCGCAGCACTATGAAAAAACCCGTTCTACACGAACTGGACGAAGCATTATTCTTGTGGTTCGTACAACAACGAGAGAAAGGTGTGCCAATTAGTGGACCAATCGTGCAAGCGAAAGCCTTGTTGTTAAACAAAATGCTAGACGGCGATCAAGACTTCAGTGCAAGCGTTGGTTGGCTGAGTAGATGGAAGAAGCGCCACGGCGTGCGGGAATTACAGATCTGTGGTGAAAAACTTTCCGCCGATTGCGATGCCGTAACAGAATTTAAAAACGATTTTAAATTCAACTTCCTTGATGAAGAAGAACTTACTGCAGAACAAATCTACAACTGCGACGAGACAGGTTTGAACCATAAGATGTTGCCTACCAAGACTTTGGCCTCGGAAAGGGAAGCGGCGGCGCCCGGCCACAAGAAAAACAAAGAGCGTGTGACTCTAATGGCTTGTAGCAACGCAGCTGGAACCCATAAGCTACCTCTCATGCTAATTGGCAAATCAAAGAAGCCGCACGCATTTAAAAACTTAAATTTAAATGCACTGCCTGTGCACTACCGCCACCAGCGCAGTGCGTGGATGGACGCAACTTTATTTAAAGAGTGGTTTACCGATAAATTTGTACCGTCCGTGAAAAAACACCTAAGAAAGAAAAAATTGCCGCTGAAAGCAGTGTTGCTGCTTGACAATGCTCCTTCACATCCCGGAGTAGAGGAACTACGCGAAGGAGAAATAAGGGCTGTTTTCCTACCCCCCAATGTGACAGCGTTAATTCAACCCATGGACCAAGGTGTCTTAGAAAATTTGAAACGGCGGTATCGTTATCGCTTGTTACAGTTCCTTCTACAAGAAGCAGATGATTTGGATGAAGAGGACGCCTCATCTATGTCAACACAGCTAAAAAAAATTAACATGAAAACTGTGGTCTACTGGAGTGCCGAGTCGTGGGATGAAGTCGAACCCAGATCCATTGTCAAGTCATGGCGAAAAATATGGCCAGAAGTGGAAGACGAGGTAATGAGTGCCGGGTTTAATGAAATCGAGGACGAGCTTGCAATAGAGACGCCCGACGAAGTGATTACCAGCACGCGCGCATTTCTGGGCGTATTTCACAGGCTAGCCGGTTGTGATAATCTCGGCGAGGATGACGTGGAGGAGTGGGCAAGTGGGGCATGTGACGCAATCGGCTTCAACGAATTGACAGACGACGAGATAGTCGCGGGTGTGTTGGAGGAAGAAGTGGACGATCCGACTGATGACCTTGTCGACCCGAGCGTCATAACTCACACAGACGGAGCGGCTGCCTTAGAGACCGCATTACACTATGTCGAACAACAAGACGACACAACAGCTGCCGATATCCTTTTAGTAAAACGATTGCGAGACATTGCGGCCAAAAAACGTTCGTTTGCTGTTAAACAAAAAAGAATAACATCGTTTTTCACGCCAACAGCCGCGAGGCCCCAGACATAAACATTGTTTTCAATGAACATTAGATGTGTCTATCTAGGTTTAAACTGGCCTCGCATGCAAGATGTTGATTTTCATTATGTTTACGCCTATCGTTTTTCCGTGGCTGTTATCGTTTTTGTTATCAACCAAACTGCAAGTGTTTCATTCTACAACGTATCTTTTATTTCTTGACTCAATGGTGTTGGTTTATCTAGGTTTAAATGGCATTCCGCCCGAAATACAGACACGGAAATTATTACGTACGCCGATTTGATTAGGCATGTGTTTTTATTACGACGTGTACTACTATTTGTGTACTAGTACTTGTGTTTGTGAGCTTAATTAAAAGCTATTAAATCATTTGGTATACCCTGTATGAAGTGTATTGTGTGTATTTTATGTTCCTTTATCCATTGCATGTGTCATATATCATTTTACCACATCAGGCTATGCTACGAGAGCAAATAAACAAAAAATTACGTCATCCGAGTTTTTCGCAAATCCGAGGTGCCCCCGGTCTCATCCAACTCGGATAAGAGGGATCTTACTGTATTTATATGATCCCCCCAGTTCAGTTTCCCATTAAGAATTATACCTAGATGTTTACTGGACTCCAAGTACTTCAAATCTTTGCCTTCCATTTTATACTGAAATTTAAAGGGGGCTTTCTTGGTAGTAAACTTTATCAGCTGACTTTTTTCTGCATTAAGTTTCATTTTGTTTGTAGTAACCCACTGCATAATCATATCTATGGTCATTTGGAGGATCAGGCAGTCATTAATGTCTTTGATTTTACTGTATATGATACAGTCGTCTGCAAAGAGTCTTAGAATTACATTTCCATTTAGTCCAGCACCTATATCATCAATAAATACGAGGAATAATAGTGGCCCAAGCACACTTCCTTGGGGGACCCCGGATGATACTGGTAATTGGTCTGAATACTGAGTCCCGATCTTTACTACTTGTACTCTCCCTGTGAGCCACTCATCGACCCATTTGACTATTCTGCTGTCCAATCCTATCCTGTTCAATTTTTCCATTAGTATGTCGTGTGGGACCGCGTCGAAAGCTTTGGAGAAATCAAGCATGATTGCGTCTACCTCCCCCTTCTCGTCAACCTCTTCAGATAGGTCTTGCAGTAAACCTGCCAACTGGGATTCACACGAGTGACCCTCTCTGAATCCGTGTTGGTTTTTTGATAATTTATCATACTTATTTAGGATGGATCTTATGTACTGGCCTATCAATGTTTCAAATACCTTACATATGCTGCTTGTTAGACTGATAGGCCTGTAATTTTCAGGGCTATCTTTCCCACCTCCTTTATGAATAGGTGAAATGCATGCTGATTTCCAGTCACTTGGAATCTGGCCATTATTAATTGAAATATTAAAAAGAAAAGAGTATGCAAAAATGGTACTATGGCTACGTCTGCTATCTTAAGGAAGTCATTTGTAATTCCATCTAATCCTGGGGACTTATGGTTTTTAAGTTCTCTTATAGCTTTGAGAATGCTGTTCCTACTGAAAGTAAAACTTTCGCTGCCTGAACTTTCTTCTATTTTGCTTCTATCAAATGCCGTTTTTTGTCCAAAAACACTCGCATAGTGGTTGTTGACCACATTTGCTTTCTCTAGGTCATCGGTTATTCTATTTGATCCTTGTTGCAAAACGGCAATTTTACTTTTGTTTTCCCTTCTATTCCTAATATGCTTATAAAATGTGCGAAACTTTTTGTCCCCGTCTTTGTCATCAAGTATGTTAGTCATATATTTATCATACGCTTCTCTTTTAAGGTCCAGTAAGGTTTTACTGCACTCGTTAAACTTCTTTCTATTAAAATGTCTATTTTTATATAACCTATTGCATTTCCGTTTTAAACTTTTAATTTCCCGTGTATAGTACACTGGATCATGCCCATGTTTTAATATTTTTTTGGGTATGTATTTCTCAGTGGCTTTCTTTACAATTTCCGTGAATGAATGCCAATATTCTTCTATACTTGTTCCCTCAGTTACTGACCATTCGGTATAGGCATCTATGAGGTATTCCCGTATCCTACCCACGTCCGCTTTCTTGTACAAGTTAACTTCTGTAGGCGGGCATCTCTCATCGTCTTTACTATCTTTGGTTACACTTATGTCTAGTACCACTGCCTTGTGATCTCCTATGCCATCCACAACTTCGCACCCTACAAAATTTATTGGAGCCGTTATGAGAAAGACATCTAAAAGATTCCTTTTAGTATTTGCCGAGCATGGGCGCGTGCCTACTGGTACTGTCTGTGTTAGGTTCAGATCGTCCATCATGTCGCTAATTAAATTTTGAGCTATGCTTTTACTATTACTACTTCTTTGCTTTCCCCATGATATTTCTGGTAAGTTGAGGTCACCGCCTATAACTATATTTTTATCTTGTTTCCCCGATAAGTAATCTCCTAGTTTTTCAATTATCTCCATGGTGTCTGAGGGTGGTCTGTAAATGCCTATGATTTGAAATGCTCTGGATTTTAACATAACAGTGACACACATCATTTCATATGTACTATCCACCCAGGTTATGTAGCTGTCCAGCATTTGCTTTACTGCTATGAAAATGCCACCTCCCCTTGAGCCCCTATCTCTCCTATATATGTTAAATTTGCTACTAAATATTTCACTGTCTGAAATGTCAGCATGTAGCCACGACTCTGTTCCTATAATGATATCCGGCTCATAAATATCTATGAGGTGTTGGAATTGGATCTCTTTTTTGAGAATACTCCGACAATTTAACTTGGAGGATCTTGTATTTGATGTACCGGAGTGCTTGGTTCTTCCATCTCTGTTTCTGCGCCCCCTTGCCCTGTGTCGGTGTTGTCACTTCTCATCGTCGAACTTAGTTTCCGACTTTGTGGATTACCTAGACTTACAGTCATGTCTAGTAGTTGACCTAGCTTCAGTGTTCCACTCCTATTTAGGTGGAGTCCGTCTTTGGCTATGTCATTAAATTCACTAATCCAATCGTTTCCATCAACAAAGATGCACTTAAGTTCCCTACATTGGTAGTTGAGGCACTGGTTGATCGCATCAATGTAGCGGCTGTCCACATCTCTTCTGTGTAGTATAGCGCTCACCGTCCATTTGGCCTTGGGGAACATGATCTTGCCCTCCTCAACTAAGGTCCTCATCTTTAGGGCAACTTCATCTGGTGTCCGCGAGCTTCGTACGTTATTCGTGCCTGCATGTATTGTGATGGTCTGAAAGTTTTCTCCTTGCATTTTCATCACTCTTAACTTTTGGGCAATTTGCTCCACCCTTATGCCTGGGTAGGACTGAACATCTATTCTCGGTTTGTTAACACGTGGCGCGAGTTTAATATGTTTTGGTATGGAGTCTCCGATAACGATGTTTGCTGATCGCCGAGGCCGCGGTAGGTAGTATGCTGACACTTTTACCTCAGTGTTTTTGAAAACCCCATCTATCTTCTCTTTAACCTCTTGCCATTTCAGCTTGTCCAGCCCACATCCTAACCTAGGCATTGACAATTTGGTTACCCCTTTTTTGGTACAATGTTCCTTCATTGCCTTTAGGCATTTATTTAGGTTTTGGAGGGTAGGCTTTTCTGTTGAGTATTCCTTTGTAATTAGGTAGTATATGTACCTGTGACCCACCTTGATCGTTGCCACTTCTCCCACTTTCTTGTTTTGACTTTGCAGTTCATTTTCACTTCCAAAGCGCCTACGAAATTCAGCGGCTATTCCCTTACCCATCACCAGGTCTTTACTAACACAGTGTGCTAAGGAAGCATCATCCGGGGAAAGGGAAAAAATGTCTCCTTCTACTTCGGCAACTCGTGTCAACTCGCTAACACCATGTGGTCGTTCTACTATTTCTATTTCCGGGTTTTCTTCATTATGGTTTTGGGTCGACGGACTAGTAGGCCTAGGATGTGTTTTTTCAACGGTACCGGTACCAGTACAGTGCATACTAAGCCTAGACATGTCTTGTTGTTTTTCGACAAGGCCTATAGACTTAGCAATATTATTTTCAGTCCTAGTTGGCTTGGCAAGTCCTCCCAACTGACCTGGTTTCTTCAGACCTTCTTCATTTTGTTTATCTGTTGTCACCTGGGTTTCTTCACATTTTTGCTCCAGCCATCTTACCCTCTTCTCGAGTTCTACTTCTCTTGTCTCTTTTGTTTTTATTACTTCCTGCAATCCGGATACTTCCTTTCTCAAATATTCTGTGACTTTTACGTTTGCATGTATCTGACCCGCAATGTGGACAAACGTGGCCAACATCCCTTTAACAACCTGTGACTGCAGGCCTTTGTTCTTTTTTATCGAATTTCCGTAACCCCACCTCTCTTTTCTGAGCTCATTCACAATCCATCTCTCCAGCTTTCTAGTTTTATTTACGTCATTTAGACATAGGCCTACTCCTTTTTTCTTTTTTGGGCCTAGGCCTACTTCTTTTGGATGTAGGACTGGTGTTTTGGGGTCCAGGCCTAGGCCTAGGCCTATGCCTACTGGCTTTGGGTCTAGGCCTGACTCTTCCCCATCAACCTTTCTGATGCTGTCCACTAGCTGTTTAACTTCAATCAGTTTCATATTGGGGCTTAAGGCCTTTGACAAACCAAAGTGAGTTTGGACATTTCCCGACATGCTCGAACCCATAACCTCACTTTTAAGGCACTTTTTACACTGTCATTTACTTTCCCCGACAGTATCTCTCTTCCTTGTTCCCGCACATGGGAAGTGTGCCCAATGTTTACAGTGGACACACCACAACCCTGCCCTTACACCCTTTTCACACTCTAAACACTTTTCCATCTTCATTTTCCTTTTTAACTTACTATTCACTATCTTCTTTGCTGTCAGGGCCACCATCTTTGTTCCGCCATGTTGTTTTTGTAGTGCTGCCATCTACCATGACTTTTTTTGGCCAATAGGATTTCCATTTGACGACTCGTAGAGGCTAGCCTAGGCTAGGCCCTAGGGCCTAGGCTACCATTCCTATGGGTAGGGGTAGCCTAGGTCTAGTGTATTATTTTGTTCCCAATGGTGCTAATTGAGTACGCCCTCCTACCGTACATAGCTAATTTACAAACAACACTAGGCCCTATTAGTCTGTTACAGTCATATATCATAATTATGCCATATGGCATAATTATGATATATGACTGTTGCTGCCAACTGCTGAACACATTTATACACATAGGGCCAAGCCTTGGCCCTACATCCACATTGTATGCTTAGCCCATAGGTCTAGTCCTAGGCTTGGCCTACTAGTTTCCTTACTTAAGCATCATTCACAATTAGTTCTAAGGCGTAAGGCGTAATAATTTGTATTGCCGAGTATGTGTTTCAATTAGAACGTTCACAATACGTCCCAAGTCGCCGAGGCGTATGGTTTATGTCGTAACGAATTGCCCAAAATCCAATTCTTACGACAGGTTTCTTACGACGAGCCAATCACGAACCAGGAAACTCCCCACTCCTGCTTATTTCATTCCACAGCTGGTTGTACGCGCATGCGCAGTACGCAGGAGCAATGAAAAATGTCATGGTTGTTGTAAACGCCTAGCATTTCTTACGACTTACGACTTACGCCTTAGAACTAATTGTGAATGATGCTTTAGCAAACGAGTATTGGTACGTTGGATCTCGACCATTTTATTTAAAAAAATTAAAAAAACAGATAGGGCTCTACCTACATTTGTTTAATACCTCGTGGTAGGCCTAATACTTCTACCTGCAACTGCCCTGTTGAAGGTAGAGGCTACTGATACAATTGTAGTACCGTAGACCTTAATTTTCTGGCTGAAGCCTTCGTTTAGAATCTCATTGTAACAGATGTCTTTCCTTTTCAGACAGCTTCAACGTCTCGTTTCAAAGCCTCTACCTCGGCTGCAGATGAAGAGAAAAGCGACGAAGATGAAGAGAGCGTTATGGTCTCTTATCGCTCAAAACGGCTGACTGGACCCGAAGGTCCGTCCGACATGGGTGCTACCGCAGTTTTAGAAATTGAAACTGAAGTGGACAAAGATGCACAAGCGATTTTTGAAAACTCATTGCGCATTAATAAAGTTGGTCAACTGTTTGAACTTATGAACTGTAAAATCAAATGTCTTGTAGGCCTTAAATTTTTCTAATTTTCTGCTTTGTTTCATATTTCAGGAGCTAAAAGGTAAAGAAGATGACAAAATCTATAGAGGACTCAACAATTATGCCATTTATTATGAGAAAAGAGATACTGCTCAGGGTAACGCATCTAGTGGAATGGTTTGTATTTTGGTTAAAGTAAGAATTTATCTAGGCTAAATTAGGCCTATGTCTGTAGGTATCCTACCCTTCACCTAAAGCAAGCCTGGCATAGCTTTAGCTAATGGTAATATAAGTGGGAGTTCCTACGTATTTCAGTCCACTAACAATCTTAAGAGGGAAGCTTTTATCGGCACTGAATGTCAATGTAGAGGCCTAGACCTATTTCTTTGCTGAAAATGAATGTACGTAGATAGTAGATACCCTACTGGTAGAGGTAATGAAAAATGGTGATATAAAAACGCAAATTTCGTTTTTAAAAACCAAAATTTCGCGTTTTTCGCGATTTCGAAAAAATTGTCAAAAGCGTTTGAAAAAAAAAAAAAAAAAAAAAAAACGGAGCCCCTTAAGTTAGGGATGACATCGATTACAAAAAGTTAGAATCGATCATTGTGACCTAAAAATCGATTCAGAGTCGATTACCAACAAAAAATAAATATTTGTATGCACTGTTATTTTGGTGGACTATTTCCGCGGAGCCATATACGCGCCGTTATTTCCGCGGTCTATTTCCGTGAAGCCCGTGACGCGCGCGTTGCGTTGACTGTTTGATGTCTGTACCGCCTACCGCACGCTTAATATTCAGTCTGGACCGGCACCTCCATCAAAACTCTCCAAAAAAAAAAAAAACAAAACCTCCACCATCCCTTACATTTTGCACTCTAAACGGTTCAATTTCGCGAGTTAATTCGCGTTTTGACCAGTTTCATACAATTTCGTTCGTTATTTCGCGCTATACACGAGATTTCGCGAATTTCGCGATTTCAAAATGTGTTTTTTCCATCTCTTAATGATGTAATTCGTCGACAATATTACTTTTTAGGCACTAAAAAGGACATTTAAAAAAATTCGCGAATTTCGTTATCACCATTTTTCACTACCTCTACCTACTGGTAATAATTTGGCCAAATCTAATATAGGCCTAGGCCTAATGTGTACCTAGCCTTCATTGCAAAATTGTTTAAAGTTGTGGTCACTGTAGACAATACTGTGACCTCAAACACAATGAGAAAGGTCCCTTTTTAAAGAGGGACTTCAAAAACTTCTAAAACTTAACAAATCAAATCAAGAATTAAAAATAAATTGTCTGGAACGCCCCTTACTGTGTGCGTTTGTATCCACACAATAAACTTGGTACAAACCATTGCATTCCCTGGGAAGAACACAGCACCCCATATTGGTAAGACTTGCCCTAACTCTCCGTGTTGCGTACCGTTACTATAATACACTACATGTAAGTTTATCGCATGATTACAGGTGAGGAAGGGGCCTATTCGAGCTCCCGCCAACTTAAGGGCCACTGTACGATGGGACTATCAACCAGACATTTGCAAAGACTTCAAAGAAACTGGCTTCTGTGGATTTGGAGGTAGGTTTACACATTGGAGCCTAAAAGTTTATGCCCTTTTTGGCATTATGCAGAGACGGTATGCAGGAAAAGGATGGCTGTGGACTCCAGCTATACATATATTTTGAAACCTCAAAAAAAAAAACACAACTAGGAGTAAATTTTCTTTACTTGGCACATTTTACCAAATTATTTTCTTTGATAAAAATGTAGGGCTATAAATTTGATGAATACCACAGGATTTTGTAGGTACCACAAAAGAAAGTTCAAAATAACATGAAGATGAACGCCATGAATTTTGGCAATAAAATTAAGGGTAAGTCTATTTGTACTTTTTTAACTACTATGTACTGTAATAAATTTTTCTAATGTTGCTATGAATACTTTGCTCTTTTTTTCAGTACCACCTACCTGAATGGGTCTGCCATTTTCTGACAAATCTATTTTTAAAAAACTTTAAATGTTATCTATTTATTTCATTTCATTTCATTTATTGTCAAGCCTCTTTTACATTCTTGTATACATTGTAGGATGCACAGAATTATCGAGTTGTCATGTTATTTGGGTTTAGGTATTAGAGCTAATAACCTATATACACAGGCAGTGTAGTCAAATAAAAAACAAATGAACAGTGATGCTCAAAGTCCCAAAGTAAAAAGTAATATAAAAAATTTACAAACATGTTTCTCACAGTCACTACCAAAAGAGTAGATTTAACAATAATTAACACTTAAATAGGAGTCATAATTGTATAAAATCCTATAACAAATAAATACACAGGCTTATTTTAAGACTGACACATACTTGCCAACAAAATTTTAAAAGATAGGTCATAAAATCCAATATCAGTAAAAAAACAAAAACACCTCATTTAACAACCGACAAGATACACTTGTTAAAAACAAAAGAAAAAAATTAGGCTTATCCCACCTGCATTATAAGTGGTTGATCATAAAATTCATTTACAGAGTAGTAGCAATGAGACAGCAGCGATTTTTTTAAAGTTTTCTTAAATTCTTTTATGTCACTTATATCCTTAAAGCTGTAATGGGGCTATTGATAGCTGGGATTCGAAGGTCTTGTCGGGAAGGGGGAAGCACATATATAACACAAATTGATAAGAGAGTAAAATATAATGAAGAGAACTAAGAGAACAACCAGTGTAAGCAAATGAACAATCTACAAGTTTAGGTCTAAAGAAAAGAAGTATTGTTTAGTTTATCAAGTTCTTCCCCGGAGGGGTACTACTCAACACTGTGGTGTGAAGCGATGAGATCCAGGATGCGCTGTACGGTCCCTCGCTGGATGGTCTCGTCGAACCAGATGTGGAGGTCTTGGTTGGTAGTCGTAGGGATTCCAGAGTAGAGACTCAGTCCTGGTACGATAGCGAGCTACTCGCGAACACAGTTCGAGAGAGGACACAGTCCTGGTACGATAACGAGCTACTCGCGAACACAGTTCGAGAGAGGACACAGTCCTGGTACGATAACGAGCTACTCGCTCGCGAACACAGTTCGCGAGAGGACACAGTCCTGGTTACAAGAGAAAATTGTACGAAGTCCACGGCAAAGTGGGCGCACTTCGACGTAGCGGCCACCTCTGTCGGCCATACTCCTCACACTGCCCGCGTCAGGCGTGTCTTGCCCTGGCGTACGCCGCAAAGAAGCAAGAGTAGTCTTGAACCCAAAGTTAGTGTCGACAAGTGAAATTAGTTAAAATAAGAATAAAATGATACCACTAGCATGGTTGACAAACTAAAGGTTAAATACATTATTCTACAATTACAATAATAATGTGAAAGATCTAAACAAACTACTGTGGTCAAGAAGGTGGGGGAAAGTGGCGGGAAAGGGTTGGCCAATCAGATGGCCGGTCTTTGTAAGAGCGGGAACCGCGAACCCATCACAGCCCCCCAATTAAAAGACTCGAATTTAGAGAGGGAAATGATGAGTGTTTTAATTCAGGAAGGAAACTCCTAGTCCACCCACATCCCACTAATTCTTAGTCTTGTATTGTTTCAAGGTATTAATATTGTGGGTTCCTTTGAGAACCTTCCCCGTACTGTACTTTAATTTGTAAGTGAAAAGGGAGAAGACGCCGGTAACTTTGTATGGTCCGCATTGCGTGAATGCTGTATGGTAAGTTGGAATTAATCCTTTGATCATAGCCGACGGAACACACACTTTCCAGTCATTTCGCCGCTCGTCACGGTTTTTGTATCGGACACTCTTGTAAAGCAGGTGTGAGTGTGCTAGATGTCCAAGTCGTTTGTTTGTTGTCGATGTTCCCCTTTGTAGTCTGTTAATCAATGTCTTCAGACGTAAGTTTTCCGATTTTTGTTCAGTCACGGTTTTCTCTGACAGTTGATCTTCCCTGGGTCTTGTAGAATGTAGTTCCGTTTCCGCTGTTGTAAGGTTGGGGTCCTTAGAATTGATAAGGTGTGTACCAGGTCGCGATATGTCCGTGTATTTCTCTAGTTTGAGTCTCGCGACCGTACGCTGCCCTATAGGCGTAAGTACCGTGTTATGGAAGCTAATTGAGATAAATTTGTCTTCGTTCATAATTGTAAGCCTCGACTTTTTGAAATCGATAGTGGCTTTGGTATCATATAACCAATCCGATCCAAAGATAATTTGTCGTAACAACCCTGGTACAACAATGCAAGGTACCTCTCCCCTCCAATCACCGACTGTTGTATCCAACAATACCTGCTTAGATACGAGCTTATTGTCTGGGCCAATCGCGCCTACAACTTTGACATTTTGAATAGGTTGAACGGGGAGGTCAATCACGGTCTCGGAGATAAGACGAAAAAAATCGTAAGAAATACAGGATATTTCACTGCCTGAGTCGATGAGTATTTGCGATTTGATAGAATTATTAATTATCCCTTCTAATTCTGGCGATTTGTTTTTCTTTACGATTGGTGTACTATCATCGTCCGACGGTAGGTCACTATTGTCCGCCATGGCAATGTGACGTATTTCGAGTTGTTCTATCGGCTCTTGTTCGTCAACTTCACCGCCTCCGTCTGTGCCGCCCGATCTGGTATCGTCTTTCAATTCCAATGTGCGTACATGTCGGTTCTCGGTTTGTTGAAAGCCGTCGCGATTTCTAGAGTTGAAACTAGGTGTTTGGTTACTAGTTGCTCTTGGCTGGTTCGTACGGAAGTTGTCTAGTGGCCCCCTCCTATCACCATTGTTCTCGTGACTAGCATATTCTTGTTTGTTATTCCCTGGAAATTGACGCCAGTTCGACGATCCATTATTATAAGTGTTATTTGATCTATGATCCGTGCGAACTTGTCTCGGTGTTGCTAGCATAGGTGGTAGATCGCCTGTTGATTGTCGTTTACGTGTATCGTCCAATCGATGTAATAGTTGTAAAATACCATCCACTGTGTTTTTCCCTGAGGACGCTAAGTTTGCTGTAACTTCGGGACTATAATGGTCTATAATCGCGTCAACAATCTCTTCGTCTGGTATTCTAGGCGACAAATAACGAGCTTTAGACAATACCATTAGAAAGTAATCTGCCATAGAGGTATCGGATGAGTACGGAAATTTGCCCTGATGTAATTCGTTTCTAACCTTCCGTTGTTGGGCCTTGCCCCAATACTCATTAATGAATGAAATGCGGAAATCGGAGAATGAAGCGAATCGTTCAGAGAACACTTCACCCCAACGTTTGGCTGTGCCTCGTAGCTGCCCACAGGCTATCTTAGCTTGGAACTGTTGAGGTGTCCTCGAGACTTCAAAATACGCGTCCAAGTCTCTAACAAACGTTACAGGGTGGGTTTTCCCATCCAAACCATCGAAGAGTGGAAGCTGATTAATTGATCTCGGGTCCGCCCCCCACATAATCGGTGTTAAAGCCTCTCGTCTCTCCTCTTGTAATGGCCGAGCTTCTAGTGTAGCTACCTTGTCTGCAAGACTCTGCACTGTACATTCCAGTGTAGTGACAGACGTTGTTAAGGTATCACATGCCGTAGTGACGTCACTACGAATCGACCGAATGTCTTCAGTGCAGCCTGACTTGAGGTCCCCAAATTGGGTAATTAGTTGTTGGGTTTGGTTAACGGTCTCCTGTCGGTAACCCTGGACATCGGTCCTTAAGGACTCAATTATCAAAGCTAGCCTATCAATGTCACCCATTTTGTTATTTGATACTTTGTCGACGTCTATTCCAGCTCCTGATCGTGTAACGACCATGCAACTATAGTTAGATATTCTTAACTTAAATTCCTATTCCTAAATTGGGTGCTATACCTCCTATCTACCGTCAAGATCACGTTGGGCGTCAGATGTAATGGGGCTATTGATAGCTGGGATTCGAAGGTCTTGTCGGGAAGGGGGAAGCACATATATAACACAAATTGATAAGAGAGTAAAATATAATAAAGAGAAATAAGAGAACAACCAGTGTAAACAAATGAACAATCTACAAGTTAAGGTCTAAAGAAAAGAAGTATTGTTTAGTTTATCAAGTTCTTCCCCGGAGGGGTACTACTCAACACTGTGGTGTGAAGCGATGAGATCCAGGATGCGCTGTACGGTCCCTCGCTGGATGGTCTCGTCGAACCAGATGTGAAGGTCGTGGTTGGTAGTCGTAGGGATTCCAGAGTAGAGACTCAGTCCTGGTACGATAGCGAGCTACTCGCGAACACAGTTCGAGAGAGGACACAGTCCTGGTACGATAACGAGCTGCTCGCGAACACAGTTCGAGAGAGGACACAGTCCTGGTTACAAGAGAAAATTGTACGAAGTCCACGGCACGTGGGCGCACTTCGACGTAGCGGCCACCTCTGTCGGCCGTACTCCTCACACTGCCCGCGTCAGGCGTGTCTTGCCCTGGCGTACGCCGCAAAGAAGCAAGAGTAGTCTTGAACCCAAAGTTAGTGTCGACAAGTGAAATTAGTTAAAATAAGAATAAAATGAGACCTCTAACATGGTTGACAAACTAAAGGTTAAATACATTATTCTACAATTACAATAATAATGTGAAAGATCTAAACAAACTACTGTGGTCAAGAAGGTGGGGGAAAGTGGCGGGAAAGGGTTGGCCAATCAGATGGCCGGTCTTTGTAAGAGCGGGAACCGCGAACCCATCACAAAGCTTTGATGAAGATTATTGTACATCTTTATTCCACTCTCTGCCATACCTTTTTGCCTTCTCGATAGGTTACACTGGGTTACTCTCAGCTGACCTCTGTTTCGAGTATTTATGTCGTGTACATTCAAGTTTTTGGTGAAAAGGTTGAGGTTACTATGTACAAAAGTGATAACTTCACATATGTAGACACAGGGCATGGGAAGAATTTTTAGAGATCTAAAAAATGGTTTACAACTATCCCTGAAACCTGCTTTTGCAACTACCCTCACAGATTTTTTTTGGAGAACAAAGATTTTTTTTGCATCAGTACTATTTCCCCATATAGCAATCCCATAGGTCATTATGGAGTGGAAATAGGCAAAGTATACTGCCTTGTTGGCATCGCTGCTTACTAGATTGCTAAGACGTCTCAATGCAAAACATGCACTCGCTAATTTGGGAAGCAAGTTTTTTATATGGGTTTTCCAATTTAAGTTGTTGTCAAGGAACAGACCTAAGAAATTTGCAACACTATCAAGCTGTGCAGGTGCATCATTATAAGATATTGACGTTGCTGTTGTTTTGCTATACCCTACCTGGAAGTTAATTATTTTAGTTTTCCCCGAGTTTAATGCAAGATTATTTACTGTAAACCATTCATTATTTTCGTTTATTGCATTCCCCACCTGGGCTTCTACTTCATCCCACTTAATATCCGTTACAATTTCATTGGTGTCATCAGCAAATTGAATTAGTTTACCCTTAGTCACGTTTTCCGGTAGGTCGTTCGTGAGTAAAATGAACATGGTTGGGCCTATTATTGAGCCCTGAGGAACTCCTGTAATGATTTCCAGCCACCTAGAGCAAAGATTCTCCTCTCTATTCGTCCTATTATTCAAGTAAGATATCTCTACAAACTGTTTTTTGTTGGTGAGGTAAGATTCAAACCAGCTAAGTGTTACCCCTCTAATTCCATAATGATACATTTTCCCTAATAGAGTTTGATGATTTACTGTGTCAAACGCTTTTGACAGATCAAAGAAAAGGCCAATCACCTTTTCTTTTTTGTCTAAAGCTTCTAGGATTTTTTCTGAGAGGGAGAAAGCTGCTGTTAAAGTAGACTTTCCTTTTCTAAAACCATGTTGATTATCATTAATAATACTGTTGTCCTCTAAGTATTTGACTAATCGGTTATGCATAACCTTTTCAAGAATTTTAGAAAATATCGGGAGTATAGATATTGGTCTATAGTTCTTGGCATCATTGCGCCGTCCCTTTTTAAATATAGGAATTGCCTTAGTATTTTTAAACCACTGTGGAAAGATGCCACTTGTGAGAGAATTGTTACATATTGTAACTAGTGGATAGGCAATAAATTTTGCAACATGCTTTATTATTTTTGCACTCAATCCATAGTATATATATATATATATATATAGTACCTCTAGGTCTATCTAATCTAATCTAATTTGAATTTGAAGCTAATCTAGTTTGAATGTTTGTGGTAAATGGAAATACCTATGTACAATACCCATTAAGTGCAAGATGACACTACGTAGGCCTATATAGCATATACCTATTTCATACCTATCCTTACATATGCAGCAGAAACCTGGACAGTGGTAGATGAAGAGAAGAGCCAGATGCAGGTGGCAGAGGAGATTCCTGAGGAGCACAGTGGGCAAGACGAGAAGGAATAGAATCAGAAACACAGACATTAGATAAATGCTGGGTGTAGATAAGTAAGTGACAGGAGAGGAAGGACACGGTTGAGATGGTATGGATATATGAAACAAATGGTGGAAGAGAGGATGCCCAAGAGAATGTATGAAAGATGGAAGAAGGAGAGTCTGGACAAGAAGAGAGAACTGGGGAGATTTGGAATAGATACGATTGTGGGAGGATAGAAAGTAGTGGACAAATTTGGTGTACAAAGACAAAACCCAAGCTGATGCTGCCAGAAGTTGGAAATGGTAATGAGTAATGACTGATAAAGATTATGATTGTGAAAAAACATCTCTTTTTATTTCTAGACAGCTGCAAGTTTCTCCACGATCGGTCCGACTACAAGTTCGGGTGGCAGCTGGAGCGAGAGATGCAGGACGGGACGTATGGTAGTGCCGACAACGACCCTCATCAGTATGAGATCGACTCCGACAGCGAGGACCTGCCCTTCAAGTGTTTCATCTGCCGGCACACGTTCAAGGACCCCGTCGTCACCAAGTAGGCTACGCTTTAGAACAAAACCACACTTCAATGTCTGTAGTACCTACCTACTGGGGATGACATAGATTCCAAAATTTGAATAGATCATTGTGACTGAACTTAACTATCAATTCAGAACCGATTCCCAAGCAAAGAAACAAATCTGTATAAATAATCTATGATAGGCCTACTTTAAAGAGATGTCTCGGTGTCTCTAATATGGAAATAATAAGTGCTCATTATCTCATAGAGTAGGTAGGCCTACTGTACTTCTTTTATATTATTTATGTTAAGAAGTCATCATCATCATTATCCATCGCCGCTTCCTACTTCTGGCAGGGTCCAACCAAATTCTTCCACTTCTTTCTATCCTCCCACAATTGTGTTTCTGCTACATGCTCCCAGCTCTCTCCTCTAGTATGTAGGTCTCTTGCTTTGGTCTCCTTCCATCTCTTCCTTGGTCTCCCCCGTCTTCTTCTTCCTTCAATCCTTTTCTCATACATTCTCCTGGGCATCCTGTCTTCCGTCATTCGTTCCCAAACCATCTCAGCCGTGTCCTTCCCATCCTGTCACCTAACTTCTCCACCCCAAGCACCCTCGTTAAAACTGAAGTATACCCTACAACCTACAATTCAGGCTGGAATAGGGAGTTACTGTTTACATAAACTTGTTGTGTAGCTACAAGAACCTAGGCCATTAATGTTGGTCTATACGGTAGGCCTATGTAGTATATTGGCGGATTGGCCTACTTTCAGTTTCAGCAATTTTAATTTTACAATGACTTTTGCCATGACAGAACAATTTTTGGTCTCCCCAAGAAGACAAGACCAGACAGTGTTTTCACTGCTTTCTGTGCCACTCTCCTACTTCACAGTTGGTAAATTTAAGTAAAAACAGTTTTCTAACACTAACAGTCCTCAATGTATTTACCTACCATGCCACTGCTGGAGCATAGGCCTACTGGAGCATGTAATGTTAATTCCAAATGTATAGACCTACACATAAATTTAATACGCACTATTTAAATTAAAAGTGGGTTTGAAATTATTTAAAATATTTCAACCAATTTCAAAGTTTGATCACTAGGTGGGGGTATGCAAATTAGAGGTGGTCGCGTGATCAATTTTTCACTCACATCACGACACGTCACGTTAACTCATTTTCTGATCACGCACAGTCACGCACGAATAACATCATTTTTATTTAACTCACGCACGATCACGTAATATTTTTCAAGTAGCCGTACTCCCTCACGCACGACAAATAACGTTTTCAAGCACTCGCGCGCAATCACGATTACTCAATTGTTGGTATTTTGAGGAGCACCCTTCTAATCCGATCGCCACCAACCTGGTCATGTTTGCATTGTCAGATGGCAGACATCCTGTCGTCACTTGCTCCTCTCGAGAGAGTGGTGAACAAATAAATAACTAGAGATGAATACAAGTGATCGGCTGACAATAAATTCAAGAGATTGTTGGTTTATTACTCTCTCGTCCGCGTATTCATGGGTGAATTTTAGAGCAGGGTGCGACTCAAGGCATGTTAAGACGAGGGTGGCCTGGCCTAGAGGATTTGAAGGGCTCGTTCCGCACAAGAGCATTTAGTGTCACGCACGATCACGCGTGTCTAGATACACGCGTGACTGGAACATTATCACGCAAATTCACGGTACCTATTCAAAGCATTCACGTTCACGCACAATCTCGAGAAAGACTCACGTCACGCGACCACCTCTAATGCAAATGTTCCTTCAGAAACAATTAATCCACTTCTTAATCCATTTTTGCATACACAAAAAATTATCAACTTTCCCGCTTTCAAGTGAGGAATTTTGTCTTTTGAAAAGATAGCTCGTCTGCAAGTTATTATTAACCCACACCATGCAGCCCTGCATTTACCCATTTTATCCAGTACTGAAACATGTTTTAAATCACCAATCTGTAGACTCTTAATCTTCCAAGCGGAAGAACCAACAACACCTGAAGGACACCTGAATGACCTTAATTTCCCACCTAAGAGCAGTGTTAAGTTCAATTAGTAATTATTAAATATCATTTACCTGTTCTACTAAAGTTTCATTTGAAATAACAACAACAACGCTGACTACTACACTGAATCTGAAATGTTAGTAACCTAAAATCCAGCAGTTTTCTTCTCTTTGCAAATTGTAAACGTTACCCCACTTCTAATGCCCCATCCATTTCACAAATCAAAACGGATTTGGTTAATTTGCAAATTGCAACCCCTCTTGAACACAAGCATTGTATATGTAGGAGACATAAATAAATAAATAAATTTGTATTTAGAGTCTACCCATCTCAGTCATATAAACTGTTTTTCAGTGGGGGACATTAAACCAAAGCGACCAAGCCAACTCTGTACGCCCAGACGCAATCGACGAGTGAGCGATAACCAACCAAAGATAAATATTTTTAATAGGAAATATAGCAATCAGTGGTATGGATAGTGCGAACACCCACGGATCAACGCCAGAATCAACAAGGCCGATTCAGAAAACTTTTGCAATATAACTTCTGCCTAGAGCGTGAATCAAACCTTGGACCTTCTGCATTGGAAGCAGAGAGGCTAACCACAAGCCACACATAGATATTCCCGGTCGGTAACTCATCACAGTCCCTCTTGTTTCAGGTGCAGACATTACTTCTGCGAGAAGTGTGCGCTGGACCAGTTCAAGAAGTCCCAACGGTGTTTCATCTGCAACGCTCAAACCCACGGCGTGTTCAACCCTGCCAAGGAGATAATCGCTCGGATGAAGCTGGAAGATAAGGGCGGCCCAGCGCCACAGCAGCACGACTCGGATTCTGACTCGGACTGAACACTACGTACTACTGTAAGTGTGCCTACTGTGCAAGTGTAATGTCACAACACCAAAACAATATGACTAAGTGGACGTTTGTTAAATCTTTATAGTAAGTTTTATATACCGGTACCTACTACGTAATAGGCTTAGGCCTATGGATAGGATTTTAGCTCCATTTGATTGCTATTGAATTGTTCATACTGTTAATTTTATAATGCTTCTATAAGCAAAGTAATAGGTTTATACTTTTTAATGTACATAATCCCCGTTCAATTTAAATTCCAAGATACCCTAAAAACCTTGGTTTACAATCAATGTGTTATTAAATTATATTAAAGAATGTGTAAAGTATATCTGTATCTTTCTTTATTCAGTTTATCAGGCACATAGTGTTACACTCACTACTAGGCCTACATTATGCCTTGTGATTGAAAAAATCATAATAAAGGCACAAAGATCACACCATGTGAAAATAACCAAACTGAAACTCTTCAAATACAGAGACATATAGGCTAACAATATTATGGAATACACAATGTGGCATATATGAGAAGCCAATAGAGACATAGGTACGGGTTAGAAATGCTATACTTTTATTTTTTGTATCAAATTCAACGGTCACAAAATCCTAAAAAATATGACGCTAGGCCTACAGAGTAGTGATGACATCGGGTACCAGGAATCCGGCTCTATAGCGACCTGGTTCCGACTTTTTAAACTGGCTCCATTTTTTCCTAGATCTGCCCGCACAACGGTGAACTTCGGACTCGTTTTCCCGACATTCCCGCACAAAATGACTATTCTATTTGTATGCATTGTTATTGATGCGGTCTATTTCTGCGGAGCCCGTGATGACTAGCTGTTTATCAACCATTCGACCGGCCTTGCCCCCTGAGGCTGCCACGTCATGACAGTCGTACGTAACAATGCCGGGCGCCGAAGCCAGCTCGCTCCCGGCCGCACAGACGATTCCAGAAAACACTCGTTTAAGGCTACACATTGAACAAAAATCGACCTTAAAAAAAACTGTTTTCATGTGGAGGAACTGATTTGTACTTTTTGGACCCGATGTCATCACTAGTACAGAGTATGTGAACATTTTATTAAATCTTGACATATAGGCCTACAAGTTGGCCCTACTATGTACATAGTAGGCATACAAGTGGGATATTTATTTTGTAGCTGTATTCTATCTATGGTATTGAATGTTCTATCATATTGTATTGTTTTAATTCCAAGGCCCTAGCCCAGGGACCGTCAATAAGCGGACCGCGGTCCGCATGCGGACCGCGGTACTGCTCCAATAATAACAGGCCAACCACCAACACAGGGCCCAGCAGGTAACTGGCCTAGGCCTAGCCCATGCGACTCAGCAGTCAATAACAAGAACAGATGTACAAATCATAATAATAGTAATACGAACATTGCTGTCCCCACTCCCACTAAGTGCATCGTCATCAGTGACTCCATGTTTGTAGGTTGCAGTCTCATGAGACCTAAACCTAATGAAGTCTGCCAATACGAAACCAACCCTGGAATCCAACCCTATCAACTAAGAACCCAGCTTGAATCCCGACCAGAAGACCCGAGTGCTGCCACGATCATTCTACATTGTGGAACTAACACCATCATGCGAAAAGATGCCGCGCAATTCTATAATGACATTTACGATCTCATTAAGATCTTGCAAAAAAATCCCCCCAAGCTACTGTCGTCTATACATCCATTGTATTCCGTACTGACATTGCGTGTGACGACATAGTGGTGCAATTCAACAAGGAGATAAGAAGATGCTGTAACACCTTGCAAGCTGTCTATGTCGAGACGAACTCCTGGCTTCTTCCTAGTCAACTATCGAAGGGTGGCCTACACCCCAGCAAGCAAGGCAACAAGTCGCTTTACAATATGGTCTCTGAAATCTGCTCAACCTTGAGCTGGCGACCAGAGCCTAGTCCTCCCCCAATTCCCAGCAGCTCCACCCCCAACTACAGCAACAACAAACTTGAACCCTGAATCACCCACTATTATTGCCATAGGCCCGACTCATGTACCGGCATTTCTCCCAACAGCCCCAAAAAGCACTACCCCCTGCCGCAGGCCTACGGTAGTGGAAATGGAGGGTAGCATTTTCCGAACCCCCAAATCCATCCCTCTTGCCCACTGTGTGGCGGCGGATCTAAGTATGCACAGGGGGATTGCGGCAAGCATCAAAGCTAGATTCGGCCAAGTCGAGGAACTCGCAAACCAGCATAAAAGGGTTGGTGAGGTGGCAACTCTTCACTCAAAAGGGAGACTGTTATTCTACATGATAACGAAAGTACAATCTCACCACAAACCACAGGTGCATGACCTACAGAATGCACTACGGAAATTGCGAGCGTTTTGCAACTTTTATCACATTCCGACTATAGCCATGCCACGGATAGGCTGTGGCCTCGATCGAATGTACTGGCCATTAGTCAAAAAAAGATTGAAAACATCTTCAAGAAAACACACACCCAAATCCTAGTATATACACGTATGCAATCTCTCGAACTCCCTGTACCAACGCCTGACGTCACAGTAATTCAAGCACCTCATGTATCATCGAATGCTGACGCCATTTCTACCAGTAACCCACATACCATGTCAGCGGCACCACAAACTACGGCCAGGTCAGCCATTCCCGAACAGTGTTCCAACATCTCCGTTTCAGAGGCCAGCCTGGGCACTAACACTGAGGGTATCACTACGGCCACACCAGTAGAATTCAAGGCAGTCACCTCCAGGCCTATTGAGTATGCCACGAAGCAGCACACAACCCCTATAATCATAGAGTTGGAAACCTTATTTGGCCCACCCCCGCCAGTGGCCTTTGTTACATCTCCAACGCGGTCTATGCCCCCAGTGACCACTTCTGTCCAAGAAGAGTCCATTCCAGCGGCGGAGCTTACACAATACGAGTCATCTCCAGCAATAGAACATATCCAAGATGATCCTACACCAGTCTCCATGCCATATCCAGGTGCCAAGACTGACCTGGAAGAAGTCTCCCAGCCAAATGACCTCCCATTAACAACAATCATGCCAACATCACAAGGCCATCGACCTACCATGGTGCCTGACATGACTTTTGAGGAACTCCAAAGCCTAGACCACCCATTCAACCCCTTTTGGACATTCCCACAAATACCAAACACATCGATACCCATCCTTACTTTAACCACTCTCAAGCAGAAAGTGCTTAGGCCAAATGAGTCCAAGCCAACATTCATCAACTCATTAAAGAAGTCCAATAACATAGTGATAAGTGATTCCATGTTTGCTGGTTGCAAATTCCTCAAGCCAAAACCCAATAGACACTACACACAAGAAATTCATGCAGGTGTTCAACTTCACCAACTTCATAAGTCCATCTACAACCGTGTCCCCGATCCAAAAGTTGCGACAGTGATTCTTCACTGTGGTATGAATTTGCTTCATAAGATGGAGACCAACAGAATATTGGATCAGGTGTACCAGTTAATACATACAACGCAAAAATCGTTTCCCAACGCAATTATCGTATACATTAGCTTATTCTATAGAAGCGATATAAAAAATCAAATTATTGACAACGCCAACGAGGCTATCAAATGGGCATGCCGAGAACTTGGAGCAGTATACGTCCAATCAGCCATGTGGTTAACTGACGCCGACATCTCCATTGACGGATTACAACCTAACAACTCAGGCAGTCTCAAAATCCACAACATGATTGAGGAAATTTGCACCACAGTTACATGGCGGCCCTTCCACCCGCAAATCCAGCACCTGAAAAATAAACCACTGAAAAACTTCCCATCAACGATGCTAGCTCACGATCCACCTGCAAAGCCAATCTCTCCGGTAATCATGATGGCTACCAAGGAACCTTCTGTAAGCCTAGAAGAGTCGCCCACCTGGCCTATCGCAACATCGTCTCTATCCAATCCCGATGTGACAACCATCATGTCTGCAGCCAATCCTAACGCTGCAGGCACAACGTCTCCAGTTGATCCAGTCCTATTTGCTATGACACCCGGGCTACTAAATCAAGATATGGACCAGGTATCAGAATCATCTGTCTTAAAGCTTCCATCCAGGCCCAAAGGTTCTTCCCCTGGTTGCCAAGGACCCTGCTGCTGGTTTAGACCAGCCCTCCCAGCCTAGATATCTACCCGAAAATGCAGTTCAGCCTGAAGACTGGTCAAACACATCAGCCCAGCCGGATGTAGACAATCCTCAGGCAGATCCAAAACAACAAATTACTCCTATTTTGACTTCCCGTAAAACAAAAAAGATAATGCCACCACGTAGAACCATTCCGTCCCGATTATCTAAAACAAAAAATAAAATCATACCTTCCTCAAATTTTCAATTAATCAAAAGGGTCTCAAGACCACCATAACTCCCTCCGTAGACCAACACATTCTATCTCAAAATCTAAATTCACAAAGACTGATCTAACAAAAACTGACCTAATCAATACTCAGCATGTATCATCACAAAAGGCACTCCCTAGCATAATGTCCCTTAACATTCGATCTATAAAAAATAAAGTTGATGAAGTAGAAGTGTTCCTTGATATTCAGTCGCCAGACATATTCTGTATTTCGGAACACTGGTTGTCTGCCTCGGAAGCCATAAAACTTTCAATTCCCCAGTACTGTACTTCCAGCATTTACTGTAGAACCTCTCCATTTGGCGGGGTTGCAATATTTGCAAAATCATGGCTTCATACTATCCTTATTCCAGGCATTCATGATAATTGCATTGAAAAAAGTGTTTGAGTGTACTGGAATCTTGTGGAGAGGAGTTAATATAGAAGTGATCATCCTCTCAGTTTATAGACCACCCTCTACTAGCATCTCACAATTTATTGACAATCTAGAAGCAACTCTTATCCGAGTTACCAAACTTCATCCAAATGCAGAGTTAGTGGTCTGCGGTGACTTCAATATTGATCTTCTTAAACCATCAAATAATACTGTTCTTTACCAAGACATTCTAAACTCCTTTGGTCTAATAGCGTCAGTATTCACTCCAACACGTACAACCTCTACCACCTCTACTCTTATAGACAATATATTCACCACGTTCAATTTAGGACACCTTCAAGGGGAAACTTTACTAGTAGACTCGTGTTTATCAGACCATTTTGCACTCTTCCTTAAATTCGAATCTTCAATAAACTGGAGTGGTCCAAGCTGACTCTAAAACGAAAATTTAATGAAAGAAATACTTTAAAATTCCTTGAACTCCTTCAAGATGAGCTCTGGGTTGCTGCTCAAAATATATATACTGTCAATGAGTGTTTTGATGCATTCCATTCACAATATGTGTATCTCTTTAACAAAGCCTTTCCAGTTAACAGATGTAATACTATTAAACCAGTTAAATCAAAGAAATGGATTACAACTGAGATTCGCTCAGCATCTGCCGACCTCAGGAACCTACATGCACTATGTAAGAGAAAACCACTTGACCTTATTCATAAAGGCAATTACAATCGTTTAAAAAATCTTCACTCTAGAAATATTAAAATAGCCAAAAGAAAATTTAACGATAGCATTATTTTATCTTCCACAAATAAATCTAGGGCATCCTGGAACATTATCAGATCAGAGACATCATCATCTACTTCACCTAGAAACATGGCAATTGCGGTTGATGGGAAAAGGATCGATAATCCTTTTGAGGTTGCTAATAGATTCAACGTGTTCTTTAAAGAAATTAGTGCTATACCTCTTTTAAAAACTCCTATTGTGTCTGATATATTGAGACCAATCAAATCATTCTTTTTATATCCAACAAATCCTACAGAAATTTGCAAACTAATGAAGAAAGTAGCTCCTAAGTACTCGTGCGGACATGATGGCATACCCTAGTGCCATCCTAGTGAAATCAATTAAACTCATTGCATTGCCTCTATCCAACATTATAAACATGTCGTTCGAAACTGGCACTTTCCCCACAATTTGAAGCAATCAACAATCGTCCCTATACACAAAAAAGGAAAGAAGGATATTTTAGATAACTATCGCCCAATCTCGTTACTCTCATCGTTTCAAAAATTTTTGAACTCGTAATGTACAATCGACTTACCTCCTATCTCAATAAATATCACATTCTAGATGACAGTCAGCATGGCTTCCGTTCTGGGAAATCTACGACGACAGCTATTTTTTCATATCTCTCATCGCTTTACTCTGCTTTAGACAGAGGGGATCAAGCCATTGGGCTCTTTTAGATATGAGCAAAGCTTTTGATACAATCGATCATGGAATTCTCCTCAAAACACTACATTCCTTAGGCATTATCGGCCCTGCACACAGTTGGATAACGTCATTTCTCACTAACCGCAAACAAACGGTGAAAATAATGTCATCGAAATCACACATTCCTTCAATATCTGACCCACTCCCAATAACTAGTGGTGTCCCCCAAGGGTCTACGCTTGGCCCTCTATTTTTTATAATATATATTAACAGTCTTCCCAAACTTCTTAATATGGAAAATTTCCAGGACATTGTAAAATCTTTCCTCACCTTATATGCTGATGACATCAACTCCCTCCTCATAGCCCCCCATAATGTAAATTCAATGTTGCTAACATCAGCTGCAAATTCTCAAGTATCACAAATATCATCATACTGTAAGTCTAGTAGACTGGCTATCCAAACGATAAAAACAATTTTCTTAAATTTTCATACTAATGCATCGCAATACCCTTATTCGTCTGGATGGTAAGAGTATAGCAAGGCAACCTACTGCAAAAATTCTAGGGCTTACTGTGAGTGAGTCCCTTGACTGGCTTCCACATATCCAGACATTGGCACCGCGTCTGCTAAGTGGTTGTTTCATGCTTCGAAGGCTAAAACTTCTTGTGAGCCCTTCTACGTTACTCATGGTATATCATTCATACATTCAGTCAATTATCTCATATGCAGTTCTATTTTGGGGCATCTCAAGTCATGCTAAACGAATATTCATAATACAAAAAAGGGCGGTGAGAATAATCGCCGGTATATCAAGGCGACATTCATGTAAGACACATTTCACTAATCTTCATATATTGACTCTTACATCCGAATTAATTTTGTCAGGTTCCACATTTGCACACTCTCATCCTGAACTGTTTTTAACAAATGCAATAAACCACTCTCATAAAACGCGTACTAACTCTAACATATTCATTCCTTCTTTCAACCATTCACTATTTAAAAACAGTCCAAGCTACCTCTGTAGTAAAATTTACAATAAATTTCCACAATCCATCAAAAACGATACTCCAACATCATTTAGAATTAAAATTAAATCTTTTCTCATTCATAACCCTTTTTATTCCTTAGAGGAATTCCTTATTGCAAAAATTGAATTTAACTAACACATTTTGTGTCCCATCTTCCTTCTTGTCCATCACATAACGTATGTATGTTTAACTTATCTATTCTTATTAATTGTTCTCTTAAATATTTTATTGTATTACTATTTATATTCTAATTCTAATTACTGTGCTAGTTATTCACTCCCTCTCTCTCAGGAGAGGGTATATTTTTACTATGTACAAATCTGTGAATAAAGAATGAAATGAAATGAAAGAATGGACCCCACAATAAGCCTCAGCATCCCCACAATAACAAAATAATTGGAAACTCAAATTAAAAATTATTCAGCTCAAGTGAATATTCTCTGAAAAGTTGAAATGCTGTTGCTATTTCAATTACCTACCTAGGCCCTACCTACCTCTTTTCAGAGTCACATATTTTCAATGGGTAATGCAGCCCTTTGTGCACAATAAATAGTCCAGTTAGGATTCCTAAATAAATTGCTGGTTGTAAAATTTCGCGTTTTCTCGTATTATTGCTTACTTTTCATTCATGCACTCAGCTCACACTTGTTCGCTAAATTAACCACCCTGTGGATTTTTTGTTTGCTTGGGAGATGCGCTTGGACTTCCATGCAATTCAGTAGCCCGCCGTGTTCCTGTCAGTGAACGTCGATGTTACTGTGACAGTGAGTGTTCGGTGTTTTCTCAATATTTCGTGTGGAGTGTGCGAGTGCGTG